>CM056597.1:203462-803462 GCA_029721355.1 Tegillarca granosa | reverse complement strand
ATAATAAGAGGTTATATAAAAAACTGTTTACTAATGTGAAATGTTTTACTGTTGTTATGCAGTAAGTGACAATCATGGTTACGTTGTAATGTAGTGTATGTAAGCATTTTCTATATAGCGAGATAAATAAAATATATTCATAGAAATGTAAATACTATTTTACATATACGTGTGTATCTCCATTTAGTATTGTTCATTGAGAAGGAAACGAGATCAGGTAAGTTTAGGAAATAAACTATATAGCTGCAGTCAGTTCTTAAATTGTGAATTATAAATTGTGAATTGTGCTATTAAACAAGCAAACCGACTAGTTTAAACAAAGCGGTATTCTAAAGGATAAGATAAAAGTTGAAGGTCTTAAATGTTTTTTTCAGAACACCGCCGTTAGATATTTCTGAAAGATCAGAAACCATACGATTTGTGCTTATGTATTAAAAACTATATTATAATTAACCAATGAACATCTCAAATCAAATTATATAGGATAAAGGATTTGATTAATATTTATACCCCGTAAATTTTGTTTGATGGTGTGTAAATTACTAAAAGGTTTGAGTGAAATATTAGGCTTACTTTCTATGTTTTTAGTTGTTAAAACATAGGATCGGTGAAAGTACTCTAATTTTTATAACTTTACCAGGCATTTAATCCAGTTTCTACCACAAGTCGGGCTTTCTATAATAATTAATCTTAATAAATATTTTTTGTTTTGTCTCGGTTGAGGAAAAAAATATTCTCTACCTAGGAAGATTATAAATAATGACATGCATTTCATTGTTCCAGGAATCCAATCAATCCGTGTGCACCTAACACATTGTGTATATCGGTACCTGACACAGGGTGTATATCGGCACCTGGTACATTGTGTATATCGGCACCTGGTACATTGTGTATATCGGCGATATGCCTGCAACACTCCGACCCGATAATCAGGAAAGAAGACATCAAACGTACGACAATATTGGGTTTGAAGGTTGTCAAACGATTAATAGTAACCGAGATAGTATTTACGAGGTAATATACAATTAAAACATACATAAAAAGAAACAATCACTACTCAGGTACTGGTATTTATATCTGGTTACGATAATATTATCGATCGTTAATAATTCATTAATTTCCAACTGTTTGGCTTATGATTTTTATTATCAAACTTTTGGGTCTTAGTGTCACTGGTGAGGAATGAATTTCCGACATGTGCACATCTGGCACATCAAAATTCAACTGGTATTTGTGTTATATATTTACACGTGATAAAAATAAAACCTCCAGTAAATCCAATATACAATAAGAGAATAAATCTTTCCTAGGGTGAAAAAGTTTTATTTTAAGTGTAAACTGTAAGAAATGATATAATCATTGCAATGTGTGTGTGTGTGTCCTAAATTTTTGACATGTAGTAGGTAACAGTTATCCAATTTCCAAGATTTCTTTTTTAATTTAAGATATCTGAAGATTATGAAGGAGCTTCTAAAGCATCTAACAATTGCTGTGAGAAATGTGTAGTGAAGATTCAATCAGATATATCTGGATTTTACAAAAAGAACAGCAGTAAATTTAAATTATTTTTACAAGTAGTTCTTTTAATGTTATATTTCGTGTATTTTGGTTATGCTTTATACTATAACTTTGGAGATGAAGGATCAATAAGACTACTTACTTGTACTAGTATTGGACTGTTTCTTATAATACTTAAAGTATCAGGACAGCTGATAACCCGACGAATAAAAGATACTCCAGAATGTTTTACAAGAATTGCTTCCAATATCCGCCTCCGACTTTTTGTTAGGTGGTAAGCTTTGCAGTATAAATAAAACAAACAAATAAATAAATGAATGAATGAATGAAAAAAAATTTTTTGACGACACATTATGTATGGTCATTTCTGACTTGATAATTTTAAGTTGCTATGATTACATCGTAAATATTTTGAAAAATCATGAAAAATTCACTTTTTTTCTTGCATACAAAAATATGTTTTTGACCTATGACTTAAAGGTCATAACTATAAACAACCTGATTCTGTCACAAATATGTTTCAAGAAAAAAGTTAGATTATATGTGTACCATCCTAAAAATCTAAAATTAATCCAACTAATATGGATCGGTTAGTTACAAGCAAAAAAAGAGACTAATTTGGTGTTTTAGTATGCCTTTTTCTAGAAAAGAAACATTTGGAACTGAAACATCCCTATACCGCACACAAGAAACATTTGGTATTTTGGCATGTATGCTGTTAAAAGGGGTTTTGGTACTATATTTCAGCATGTCGTTTTATGTTACGACATAATTCCCCAAAAAGGACACACTAAGTTCTTAATAAATTTTCGCACCTTTTAAAAAAAAATAAATTATTAAAATAGTTTTCTAAGAAAATCATTTAACATTTTTCTCTGTAAATAGTTTTTGCAATTTTGGTTAAATGTTCTTGAATATTTAATAACTTTCTTCAGGTTTCTGCGAATTATTGTCTTCATAGTTTTGATAGTCTACATTATAATCGACGTTGCTTTAGAGAATCCGTCAAATTTAACCTCTGTCGGTGGTATGGCGGCGTATCTAGTTATAATGTATTTAACTTCTACAAACCCATCAAAGGTAGGTATGATTGGTGAGGTAAAAATGACAAAGGATGTATACGGTAAACATAAGAATGTTGCCTTTTAAAACAATTTCATGGTTTTGAAAAAGAATTATTTATATCTTAAACCGGTTTATATCTTGTAATTTCATAAAAATATCAGATAATTATTTAATTGAAACTTACCTACGATCACGCCTGCTAACATTGTAAAAATTATAAAACTTTTAAAAACTAAATCTGTTCATTTTCAACTCTGACGTTTGCTTATGTGATATAGGGCATAATAACCATTATAATCTTAACACAAAAACCTCTGCGTCGTAGTTTGAACCTACAACCTTTACCTATGCAAAAAGTGATATACCACTTAGCCTATTCTGCCAAATTACATTTTAAATAAATAAAGAAAATTTTGGATAAGTGAATATTGTCGATAACTACAATCCATGGCATTTAATATAGTAAGTCTGTAATTATTTGATATGTTTATGCAGTAGGTCGCTATTTAATCGCCAATGCCAATAAAAACATTTCATAACAAACAAATTAACATTCGTTGATGAAATTTCTTGCATTTTACAGGTTATCTGGCACCCGGTATTTTGGGGGATAGTGTTGCAATATATGTTTGCTTTATTGATACTGAGGACTTACTGGGGGTACGAAGTTTTTACTTGGCTTGGTGAACGGTTGGCAGAATTTCTGAGCTATGCTGACGAGGGAGCTAAATTCGTTTTCGATAAAGATTATTATACCAGACACAACTTTGCGTTCAAGGTAAAAAATTAAGAAGTCACTTGTAGTAAGGTATATGCATGTTTAAAGATTAATGACTTTTAAAAATGGCCAATTCAGTTATACACATACACTTCCATCAAGAAGGTAAGAATTGAGGCTGGGTTCCCCCGAAAGGAAAAGCACCTTCTGTCTAGTTAGCAACACCCGTCACATGCAAAATTTATTTTGAGAATGAAAGGAATAGGGGACTGATGGGAGTCAAATATAGCCAGTAGAAGTTTGGATACAGTGACTTCATATTTATCAACAATATTGCAATGATGGTCATTAAACTTTTGAAACTTTTGAGATTCAAAGTAGTTAGTGCAAATATATACTACAAATAACAGTTAAATTTTGATGTGCCAGATGTGCACATTTCGTAAAAATTCATTCCTCATCAGTGACAATAAGATCGAAAAGTTTGATACATAAAAATATAAGCCAAACAGTTGAAAATAATGAATCTAAAGTTTCAAAATTATATGAATCCAAATCCAGCTAAGGAATGCTGTGCATGAGGGAACAAACCTTAGTTTTAAGTTAATTCCAAATTTTAGACACTGAAAATTTTGCTAAATGGTACGTTTTCTGACAGCACAAAGTACTGCCTACTGAGTTATGGATACCCTCGGGGAGTTTTACTCCGCAAGCGGCGGTACCCGCTCAGGGGTAGTAAATATATAATACAAATACCAGTTAAATTTTGATGTGCCAGATGTGCACATTTCGGAAATTCATTCCTCATCAGTGACACTAAGATCGAAAAGTTTGATACATAAAAATATAAGCCAAACAGTTGAAAATAATGAATCTAAAGTTTTAAAATTATATAAATCCAAATCCAGCTAAGGAATGATGTGCATGAGGGAACAAACCTTAGTTTTAAATTAATTCCAAATTTTAGACACTGAAAATTTTGCTGAATGGTACGTTTTCTGACAGCACAAAGTACTGCCTACTGAGTTATGGATACCCTCGGGGAGTTTTACTCCACCAGCAGCGGTACCCGCGTAGGGGTAGTAAATATATACTACAAATAACAGTTAAATTTTGATGTGCCAGATGTGCACATTTCGGAAATTCATTTCTCATCAGTGACACTAAGATCGAAAAGTTTGATACATAAAAATATAAGCCAAACAGTTGAAAATAATGAATCTAAAGTTTCAAAATTATATGAATCCAAATCCAGCTAAGGAATGCTGTGCATGACGGAAAAAACCTTAGTTTTAAATTAATTCCAAATTTTAGACGACTGAAAATTTTGCTGAATGGTACGTTTTCTGACAGCACAAAGTACTGCCTACTGAGTTATGGATACCCTCGGGGAGTTTTACTCCACCAGCATCGGTACCCACTCAGGGGTAGTAAATATATAATACAAATACCAGTTAAATTTTGATGTGCCAGATGTGCACATTTCGGAAATTCATTTCTCATCAGTAACACTCAGATCGAAAAGTTTGATACATAAAAATATAAGCCAAACAGTTGAAAATAATGAATCTAAAGTTTTAAAAATTATATAAATCCAAATCCAGCTAAGGAATGCTGTGCATGAGGGAACAAACCTTAGTTTTAAATCCATTCCAAATTTTATACGACTGAAAATTTTGCTAAATGGTACGTTTTCTGACAGCACAAAGTACTGCCTACTGAGTTATGGATACCCTCGGGGAGTTTTACTCCACCAGCAGCTGTACCCCCAAACAATTCAATAAATAAGGATCTCTGTGATTAGCATTTTTGCGCAAGTTATATTGATGAGAACCTTTCACAGACCTGAGGTGTGAACTCGGAGATTTTAATCGATTTAAATAATCATTTATCTAAATGTTAAAGTCAATTCTACACATTAAAAACATCTGATACAATAGCATGTAACATATCATCTCACCGTGTAAAACCTTTGATACATGTTAACCCGTGCACGTTACGTGGCAGACTAAGAGAACACACATTTACTTAAAAAATCCGCACTTTCCATGGATCCATTCTACTGTGTTTTGAGCCAATAATCTATATTACAGGGTTTTGAACTAATATTGTGAGATATTGACCCAACATTTGCACGAGCTTGCGAGTCATCTTGTGACAATATTTCACAACATCAGTTCAATAACCCTTTTATTATATAGCAAAACTTATTCATTTGCTTTCCACTTATATTTCATCTAAAAATATCATTTTTATCTCAAAATTCACAAATATTGCACTATTTCTTAAATATTGATATGAGAACTGGTGCAATATTATTTTTTGAAAAAATCCTATTCAGCCATGATTCAGACGACAGTGTCACGTGACAGAGTGTGCAATAGTTTTTTTAGTTATTTTATGTTGTTCATTACCCGATGTAAAATGGTGAATTAGTAAATTTGGTTAACTTCATTGTAACGAAACTGAATTTTATATCCCAAAAGGTACGTTTTAATAACTAAATTGTAAAACACTTTGTAGGAAATAGTAAAGAACTTAAATTCCTTTTTACTACGGTCAGGATATATTTTAAATGAAATTTTAAATTAAAATTTCAAATCTGAAATTTATTCACCGTACAGCCTTGACTGTAATTGAGATTTTATTATTTCAATTACACCATTTCTTTCTTTAAAAATCAGAATTTTAAACAGTGAAATAGTAAACATGCTTGCTTTGAGAAAGTGTTCTCGGTACCCGTTCCGTCCGTTTAATGTAATTTTATGCTGTAACGAAAACAGTGTCTGTATGTGATTTTGAATTCGTTAGTCATGGACGAACGAAAAAAATAAAAGATTTTTGTTTGTTTTACTTTCAGATCATGCCGATTGTAGTCTATTTTAGCACGGTAATTAACGTGTTGTACTACCTTGGAGTAATGCAGTTTTTTGTAAAACATTTTGGGCGTTTTCTGTCATTCTGTCTTAATACAACGCCAGCTGAATCAGTGAATGCTGCCGCTAATATGTTTGTTTCAATGGTAATTTATTATACTATTATCTTGCACTTTTTATAGGGTGTGTAAGTATAGTCACGTGATTTACAGGATAGTCTCCATTTCTTTATATCATATTGATTCAAAAGAATGATCGCGAGGTAATATTAAGGAATGTTTTAATGCCGTGTGTTCTTATCTAACCCGACATTTGAAAATATTTTCAGATAATTTACATTTTGGTTCACACTGAAGCTATATATATTAGATAGTTACCGAAGTAGTCCTGTAATGGGTCATAAACATAGGCCATGTGTTTCGGAGCACAATAATGGCACCTCTGTTAGAAAGTATAGGCTATCTTTGGCCAGTATAGAGAACATTTACTTCAAGAAGCATAGCAATATAAGAAAATGTTTTTATTTCTATGTATGTACCTAACGATAAACTTTATTTTGCTATTTGTTTTGCCGCTTTAATTATGCATTTTTGCTATAGGGTCACCTTGTTTATGTTGTTTATTGCTAGGCTCAAGTTGGTAGCTTTCGATGCAATTATTGGTTAAACTTTTGTAGACTTGCACACATACACCTATACGTACCATTGGACGTTCCAATTGACATTAACAACGAAGAAAAACAATATGAATCTAACATAGTTTTTATCACTTTTTAATTCCATATTTTGAGTAAATATTTAAATGTTATCAACTTGTAGACAGAAGCACCTCTAATGATAAAGCCTTTCTTGGAGGATATGACAGATTCTGAGTTCCATGCTGTAATGACAGGAGGATTTGCTACTGTAGCAGGCGGTGTATTTGGAGCTTACATAGCTTTTGGTGTAAGGATATTGTAACAATAAACAAATCTTACGTCTTAAGTCTTACCAGGCTTGACTTGGAGTTTGGCTTTGCATTGTTTAACACATGCTTGTAGATATGTTTAGAAACTGAAAAGCTAAATATTTAAATTTGAGTTTTTTTTATTTAGGTCAGAGTTACGTGAATATGCGTTTTGTCTGGAAATGATATTTGTAATGCGACTATTTACAGTTAACTCTGTGCTACTCATTTAATTGAAATACTGTTTTTACGATCCTAAAAACTTACTAGTCAAATAAATTCAAACGGTGAACTGAGCCTATTTTTCGACGACATTTCTTAATATTTTGACTGTTATTGATAAATTATAAAGAAACAAAGAATAAGAATACTTAATTTGTCACTACACCTATTTTACTGCTACTTAATAGCATTGTTTTAATATGAAGTGTTTGTAGATCGTCAGAACAGTTGTCGATTTTGTTGTTAACACTTTCTTTATTTTATTACAACAAGATTGTCATGTTAGGCAAATTGCTATATATTGATATAATTTGTAAGTTGTTTTGTTTAAGGTTCCAGCTAACCATCTTCTATCAGCATCCATTATGTCTGCGCCAGCTGCTTTAGCAATTTCAAAGCTGACCTGTCCAGAAACTGAAACAACCATTAAAAATAAGCGGGATTTTTTAAAGATGGCAAAACCGTAAGTCTCATAATAAAGATATTTGAAGTCAAATTGATATTTTCTTTTTTTCCATCAACCTATCAATCATTAAAGGAAAGACCGTTATGCAAATAATTTTGGTAAACTGCAAATTATAAAAATAAACTTAAAACGGTTTATATCACAATTCTTCTTTCCAAAAATGTTCAAACTCCTTTTTTGCGTCTGCGACGGATTGGTTTTTACTAAAGAATTTGCTTTTGTTTATTAAAAAAAAAGTGATGGCCTCCAATACTACATCGCTGACATTTATTAGGTCAATATGATTTTGCTAGGTAAAATGTTTTTCTTACAGTTTTGAATATTATTATTTTTTGGTTTTGGTTGCTTTGACAGTTGATATAATTATATCTTTCACTTCCAAAGGCTTTCGGAAGGATCACGTTAAATGGTTTCTCTTATCTCCATTTTCCTATAATAAATTAAAGCCTTAACCATTTTTTTCATCAATTGCCTACTTTGTACTTTATAAAGAAGTATATTTTATCTTGTCATACTTCGCTTATTTTGACTAATTTAAGACCAGAGAAAGATATTATTGCGGCTGCTTCATCAGGTGCAACACAGTCTATAAAACTGGTGGCGACAATCGTTGTCAATGTAATGGCATTTCTATCTTTACTGAAATTTGTTAATTCAACACTTGCTTGGTTTGGCGATCGGATCGGAGTAGCAAACCTCTCATTTCAGGTGAGGTAGTATATGTTCCAATATCTCTATCAATTATAATTTATCTCTGTTGTCGTCAATTATATCTATCCATGGTATCTAATATATTTTTGTACGAAGCTACAAATATAATTTTTGTTCATGTTTTATACTCAGTAATCGATGCTTTTTTTATTTGCACCGATTGCATTTATTTCCGCTGAATAAGGTTTGTAAACGTTACTCCTAAATTTTTTGACTTAAAATAGTTTATATTTCACAATAATAAAAACTGTGGTTTTTGTCAGAATGGCTATGTTTTATCATTTTTCCAAGCATGATCTTTTATGTTAAATTTTAATACCTTTTCCAATTCTATTACCCTAGGGAAAAGTTTATTTGAAACATTAAGCAAAATGTCAGTTCTGTGTCAAAATTAAAATTATCTGTTTTAGGATAGAAGCCTCTCTGAACACACTAATATTTTAAATTCTGTTGCAAGATAACATTGTACAAAATTAAGACTTAATGATTGTTAAAATGTCAACGCCATAACACTATGATAATCACTTCAACGGCGTAACTAAATAGGTTAAAAATGAAAACATATTTACAAGGAGTTATTCTTATATTTCAGTTAATCTGTTCATATGCACTATTTCCGGTATCGTTCTTTATGGGTACTGAGATTTCGGATTGTCGGAAAGTAGCAGAGCTGGTCGGTATCAAAACTTTTACCAATGAGTTTATAGCCTATGATGCCTTGTCAACACTTATACACAATAAAGAGAGATTTCTTAACTACACGTCACAGTATAATGACACTGAAGCATGGAAGTGGGACGGCGATAACATGATCCTGACTTACTGGGATAACCATGTCCTGGTTGGTGGTATTATATCGGTAATTATATATATATATATATATATATATATATATATATATATATATATATATATATATATATATATATATATATATAGATATATATATATATATATTCAAAAACGACGGTTAGACTCAATAATACAAGACTAGTTGTATAGGTTAATGAACATAAAACAAACGATTAAAAATGCATTCAATGGATAACTGTGATTATAAAAATAACTTTTGTTATTTATTTCTAAGAAGTATCTAACTCAACGAACAAAACGATTCATAAATATAAGTTTTTGATAATATCACTTAAATAAGACCAAGAGTACGAATGCATGGTGATGTAAAAGTCCCGACCAACAGACAGGAAATTTAGTATATATCCGGTGATGTAGTCAATAATATTGTAGGACGCTATCTGTGTCAGTTGTTTTTACAACAAGAACAAACCACAATTTTTGTACTCGTACAACAAGATTATGAATTATTATTTTTTTTATTATCACAGGATAGATCAACAGTAATAGCCACTTATGCCTTGTGTGGCTTCTCAAACTTCGGATCAATTGGAATTACATTAGGGGTATTGAGTACACTTGCTCCTAGCAAGAAAGGAGTGTTAAGCAAGTTGGTAATGCGTGCAATGATTGCTGGTAACGTTGCCTGTTTTCTTACTGCATGCATTGCAGGTAAGCATACTGGGATACATATACACGCATGCACTCAACTACAGACACAAACAACAAAATTTGTCAAATATTGTAACATAAGTAAACATGTATAGCACATTTTTTGTAAAATATCTTTTGAATTCTTTATAATAAATTCCCAGATTTTTATATTTTAACTTCTTTGACTGAAAAAAATAAAATTATGGCAGCAATGTAAGATAATTAATTATGGCAACAATGTGCAAGATAATTGTTTTATATCACTGAAACTTTTGATATCAAAGTTTACATGTGTATTTCATTTTATTTGTTTAATTTCCTTGTACGTTGTTCGTGGTTAAAGGATGATGATGGTGATGGTGGTATTTTAGTTTACAATTAAATGTCCCCTAAACGAAGAGAAAAGGAAATTGGTATTCTTTGTTTACCCCTCTTCTTCGTTCTTTTGCTGCATTTTTAGTCCAATGCATTACTTAGGAGTGGCTTGGAAGATATTTTTGGAATTTTATAAGATAATTAAAGGGAAGGTTTTTATTAATGGCAACAAAAGCTGTATTAAAGGTTTAAATTCTAAAGAATAAGTATACTTTTTTCAAAGAAAAAAAATTATTTATTTCATTTTAAATTTTCAATGATATTTGATAAATAATGTTGAAACTTGGAATGTATTACTAAAACATTTTTAAATGGCATTTGGTTTCAAATAAACAATAGTTCCATGACCCTCGAAAATTACCTATTTTATTTAAAAGTAATTCTTTCTAACTGCACGACGATATTGGTGAAACTTTGTACATCATAAAAAATCTTTTGAAGAATACTCAAATTAATTAGCTTTCTTGTCGGTGTTAATGCCCTTTTGACAAATGTTTTTTTTTATTTAAGAGTTATTTCTCCTTTCATGTTGGACAATGAATTTTGAAACTTTGAAAATATAAACACACTAGTATTGGCTTTCTTGTCGGTGTTTAATGCCCTTTTAATAAATGTTTTTTTTATTTAAGAGTTATTTCTCCTTTCATGTTGGACAATGAATTTTGAAACTTTGAAAATATAAACACACCTTGAAATGATATAAGGTTTCAAACAAATAGATATTTTAAGAGCTCGAATCAAGTCTTTTTCAAAAATGTAATACATCCCACGCAACCGAAGAATTAAGAGATAAAACATATACAGTATTCACTATGGTTAAAAACCATTAAGTTTATTAACAAATTGGGATCACTTATACAATATACAGTAACATTATAAGTAAAACAATGATATTTTAGCTTAAGCTAAGTCTGTAAATGACTTGAAGAATTGTTACTATTTACACTTTGTTTCATTGATTATCAATAAATCCAAATACTGTTTATCATAATCATTCTGAAATTTTGAAAAAAGATAAGGAAAGTGAATAATATTGTTATAACGTTTAGAGGACTTTAAATATAATATTGCAATTAGCACGTGTTTTAAGGTATACTCAACGGAGACTATTAAAGATTGACATCTCGTGTATCTATCCTTAGTGTCAATGTTTAATGTTATATGTATCATTCAGCACGTAGATAGTATGCATTAACACATTTGAGCCATTTGGCGACATTTGATGTTTTCTGGTAACTTAAGTTATATTTTGTTTTGCATTTTGTATTTATATTTAGTATGTATGATAACAGTAATATTTTGTAGGACCCACCGAGTTTATTTTACAGGGATTGTGGTAATAATGTTTACATCTGTACCATCATCATTATAAGTTTCATTTTGAACTCTATGTGATTTATTTTTTATTTCATTTTATTTTTTAATTTTTCCATATCAAGGTTTACTTTACAAGGATTACGGATAAAAAGCCAGAAACCTAAAGACACAAAGCAGAGACAAAAATGTCTTTTTAATTTTGTTTATCGGACAATTATCTTGTAGTACTTAGTTATCATTTAATTTGAAACATTGCAATGTAGCATCTTGCAGAGTTGTTTTGTCATTTTTGTTTGTACACACGTTTCGTCTATGATGTCCTCTCTTTTCATATACAGTTAGTTTATTACTTATTCCGGTAGATCTCAGCACATGTGACGTATACGAGTTTGTGTGAATATTGTAAAAAGACAATGATTCGTTAGTTGTGTTGGAGAAAAGTAAATGATGAAATATTCATTAGTTTTACAAAATTTGGAAGATTTTTCCTTTTTGTTATCGATTTTTGCCAAGACCAATTTTCAAAGTAATTAATTTACAAAATAGTTTATCTGACGCTGTTGACGAAGTGTTTTATTTTTTAACTTTTTGAAGATTTTTATGGTATTCCATTTTAAGTCCGCTGGTTACTGCCTACTGTAAAGTATAGAACATAACAAGTAACAATTTTGTTTCTTTGTTTTCGTGTTTGTTTTTTAAATAAAGATCGAGTTGAGCTGCAGAACTAAATGAAAGACTTGTGGCTTGATTCAGTCTACGCGTGCTTGGGTAAGATCTGTGTATGTCTGTGATCGTCTAACATTTCTGACTAGTTATGAATTTATATATAAAATAAAGCAATTGTTAGAAATGTAATAAATGTTCTTAGTAACATCTGATGTAACCAAAAACACGAAACAATAAATGTGGTTAAAAGATTCAACAGTTAAATGCTGGAAACTTTGCTTTTAAAACATACAAAATCGACTGACATCGGATTTAATGAATAGTACATATTTTCAGCGAAGTAAATATACTGTCAGAACTGCGAAACATGCAATACAACAAACTTGTTCCAAACGATCGATGAAACTATGCATCAAATACAAACACACTGGTTCTTCAGCGACGTGCACGTCTGTTTTTAATCGATAAGTCCAAGATTGGATATAGAGAAGTTCCAATTAAAGGCTATAATAAACTAGAACGGATTGCATGACATTGAAGTTTAAAGCACTTAGATTGAAAATGAAACCAAAAACTTAATCAAGTTAAAAGGAAATAAAAATAAAGCTAAGCTTAGTAATAACCCAAAGAAGTCGGCGATAATTATGGTATTTTATACAAATCTAACACAAAGAGTGCAATAACTTTAATAACTGTAAGCCTTAACGTAGTTTCCGGCAACTATTTTCTGCAAAAAAAATAGATAAAAATAAATAAATAATATAAAAAATCAAAAATCAAAAAATCAAATCGCCGAAAAACGATTTTCTGAAAAATTGCACACACACTACTTAGAATGTTCTTTGTTGAATAATAATTAAAAAAAACATTTGCTTTGGTTTTTGGAGAAAACTCATGAGAGTGTGTTACATCTACTTCACTTTTCAACAATCTAGTGCTCATTTGTAAATATCCATGTATGTTAATGTTTGTTAGTAATTTATTAATGACTACATGTAATGAAAACAAATTTTATTTTTTATGGTTTTAATCAATATTTTAATAAAAGACGTGCAATGAAGTTATATACATAATATTTAAATTAAAAAAGTGAGTAATTTAACAATGTGCAAAAATTGTCTTCATTTTTGTTGACAGTTTACCACAAAAATTCAAATTTTATAAAATCTTTAAAATATGTTTTTTTCAAAACCACACAAAGGAATTTTATTGTTATTTTGCAAAATGAAATTTAAAAAAATCGTATGCTTGTGTTTTTGTTTTAGAAAAATGTATAGCATTAGTAATTCGCAAAATTAAACGATAAATTTAAAGAAAAATTCACAAAATAATAATTTAAAACAGAAAGAAAATTAAATGATGTTGTGTCGATTGTAAAGTTGACATTAAATATGTAATTTTTGTACAATTATTATTACTGACTGGTTATTTTGTCCCGTTTTGAATGGATTTACTTCCCTTGGTTTCGGCATTTACCGTAAGAAAATAATATGATATTAAACAGAAAATTTTGTAGCCTTTGAATATTAATCAAATAATGGTTACTAGCATACGCAAAATTTCTTTTGTGAAAAATAATGATACTGACAGGTCTAATAAGATCACATAATGTTTGGATTACCCCCCTTTATACACCAGATGTCGCTTCCAAACCAAACTTGTTATCGGATTAGAAATCCCTTTCTAATCCTATTATAAATATTGTATCTTACATAATTTTATCTTACTTATTTAATTAATGAAAACTTTAGAAATCCAAAAAGTTTTTAAAGTTTAACATTTCAATGATCAAAAGTAAAACTAAGGAAGGAAGTGAATTGGTCGCAAAGATGTTGATATAAGTAATAACATAAATCAGTTTTATTATTGGCTTGTATTGTGCCATGTTCTAAGTTGCTTTGACTATATAAACATTGACATTGACAGTGTTCTTAGTTACGTTGGTTATATTATCATTCACTTGTATTGTGGAGTGGACTGTTTTGAAATGCATGTTTAAATTGTAAGGCTTTTTTCTTATACTTCTAACTTAACTTTTAAATAACAATACATATAACCCTTAGCAGAAGATAGAAAACAAAAGAAGGAGGATATTGCAAGTCGTCGGGGAAATCTAAAAGCCTCAAAGCCACGAGATGACAGATTATGATATATTATTCATTAAACACCTATAATTTTTTTTTATCTGTGAAAGGGTGCTCGTGTCATATGTTTTCCTAGAATATATATATTAAAGTGCAAAAACAGTGTAATATAATTATTAAAAAAACTGTATCTAATATACACCTACACGAACTCAGATCAACACTTAAAAAATATAAGGACCACCCTTAGGACCTAATAAAAACGTTTACGGTACACTGTGTATTAAAGAAATATGAGTTTTATGTAGACAGGTGTTATTCAATTAATATGACTTTATTTGTTTGAAAAAAAATTAAGCAAAAAGACCTTTGAACATAGACAGTGGGAAGCAGATGGTCTTTATATCTTAAATTATAAAAAAGGTAAGCAGGTTCTACTGGACTGTATCACGGTATTTATGTTATCATTATGACTGTGTCATTTCATTAACATTTTGCGCTCTGTGTAAAACAAAATCACTAACAATGAAGGATTGTATATATGATATATAAAAAGTTTATCACATATAGACAGGAATGAACCTCCTTAAAAACCACTAAAAATGAAATGAAAAATATAATATTTGAACCATAAAATTACGTCATAAGTATTTTTTTTTCCTGATTAACTATCTAAGGTTAAAGTAGACAAGAAGACAAACAAAAAGAAGGATTTATAATGGAGAAGTTGCTCTGTTATACTCTGTTTTTACTGGGAGTATTTTATGAATTAAACTGTTTTCAAACATACGTGACATTAATTCCTAATGGTTCAAACGTTACAGACCCTTGTAATGCTGATAAAACAATATCAGGAGTAGGACATCTCAATTCTAATGGAGGGGGAGACAGAAATCAGTTTGGTTTAGATTTTGCAAGCAATGATCGTGTAAGTATATAAATATGTGTTATTTCCCTTACACAGTTGTTAAAGTGCTAGATCCGAGAGCAGCCGTATACCAAGCAGAATGGCTCAAATTAGATCAAAATTCACCAGAACATTGCGTCATTATATCTGGTACTTCCACAAAGTTGGTTGTTTTATTAAGAATGATCTAATTTATCTGGTGTCTTTAAATTAGGATTGGTTTTTTAAATCTTGCGCATGTAGACTGTATAAGTTTTATTAATTAATTCACTCTTTTTTATTTATCTATGTATTTATTTATTTATTTATTATTTTTATATATATTTATTTATTATTTATTTTTTGTCAAAATAATATCAAGTAATTAAAATAATAGATATTTATTTAATTATATTTGTTAATATTAATTGTTTGTCTTTAAATTTAGACCTATGTGTTGACTGATGTCATAAAGTTCATTTACTTATATATTTTCTCAATACTATATTAATATTCCTTTACAAAAAAAGCAAATTTAAAAAAAAAGATTTAAAAAAAAACCAAAAAAACATAAAAGAATTTTATTTACTAACA
The DNA here is from genome assembly GCA_029721355.1 of Tegillarca granosa. Taxonomy (NCBI): domain Eukaryota; kingdom Metazoa; phylum Mollusca; class Bivalvia; order Arcoida; family Arcidae; genus Tegillarca; species Tegillarca granosa. The sequence goes on along the minus strand of CM056597.1, from coordinate 787,513 downwards.
CACCTTTTTGAAAACTTTTTTTAATACAAAGATCACGTATTTATTTGCACAAAACTCGAGATAAAAGTAACTGTTTTTTAGGTGTGGAACTCGACTTTATGTAATATGGACTCTGATAACGATGGTATTACAAATGGCGCAGAACTTGGAGATGTAAACTGTCTGTGGGTGGCTAGTGATGCTACAACTGACCAATATCTAACTTATACTGGCATAACACACCCCGGAGTGGACCAGAATAATGTTCAATGTTGATGATAAGGTATAACCAGGGATATTCAGATACAGTGGAACCATGCTGATGGCTCGCAGTGAACGTTTTATCTCCTTTCACTAACAATATCACAACTTTTGCTTGATCTAAAAACCATATTCTATTTGATCTATCTTGGAATTGAGGCATTGAGGCACTAAGATTAATGGTGAACAACTTTCATATTTTACTTCGTTTGCACCTACATGGTGACTCAGCAACTTAAGCCGTTGTCAATTAATGCCAATGTATATAATAAAATATCATGAATATATTACGTTGTTTTTTTGTATATTCAGAACATGTACTCAATTATCCAGCACTAATCGATATTATTCGGACAGTTTCAATAAGTATTTTCACTATCATTAATGCGTACGTTTTTACCTGAACTGATTCTATGTTGCTATGGTTACTGTAATACAGAGAACGTAACTTAATTCAGTTACACTTTGTTATAATGTTATTTTGTTTTGAAAGAAACGTTTGTGGTTTTAAAAACCAAAAGTTATGTTAAGTAAGCCGAAAAAACTGTTTCTGATTGAGCGGGAAAATACGGAGAGTAAATTGGTTATACTGTCAGGTTGGCTTACTCTGCTAATCTTTATTTTCAGTCTATAGATCTTGCTTTTGTATTTCTGTTTAATCTATAGAAGTACTTCTTCCTTTTTAAGCCTCAAGGGTTGATTCGTATAACGCACGTACACGAATCACGTCGCTTTTAAAAAACCATGTGTTCGCTGGATATACATGTATTTTATTGTGTGAAAGTTTGTCAGTCTGAAAAAAAGATCAATGGTTTTCTCTTGGCATTGCATTTTTTGACCATCTTAGACTTGACCTTCTCGGGATACATGTACATACAATTGTAGAAAAAAAAACGAAAGAATTTTCGTATCAAATAGTAAAATCTTTCATATAATTATAACTTAAACAAATTCTATTTATCAAATAGTAAACGTCGCTTTCTTCTTTTTTAGTTAAAATAAATTCTTTTTTCAGGTATTCGTATGTTTTGGCTGTCGACTACATGTAAAGAAGTGATAAGAAATACATTTTGTATGATATTATTATAATTTCCTTGTTTTCACAGATAAATAATTTAACGCTGTTATAAAAGTAAAATGATTTATTGACATGAACTGAGAGTTTATGTTTTATTGTTACGTGATGTGCATTATTTATTTATATCTAAACAACAACTTGTGTTATTAAATTAATACATAACAATATACTACAATTTATTACAACATTTTTTTGTATTTATTTTAAATTTATTTTATCTATATTCAAACAAGAATTTGTAATAGAATCATAAATATTTGTTCTTATTCAACAACATATAATTACAGTTGAGAAATTTCTAACGATTTCATTGGTGTAACTTAGGTCGATTTTCAATGACTCAAGCTGAAATAAGCCGCGCCCACTCACGCGCCGAACGAAGTGTGACGTAATCTAGAACGAACTATTTTTAATGCGCGTCATTTTACCTTGTTATTTTATTAGTTATTTTATTTATTATTTTAATTTGTATTAAAGTTATGTTATTAAAAGCAAAAATTGCAAAAAGTTATTTTTCATTTGATTAAGTTTTCTTTAAAATCTAATTATAAGCATTGGATCTGATTTTCAGTCGAGACATTGAGAAATAATCTGAATGACGCTGTGCACACTTTTTCGTAATTCACTTCGCTTCACAAATTACACAGTGTGCACGATGTCTATTCAGGTTATTTTTCAATGACCGAATAAAAATCAGATTCAATTAATAAATAAGTGTAATATAATGTACCTCAGAATCACAAAAACCTGTGGCCTAATTTTTTTGTAATTTAAAAAAAATGTGGGGAGAATAATGCTTTATGAAAAAAAATCCCGCTGGGATCATTTTTGTAAGTTAAACTCTTTATTCACATAAAATTCATTTAATTTACAAGCCATGAAAGAAGCAAAATTTAACCCTCGCGAACAATTGTTATTTTAAAGAATGTTGAAAAAACACATAATTCATAACTTTATTGCATAATTTGTCATAAAATGAACCAAATTTTGATATCATAAGAAAAAAAGAAGGTTCAAGTAATCAATTTAACTATAATACTGAGAATCGTATCCTAAAGACAGTTACTTATTATTATGTATTTAATGGGCGACATTTAAATGAACCCTGCTTCAATTTCATGAAAGGTGGATCAAATCGCCTCTTGAAAGTGCATGTTTGTTTGCCAACAGTCCATGGTTTTGTCAAAGTACTACTTCTTCTATCACCATTTAGTAATGATATCCTTGATATAAGGTCTCTCAGGTCTGTCGACTTAAACGTGAAACAGCAGTGCTAAACTCTGAGTGGTCATGCAACCGACGTTAATCGCGCTAATTTTGTACAAATTTGCATCAAAATCTGATTTCACAAAAATAAACTGTACCTTTTTATATTGTATTTTAACGAAACAACTAAATACCACAGTAAAGGAGATTAAGAGTAATATATGGGACTCCTGTTTATCCGTCGGTACGTATATCGCGTTTTTTCATAACTGTCACAAAATGTAAAGGACAATTGATTAAACTTGACACAATTACTTATCATAATTAGACCATGTGTTGCATTTCGAAACTTTGATGCAGTTCCTGATATTTAATATTTAAATGGTAATTTAAACAGGCATGTAAATAGAAGCAATTCCATTAAAAGTACTCTTATAAATAATCATTCCATAAAAAGGCTTATATTTGTGTTATTCTGACGTCATTTTATATACGAGACATGCGAACGCAGGTCTCTTGTTTGATAAACCACAAAAAAAAAAAAAAAAAAAAAAAAAAAAAAAAAAAAAAAAAAAAAAAAAAAAACAGGTGGACAAAGTAAGACTTCTTTTGTATATTTTACAATGTAGAAACAAGAATTTTGTAACAAGTCTCATTTTCATTTTTCCTTCCACCAAATGAATCTACCGCTGATAATAAAAATATTTCTCTCAGATGAATTGGCATATTTTATGGTATTATAAGAAATGATTAAAACCTCCCAAAATTTACATATTCTGTTACTGAAACGGAAATTATGTTACAGCTATATGGTATTATAATAATCAGCGACGATCAATCATTGTTTTACACTGACAGAAACTGTTTTATCAATTGTTTCAGCTTATTTAATTGAATAATTCAGGAATATTGTGTCTGTTTTTATTAAAAGACAATTTCCACAAATGGAAATGTGTAAGCGATCTGATAGGCTCAATGAAATAGTTGTAATTTTTGTAATGAACGGAATTTTTGTTATTGTGTCTTAATGATAATGACACAAACTTGTTGTGTGCAAATTGTACTTAGTTAAGAGTTCAAAAAACTACAGGCATCTGTACTGTTCATTTATTTGTATTAATAAATGTGACAATATATTCATTGGTTAAAGAGTTACAGTATGTGCTTGGCAACAACCAATGCAAACAAAATCACTACACGATACAGGTTAATGATAGACAACCTACAAACTTTAGTATGGTTATAATAGTTCTGCCATATATCATAATGAATGTTATATTTGTTTATTTAATATATTGTGACTCGTGTGTTCGCGCAAATATCGAGTCAACTCGGGATAATTTTTCACAATATCATTTAAATAAACCTTTTAATATATAACAAAATATATTTCATTTGCTTCCCACTTGAATTTCATCTGAAAATACCATTTTTGTCTCAAAATACACAAATATTGCACTAGTTCTCAATATTGATATAAGAACTAGTGCAATAATATTTTTGAAAAAATGTCCCTTTACCCATGATTCAGACGACAGTTTCACGTGACAAAGTGCGCAATATGAAAAATGGATTCGGGAGATCTCGTGCAAATATCGATATACATTGCACGATAACACCTCGGAATTTATCATTTTAATTCTATGTGAAATATATATTGCTATATAATAAAAGGAATAACTGTATTTAAAACAGTACCCGTCGAAGGTCAGAAATTTTATAATAAGTGGCCCTAAACATTTGTCTGCCTTTATTTATTATCATTTGTTGTTTTTGTTGTTGTTGTTTCAATTTAACTTGTATTTTGTTGTGTTCTTAGTTGCATCAGATTTTGCCAAATAAATATTTGTTTTTTTCATTGCAGTTTTTCTGATATTTCCATAAACAAAAGGGATCTTTAATCTATCAAGGTAACAAAGGTCACATTGTCAGCACTAACTCAATGTAATTAAATGCATACTTCACAACTTGGTAACAGTTATATAGAGAACCATCCTTACAATAATAAAGTCATCAGACATTCCAATCAATTATAGAACATATTCCAACAAATTATGTTAACAAATAATTATTAATTACAAACCAATCAGAACGTAATAAGAACTATCATCTATATAAACGGTTGATTCAAAGCGACGATCATATGCCCTATCATTAGATATGCATGTCAATAATATTCCGGAAAATAAGATCTAAAAATGTTTTTATTGAACAACAACTTATTAATGTGTAAATTAACATGACTTTTATTTCCCCCGAGTGCAATTTAACATACAATTAAGAAATAAATTTTACATTCGATTCTAGAAATATTTATAATTAAAATAAATGATATTAAATTTCCTTACATTTTTGGTGACATAATATCTGATTTTATACCTGTCCAATTTAAGCCATAAATACCAGAAAATACATGGTTATATCCGGGAAAGGATGGTCTACTGTAAGATATGAAATACCGATAAACATGTGAGAGGAATTTAGAACAAACAAAAACAGGCAATATGTGAAAAACAATAACAGAACACAACATGTGGAGAAACAATAACAGAACAAAACATGAGGAAAAACAAAGCTGGACACAACATGCGGACAAACTAGACAAGACACAGCGTGTGGACAAAGAAGACACGACACGACACGACACGATATATATATATATATATATATATATATATATATATATATATCAAAGATAAGACAGGGCACGACATGTGGACAAACAACACAATAGGACACAAAATGCAGATACACAAGACAACATTTTTTGACACACAAGACTGACTACATACAAGAAACATGTGGACATACAAGACAGTCCACAACAAACGAACAAACAATAACAAGACAAAACAAGCAATACATGGAACACCTTTAAAACAAAAAAGACAAGACACAATATGTGATTTAAAATTATTACAGAACACAAGATGTGGACAAACTATTCAAGGCCCATTGTGAACAAACAAGACAGGACAGAGCATGTTGACAAAAATAAGAGAGCACAACATGTGAACAAACAAGACAGGCCACAACATGTAAACAAACAAGACAAGACACACAATGTAAACAAACAAGACATGTCACACCATGTTAATAAACAAGACAGAAAACACCATATAAAAAACCCAGACAGGACACACCATGTAAACAAACAAGACAGGCCTCAACATATACACAAACTAGACAGGACACAACATATAAACGAACCAGACATGACACACCATGTAAACAAACAAGACAGACCACAACATATAAACAAACAAGAAAGGACACAACATGTAAACAAACAAGACAGGCCTCAACATATACACAAACTAGACAGGCCACATCATATAAACAAACGAGACAGGATACACACTGTAAACAAACAAGAAAGGACACAACATGTAAACAAACAAGACAAGACATACCATGTAAACAAAAAAGACATGACACATCATGCAAACGAACAAGACATGAAAAAATGTAAACAAACAAGACAGGACACAACATGTAAACAAACAAGACAAGACACACCACGAAAACAAACAAGACAGGACACAACATGTGGACAAACAAGACAGGACACAACATGTGGACAAAAATATAAAGCATGAATATCAAAAAAACAAGACATGACACAACATGTAAACAAACAAGACAAGGACACAACATGTAAACAAACAAGACAGGACACAACATGTAAACAAACAAGACAAGACACACCACGAAAACAAACAAGACAGGACACAACATGTGGACAAACAAGACAGGACACAACATGTGGACAAAAAATATAAGGCACGAATATTAAAAAAACACGACATGACACAACATGTAAACAAACAAGACAAGGACACAACATGTAAACAAACAAGACAGGACACAACATGTAAAAAAACAAGACAAGACACACCACGTGGACATACAACACATAACACAACAAGCGGACACAAGGAAAAGGCAACAACATGAAGAGACACAAGACAGGCAACAATATGTAGACACACAGTACAGACAACAATATGTAGACACACAATACAGGCAACAATATGTAGACACACAATACAGGCAACAATATGTAGAAATACAAGACAGGCAACAATATGTAGACACACAAGACAGGCAACAATATGTAGACACACAATACAGACAACAATATGTAGGCACACAATACAGGCAACAATATGTAGACACACAATACAGGCAACAATATGTAGACACACAATACAGGCAACAATATGTAGAAATACAAGACAGGCAACAATATGTAGACACACAAGACAGGCAACAATATGTAGACACACAATACAGACAACAATATGTAGGCATACAATACAGGCAACAATATGTAGACACACAATACAGGCAACAATATGTAGACACACAAGACAGGCAACAATATGTAGACACACAATACAGGCAACAATATGTAGACACACAATACAGGCAACAATATGTAGACACACTAGACAGGCAACAATATGTAGGCACACTAGACAGGCAACAATATGTAGGCACACAATACAGGCAACAATATGTAGACACACAAAACAGGCAACAATATGTAGACACACAAAACAGGCAACAATATGTAGGCACACAATACAGGCAACAATATGTAGGCACACAAGACAGGCAACAATATGTAGACACACAATACAGGCAACAATATTTAGACACACAATACCGGTGTAACGAAGAATTATGACCCGGGTTGAAAATTGACTCTGGGGTTCGTTTTTAACGTTGAATAATGAGACCGAAGATGTTGAATTTTAGACCCTAGTCCGTTGAAAATTGAACAGCGTCGTTGAATTTTGATCGGAAAACCGGTTCAAAATTCAACAACATAAAAGTAAATATCAATGAACTTAGATCATAAACCATGATTTTTTCAATAAAAAAAATTCAGTCAATTCCTCTATTTTTCTTTACAATCCTAAAATTCAATGATTTAATATTCAGGAAATGTTAGATGCGATTGATATATATTGATATTGATTGATATGTAAGTCATGTTTTATCAAAAGGTGTGGGGTTGGTGGTGTTGGTTCGTTTAATGTGCTTTGTTTTTTGTCATTTTGTTCTATTGGGTGGGGGCATTTTTGTGATTTTGTTTGTTTGGAGGTTTTGTTGGTTATTCTTTTTTTTTCTTTCTTTTTTTTTGGGGGGGGGGGTATTAAAAAAAAATTTAACACAAACAGATAACCCTGCTTTTAATCGGACAAAATAAATTTAGAATATTATATTGCTATGTGGCAAGTCCATTTAACTTTTTTTTAGTCGAATGAATTGAATGTCATGATGTTGTCGGATAAGTATGAAACCTGTCATTAATAATGCTGTCAGATATATATTTTCGAGAATTTCTACTATTTTACCAATTAAAATACATGTATGTTGGATTCGTATATCGACTTGTTATTTATACTGAAAAGTTGATTTTAATTAGGGGACAATCATTTGACTCAGAGGAAGGGAGGGGTATTCGAAGCGGCTTTCTGCTTATATAAAAGAAAAAAATCAGTTACAAAGAGCCATGAATTCATTCGATGAGCAAAAATTACGCTGCAAATCCTAATAGACGTGCCATGTGCGGGTCCAAAAATCCCATAAATTTTATTTTATTTGATATAGAATCATTATTAAAACGCAAAAATCAAAACCAATAAATGCCGTAAAATTAAAAACACTGCCGTTGTTATTGACACCATGTGGCCTCAAACATGAAAATAAGTTAACCGTGTATTGCTGGACATTGGGTGATCTCAGACGAAATTTTACTTATTATTCTGGGAAAATTAACTTTTAAATTTAATATTTGATAACTACTGTCGTTACATTTTATTTGTATTTACAAACATCCAGTAAATTTAAAATTTGCAACATGACAGTAGATCAGTCTCATAGAGCACATTTCAATGAAAGAGATATAAACAAAAATAATTTGTAGTTTTGGTCAATTTTCAACAGGGTCAATTTTCCACGTGTTGAGGTCTTCAGCAATTAAAAAAAATATCAAACTGTTGAAAATGACCCCGGGTATAAATTTCACGACTTTTTATCTCAGTTTTCAACGTTGAAAAATGAACCCCGGGTCAATTTTCAACCCGAGTCAATATTCTTCGTTACACCGGCAACAATATGTAGTCACAAACGTTTAGCTAATGTTTCTATCACTTTTTTCGGCCCCTAATATCACTGATCAAGATTCACTTTTCCAAATGTACATGTGGAATATTAAAATTAAACAGGTATTTTTTGTTAGATATTTACACATATTTTTTATTGTGTCGTGTTCTGGGTTATATCGGCTAAGTACATAGTTCCAACTACAATTTTCCTTTATTTTTTTACTAATTAAAAAAACAGTAATGTGGGGTATCAAGTTGTGACAGCTGAAGGTTTTGTAAATAAATCAATTATTATGATTACTTTTATTCAAAGATGTTGAGCTTTTAACAAGTTTCGATTTTTAGTTATTTAACTATGTGAATACGTGAATACTGATACAATCTTATTTGATGTACTTATAATCGTGTTTATAACTTTACTGTTGTTGGGTACAAAAAGCAACTAAATCTGTAAACGTTTCAGTACCGGATAAAAAGAAACGGATACATGTTTTTAAACCAAATTAATGTTGATGCAATTAGAAATAATTCTACACCAAGATAAAAAGATATACATGTATATATATAAAGCGTTAAAGATATCAGATACACCTGTTATAATTAGTAATAACTTCTGTACTCTGGTACATATATTAAACAGCTTAAAAATTTGAACTTATCAAAGTTAAAGTTTACTTAGTAAAATAAAGTATATCTACATATTATCCTGTAACCTATGTACTTATATTGATCAGTACTGAATGTAATTATCGTATCACGACGTGATTGTTCATCTTCACTGACAGGACATGTTTCATTGCCAAGCTATACCACCCCTCTAGTTCGTCATTAACTATAAAAAAAAAAAAAAAAAAAAAAAAAAAAAAAAAAAAACATTCAGATAACGGTGGGAAGTATTGAAACCTCTTTAGATTCAGAGGTGAATGAAGTGTGAATAAATAAGACTTGAAAAGTGAAGAATTTGTATTTGTTTTTACAACAAAAAAGAGCTATTGCTTCTTTTACAAGACACTTAATCAATTTATCTAATTAACATGTCATGCTTATTCAGTGCAAACTTGTACTAAAGGGTCTTTACTTTTGGTGTTTTCTCATTTTGTTTCTCATTGCCTAGGTCACATTTTACTCGGGTAGATCATACAGGGTAAGAACTTTTTAGTTCTGATGGAATGTCGGGGTTTCCTTCACATTGTTCTATGGGGTTTCTTTCATATTTCAATTATTATATATTTGGATGTTCGGGGGAAGCAATTTCTTTGTTTTGGGTTAAGACAGAAACCAATTTACTGATTTTGAGTCAGAAAACAATTAACTAATTTTGAGTCAATGAACCGAGTTCTCTTAACATAAATATAAAATGACTAAGTGTTAGTGTTATAACACTCTATCGAAATTCATAAATCAAAACAAAACACAAACTGGTGATCCAAGAATAGGATAATTAATTTAGAAATGGTTTAAAAGCTATCAGCGATTACATCGCTACCTTTAATATCGTTCAGAAGTGTTTACTTCACTAATCTTAAATAATGAAGAGATAAAGATGTTCCTTGTGTTGTAGACAAACTCTATTAAACTTTTCACATTGACATATGTACATAATATACATCAAAATGTTATTTTTATAAAAATAAATATTTCCACACGATTGTAAAAACTTATAAAACATTTATCTTCAGCTTATTTCTTTCAACACAAACGTAGTTAGTTCAAATATTTGGAAGAAAATTAATAAGTAGATAGCAGTTTGCTCTTAAAAACAATTCAAACAGAGAGAATTCAATTTTACGTAACAGAACTTGTTTGTTGTAGTTATGTCTAATCAGTAAAAACAATTTCATTGTTCCTTCAGAAATAATAATAATAATAACAATAACAATAATAATAATAAAACTGATAATTGTTATCATTATTATTAGTAGTTGTAGAAGTAGTATCATCTTTTTATTATTATTGTCATTATTACTATTATTATTATTATTATTATTATTATTATAATTATATCAAAAGTTGCATAATACTAGTGAATTGGAAAGACACACCCACCCACACACAGACACCCCCCCCCCCCAAGGAAGACAGTCAAGGAACATTGTTTTGAATAAGACCTGCCTCTAATCAGAACACTTAGAACCGCCGTCAGGTCAGCCAAAATTCCAGAACCGCCGTCATGTCAGCCAAAAATCCAAATTTTATTTGTAATCAAATTCATAGCAATATTTAAATTTCTATTTCAGATATTGTGTTCGTGACTGACTTTTTAAAAACCGACTTCTTACTCAACTTTATGTAATGTTCTTTTTAAGAAGAAAACACCATGATGTTAAAATTAGTTTTAAGTGGTTCAACTACCTTTTCAAAGTACAACTGATGTGTGGTATCAAAGTTGGAAAGCTTTTGTAGGAGTTTGCGATTGTTTATACAAAAATATAAGCAAACTTAAAATGTAATTTACTTTTTGATTTTTTTTCCGAAAGTCTTAAAAATCTCGACATCTAGTTAAACAATGTATACATTACCAGACAAAACAAAGTGATAAATCATTATTCATTTAAAAGTGTTAGTCGATTTGGGTTCTACAATGCTTTGGCACTTATATAAATATTTTGCTAACATGATAACTTGTAATTATATTGAGCTTAACTAATTTATTTATTTATTTTAATTTTTTTAAAATTGTTTAAAAGAACAGGTGCTTTTAATCTTAAAAATAGATGCTTGGTGAAGAACTTTCAAAAGTTTTATTTTTAATCCAACAATCATGACCAAGAGATTAGTACAGCCTTATTAAACGAGATGCCGCAAAAGTTCAAAGCCAACCTAATCTACATTGACAACTAAGTTGGTACGTCTTCGCTTTTTGAGTTAAAGAACGACGGGAGTGAACAGCGGCCGGTTCCACTCAAGACAACCTCTGCTTTCCAAAACAAAATATCATGCATTGTATTGCAACCTGAAAGACGTGCTGTTGCTTTCCGAGCCAAAATGTGTGGCTTTGCATTGCCAGGTAAAAAGTGTGGCCTTGCATTGTCAGTTAAAATGTGTGGCTTTGCATTGCCAGCTAAAATGTGTGGCCTTGCATTGCCAGTCAAAAGGTGACGTACTGTAAAATCACAAATTTATGTATATACCACGTAGTTCCTCCTTTTTAAAGACCATTAATAAAAAAAAATAATAAAAAAATAATTTTACAGAACACCATTCAATGAAATTTTCTCGCAGATTTTCTTTATAATTTGGCAAAACCACGACATTTAAGCTACTTTAATACAAAATTTCCCCAGGCAGATTAACAAGGATCTATACGTTTATGTGGTTATTTGTCTTTGGATAAGACAATTAACTCAATAAAAATGTATCAGAACTTTTCTGAATCGAGGAACTGACCAATCATTGGAGATCAATTAAAAATGATGAATAATAAAATTGTATTATATTAAAAGTAGTGTTGAAGCCAATAGAGATATTCGTGAATAAAAGTCATCTTAATTCTTGACTATTCGTTAACACTTTCTCATTTTTATCGTATCTGATTACCATTCCTTATAGATAGTGTACTTTTTATTTAATGCACTGATGCATTAAACATTCGTATCTAAAAACTAAACTTTCAACTTTGAATTTCCCTGAAAACAACATTTAACGGTCAAGAAACCAAGTTGTATTTCAAAGTAATTATATGTATCTACGATTTAAGCTCGTAACACTGATATGTTATCATATAGACCTTTGACATATAGTACCAAATTAACATCTATGAGGTCAGATCTAATTTCATATCATATTATGGAAGACCAATTCTCAAACTATCCAGTGGTTAAATGAATCTGAAGCGGGACTAATATTTGTTATAGTTTTTTTGGCGATGTACTGTTAAAATACAAAAATACTTGATTTGTATGAAAAAAGAAAAGAAATTAGTCATGCAAAAACAAAAAAGCATTGAAAACGACAAATATCAAAAAGGTACTCCTGAAGCACTTTAACAAGAACAAAAAAAAAAAAAAAAAAAAAAAAAAACAAAACAAAACAAAACAACAACAACAACAACAGCAACAATAACAATATAATAATAATAATAATGATAATAATAATAAATATAATAATAATAAGATGAATAAATATAATAATAATAAACTTATAAATGTATAGTTTACAAGATAAACAAATAGGTTTGAGATTTAAACAAATGTCATTAATTTGCAGAACTGTGAAGTTTACCCTTATTTCCTTCCTTACCCCCCCCCCCCCCCGCAAGAAAAAAAAAAGATTCTGCATCCACTATAAAAACGTAAGAAAAAACATGTTCAATTTTAATTTTATTGGCTGTCCAAAGGATCTTACATAATGAATTTGATTCAACTTAACAAAATATCATTTTATCATCATAAAATTTACAAATGATCTCGTCTGACTGAACATATAATTGATATATAGCTGGTTATTACTATCACATCCGGAAGTTGATTAATTTAACAGGGTATTCATATTGTATTAAGGTGTTATACAGTACAATACGTACGCGTGTTTTGAATGAAATAAGAATATCAGGGGCGTGGTGTTATACTACCAAACTACAACAACATTACTTATGTAAATATATATTGATAATTACTAGTCTTAGTGCATGTTATTATTCCGATATGGTCTTGGTTGTACAGATACAAAATCGAGGAGAGGAGTTTTGAGAACATCGAGATGGTTTTTGGTTTTGTATATTATACATGTACATGTAGCGCTACATAATCATATATTCAAATTTTATCACACGAGATTGATTCAATATTGTGAGAGTATAAAATCTAATTATTCATTTTTATATATCAAAAACAGCGAAAAAACTTACAATAATGGTGATGCGTATTTAAACAATGGTATCTGACAGATGTGAGTTAAAGTTCATGGGTATGATTATAATGTCATTCTTTATATTTGCAGTATTTTTGTGAAATCTAGCCAAGCTAAAAAAATCGTCGATATTTTTATGCTTATTGATTTTGTCAGTCGGTTTGAAATGTGTTTTTAAACTGGAGTTGCTGAGCCAGGCAAACCATTGACATTCTGGACAGGTACGGTGTTCAACAAAGTTCCTTTATAACACACTCTCATCATTTTATAAGCCGTTAATAGCTGTTATCTCTGTTCTCAGTAACAACAGTTTGATAGATTTTCCCTCCTAGGCGGGAGTTTAATCTAGAAGTTCAGTTTTCAAAAGAATTCAGAAATGTAATATTGGAATTATCAGGAAAGTGTGGATAACTTCACCGTGGATTTGTTACACTGGTAATAATAAGGTTTGAATAATTTTCTCATATTGTAATGAATTTCAAGTATTTGTTACATCCTGTAAATCTGTGATAAACTGAGGTTAAATTAAAATTTATACTTATACGCTCAAATTAATTTAAACAACGTATTTAAATGAAATATTTATATAATTATGTTTACCGAATTATTTAATTGAAATTACAATCGTACAGAGAAAACATAACATTTCATCAGTATATATAAAGAAGCTAAATTAGAGAACATACTTTATCTGTACCTTTTAACTTTTGTTCTTATTCCGTTTTCAATTTTCAATCAAGTATCTCATTTGTAAAATTATTTATTCTATAATTAAGATTAACTTTTTTATAACACTTTGGTATTTTGTAAAATGTTTATTATTATATATTGGAAATGCTTTACTTGTTTTAGTTTACTTATTATCGTATGTTTATTTAACATACGGTGATTTTGTGGACGAGGTGAATTGTTTATACACCGAAGCTACTCAAACGTGCCAAAGAGTTGCTTCTGTAGTTGGGTTCTGGGGAAAGAAAATAATTTTAACATTGCAGTTTTGAGCATTTATAGATGAAAAAAAGCACTGGATCAAATGATTTTATTGCTATTGAAATCCTTCGACAAGTGTAATACATTAAAGAATAAAACAAACTGATATTATTGACTTACAGTCAAACCAGTAAAGTAACCTCATTACGTGTCTCTTTCCCCTTTATACTTATAACATTTAATGGTGTTTGATACGCAGGTGGTAGGGGATAAGTTTGATTACCAAGGAATCTGCCTTGCAATTGACAATCTTTTGCTTACAGAAAAAAAAAATAAGAAGTGAAAATCAAAGGCCCTGTAGATGAGACACAGAACCGAAGGTTTAGCCTTGACAAAATCAAGATAAGCTTTTATTGTACAATATAATTATCGCGCGCATTGCATAGTTATAATTTCTATATTAAGGCAAGTCCGTGAAGTATGTTAAAAACTGCAATAGTTTTACTTAAAACTTATCAATCGTCGAATAGTAAAATTAAATTCTTCTTTTACCGATATCACCATCATTATTGTGCTTACCAAAACAGAAGAGTGTACAATCACTTAAATGATCGCCATACGTGCACAATAGTGCAGTGCAGATCAGAAACACTTGCACACTAACGCACTACGTGGACTTTAATAATAATAATAATAATAATAATAATAATAATAATAATAATAATAATTATTATTATTATTATAATTATTATTATTATCATCATTATTATTATTATCATTATTATCATTTAGAAATACAACTTTTGTGTTTAATAGTTATTTCACTTACCTTCACCATACATGTACATCAGGTTTATTTTTTAATTTGAAGATTTGGAAAGTTATTCAATGGTAAATAACAAATTCTTAAAATAAATTGTAATTATATAGGTAAACGGATTTTACCTAGAAGGTACTAAAAACAGTATCGAAACTGATAACGGATACGTAAAAATCCGGCAAAAGTACAAACAAAATCAAAAATACATGCTAACGGTAACAAGTCTGACGTCAGCAATACTTCTCTCTGGATGGCGCCGTCAGTAGGTAAAAGTATCTTATGTGGAGAAAACATTGTACATTGTATATTTAGTTTACATACATCTGTATCTACATATGATATCCAATAATAAAGTCTAAACTTTAAAGTCAGTTAATGAATACGCAAAATAGTCAAATTGATAAAAAACATCTTGTTATTCCTGAAGCCACGCTGCTAGAAGGTTTGAATACTAACCGAACATTAACCGTATTGACCTAGTTATGTTTAATAAAATAATGTTGTGTCATTTATATGATATATAAGAAGTTAAATAAATCGTTGCTTAATTTTTGTTTTCAAGTTAGTTAATTTCACTAAAAAAATATATTTAACTTTGCAAATTGTAAACGGTTGAACACTTATTATGTTGAGTATTTAGAGGAGTTTAAAATGAAGCAATGTTCAGACAGATTTTGAGCCCCCTCATGTCAAAGAACGTATTTTTTAAATTTTTATTATCGAGGATATGACGAGTTAACATTACACTACTCCTTAAAAATTGCAAAAATAATGACAAACATGTATAATAATAGTTGTTTTTGTTGTCTCGTAGATTGTTTCACAAAGTACATGTATATTGTAACGCTGTAACGTTAAATTGACATTTTTTAGATTTAAATTAGTATAAGAATTAAAAAGTTATTTCAAAACACAAAAGTACATGTTTCTTTAAAACATGGTCGTAAGATATGTATATTTAGTACGCCGATACATCAGTAAAGACGTTTTTGTGGTGCGAAGAATTCGCGGTCGATTTTAGTCCAAAAGTACAGATAGCCTTCAAGTTTGAGGAGTAACAGGATTAAACGCTGTATCGTGTATTAAAAGTAAAATATTGTTGGAATAGTGGAAAAAATATCAAATTGAAAACATAACTTTCAAATAAATTACTAAATATGCCATAGGTATTTCATTACTCTACATCCAGGAGGTGGTGTAAGAGGTAAATATACAATATTTTCATTTCCCTTGTGGAATTCCCATAGCTGCAAACTTGAGAGTCGTTGCGTTCATGATTGACAATGAACGACAAAAACCTTGTCACTCCGTGTTTGAATACATAAAAAATCTAATAAACAATCCAGAACTACATTAGCATAGGTAAACAAACATGGCTATCACGTCACTTTTGTTTATATTCGAGACAAGCTTGAAAAACGCATTTTTTACGAAGTTTTACAAGAACGGTTCAATGGTTATAATGCACAAAATAAAATCAAAGAAATTAATCCAATAAAATTTTAATAACATGTATAGGCACCTGGCTGATATTCACCGTAATATTGACATTGTGAGAAACTGAATTTAAAAAAATCAAATGGTGTTTTTGAAACAACAGACAAGAACCGGTCTGTCAAAACCATCAAACCACAAAAAATTCTTGAACAATCTGATCTTTTAAAAATTTCTTCCTACCTTGGCAAAGCTGCTATACCCCCTATTATTTTGAGGCAATATGTAATGGTACAACTTGTCAATTAATTTTGTGTCTCGCAGGATGTAAATTTTAAGTGATGTAAATTTCAATTGGAATTAGATTCACGCATGTATGCCACATCCAGTGAAAATTGTCCATTTCACATGTTGTGTTTGTTGATTGGAAAAACTGAAAAAAGGCTACATGCGTTTTATCAGTTTACTAGGGATACAATAGCAACTCCTCAAAACTATAAAACATGGTTTAAGTACTACAAAACTCCTTACTAAACTTAAAACGATCATGTTCTAAAATTTGAGAGATATTTGCACCGCATCAGGCATAAAGAATAAGTATACTTCTCACTGCTTTGCTGTCTACATTTGAACGATACCGAGTATGAAGTTCGGCACATAATGTTAGAGTGAATCTCAACCTAACAATGTCGACATTCCATAAAACATCTCTCGGTAAATCCCTGTCTACGCTCACATATCCCGGCGCAGATTCGAAACCCACATGCTTGGCCATTAAAAATTATCCCTCTGCTACTGTTTCCTTCGTTTCAGATTCACAAATTTCAATTCTGACATATAACCAGCAATCTTTTACTCCAAACTTCTTTGCAAATTCTTCCATAATTGAAATGGGGCCACACAGGTGCACCTGATTTTCGACCGAAATATAGTCCACAAATAACAACACATTTATCGTTGATATTCAGTTTTTTTTACATATATAATTTTGTATCCAATATTCTCAAAAATACATTATGTTAATGAAAAATACCATCAAAATACCTGATAACACTATAATTTTTTTAACGAAAACTCCTCGTTGTTACCCCACATCAAAAATAATGCGGATTAATAATGTGTCGTTCTCGGTCTAAAATTCAGTTGTTGCGTCTACTGGACTCCCCTGATGTGCATGTGTTATAGATGGGAATTTTTGATTCTTAAAATCAATGAGTAATTTTTTTTTTAAATATTTAACGAAATTATAACAATTAAAGTGTTTTAAAATGATGTTCATTGTCAGTATGAAGGCAACAACTTTGCAAGCAAACTTAGCATAACGCGCATAGCGCGTTATTTCGTTTGCTTGCAAAGTTGTTGCCTTCATACTGACAATGAACATCATGTTAAATATATCAATACATCATTAGATGATGGTTCAACATAACAATATTTATGGATTACAGTTTATGAGAATATTACATAAGATTTTTACTCAGTCACAAACTTTGTATTTCTATAGATTTAATGTCTTTGTTACTTGAACTTACCAAAATTAATCATTAAATTAAAAATAATACCTCTGATTTTGCATAAAACATATATTTAAATGAAAGTATTACGTTTTTGTTATTTCAAATATCATAGTAATTAATTTTTTAATGATACAAAACTTAGTTGAATAATAGACGAGTGATTGGGTCAGTATCTACCAAATAATAGACGAGTGATTGGGTCAGTATCAATAATAGACGAGTGATTGGGTCAGTATCAATAATAGACGAGTGATTGGGTCAGTATCTACCAAATAATAGACGAGTGATTGGGTCAGTATCAATAATAGACGAGTGATTGGGTCAGTATCTACCAACTAATAGACGAGTGATTCGGTCAGTATCTACCAAATAATAGACGAGTGATTGGGTCAGTATCTACCAAATAATAGACGAGTGATTCGGTCAGTATCTACCAACTAATAGACGAGTGATTGGGTCAGTATCTACCAAATAATAGACGAGTGATTCGGTCAGTATCTACCAACTAATAGACGAGTGATTGGGTCAGTATCTACCAAATAATAGACGAGTGATTCGGTCAGTATCTACCAACTAATAGACGAGTGATTGGGTCAGTATCTACCAAATAATAGACGAGTGATTCGGTCAGTATCTACCAAATAATAGACGAGTGATTGGGTCAGTATCTACCAAATAATAGACGAGTGATTGGGTCAGTATCTACCAAATAATAGACGAGTGATTGGGTCAGTATCTACCAAATAATAGACGAGTGATTCGGTCAGTATCAATAATAGACGAGTGATTGGGTCAGTATCTACCAAATAATAGACGAGTGATTGGGTCAGTATCTACCAAATAATAGACGAGTGATTCGGTCAGTATCAATAATAGACGAGTGATTGGGTCAGTATCTACCAAATAATAGACGAGTGATTGGGTCAGTATCTACCAAATAATAGACGAGTGATTGGGTCAGTATCTACCAAATAATAGACGAGTGATTGGGTCAGTATCTACCAAATAATAGACGAGTGATTGGGTCAGTATCTACCAACTAGTTTCTGCAATTCTAGTAACCTGAAGACAGCTCTTCGCTATTACACTATGTAAACACTCCAGCAAGATCTTGAATTTTCTCAATACGTCAGTAATAAAATCTATATGTCATGTACAGAATTTTAAATTGTAACCAAAAGAAATATACAAAATTTTGAGCATGACGAATGTATCATATGTATTTTAGTTCTGGTATGTTTAGGGAACCACTCAGACTTAATTCCTATTGAGAAAGCATAAAATTGACAGAACTTTGTCAACCTAAATTGATGATTTGTATAAAATAATTTGCTACAAATAGTAGAAAGTAATCTTGTTCTATTTATACCAAGAGGCATCGAAAAATTTGTTAAAACAATGACGATTCAACAAAATACTTTTCATAAAGAAACGGGAAAAAGCCATCATTATATATATGTATTCTTTTTTCAATCATTTTACACGAAACATAAAGCCGTTTTTTATAATTTAAAATAACTCGGTCGAGAATTATCTAATTGATTGTGCAGACATCCTGAAATAATTAATAACATAACCCAACAACAATTAACTATAACGCTTGTTTTACAGGCATATATTAATTTTAATCTTCTCCAAAAGGAGAATTTATTTATTTATTTATTTATTTAATAATAATAATAATAATAATAATATAATCATCATCATCATCATCATCATTCATCATCATTATTATTATTATTATTATTATTATTATTATTATTTCACAACTTGCACATTTTTACTCCTGCAATTGCCAGGGTGCGATTTAAACCTAAGCGTTTGAGATGTGTTATCCCCTTCATTTTCGACCAATCAGTCACCGAAACCCCGTGGAGATTAGTAAATTTTTCCTTTACAACACCACTAAACTGTCAAGTTTTTATTTTTTATTATCAAAAGAACAATTCTTGCATTATAAAACATTTAAGTCTTCAAAGAGTTTTATAGACGGAAATGCACAAACAGAAATGTTTTTTTATAAACATGACATTAATATAAGGCAAGCGTGAAATCTGCTGATGATAAAAATCATTTAATTAAATATTGTGCTAATCTATTCTTACCAAACTCATTACATGTAAACTGTATAGCAGTGTAACAGTTACTGAGTAAATACCAAATGGAAGTTTTACTTGGCAGGCATTGCGTTCAAGCTGTTTTGTATATAATTCCAATATCTTTTTAATTTGTCGAAAAATTGCAAAAATAATAAAATTATATGAATAACGTGCGCATGTGTGTGTCTGTGTAAGCGTGCGTATGTTCAATGAAAATGTACGAAAAACAGATTTATTGTGATATATGATATAATTATGAAATAACTACATCGATATCTTATGTGGGGCAGTTTTGTCCAAGTGACTAAGATGATTACATTTAGTCATACAAGTCATACAATAACATCTCACAGCATGATGCACCTAGTCATACGTGTCATACCATGAGTTATTGGTAGAAAATACATCTCACAGCATATTACACCTAGTCATACATGTCATACCATGAGTTATAGGTAGAAAATACATCTCACAGCATATTACACCTAGTCATACGTGTCATACCATGAGTAATTGGTAGAACATACATCTCACGGCATATTACACCTAGTCATACGTGTCATACCATAAGTTATTGGTAGAACATACATCTCACAGCATATTACACCTAGACATACATGTCATACCATGAGTTATTGGTAGAACATACATCTCACGGCATATTACACCTAGTCATACGTGTCATACCATAAGTTATTGGTAGAACATACATCTCACGGCATATTACACCTAGTCATACATATCATACCATTAGTTATTGGTAGAACATACATCTCACGGCATATTACACCTAGTCATACGTGTCATACAATAAGTTATTGGTAGAACATACATCTCACGGCATATTACACCTAGTCACACGTGTCATACCATGAGTTATTGGTAGAACATACATCTCACAGCATATTACACCTAGTCATACATGTCATACCATGAGTTATTGGTAGAACATACATCTCACGGCATATTACACCTAGTCATACGTGTCATACCATCAGTTATTGGTAGAACATACATCTCACGGCATATTACACCTAGTCATACTTGTCATACCATGAGTTATTGGTAGAAAATACATCTCACAGCATGATGCACCTAGTCATACGTGTCATACCATGAGTTATTGGTAGAACATACATCTCACAGCATATTACACCTAGTCACACGTATCATACCATGAGTTATTGGTAGAACATACACCTCACAGCATATAACACCTAGTCATACATGTCATACCATGAGTTATTGTTAGAACATACACCTCACAGCATATTACACCTAGTCATACGTGTCATACATTGATACATTGGTAACACATACACGGCACAGCATAATACACCTAGTCATACGTGTCATACATTGATATATTGGTAACACATACACGCCACAGCATAATACACCTAGTCATGTATATCATACTGTCATATACCACTTTTTGAATTTAATCATAAAAATACATTCAAAAAGTGGTATATGACAATATTATGAAATATTGGTAAGACAAATATCTCATAGCATGATACACTTAGTCATACATGTCATACTATGACACACTGGTAGGACATACACGTCACAGCATATTACACCTAGTCATAATGTCACACCAATGTTATCTTGTAGGGTATTTGTGTTGATGATAAAGAATAACAAGATAGATATAAACAACATTTACACAATTTAATGAAAAAGGCAAATTCAGTCACAGAAAATTCTAAAATTGTAAAGATACACCTGTGAATGATTTGTTTTTCAAATATTTGAATATGAGAGTTTTGTGAGAACACGTTGTCTTGTTTTTAAAATTAAAGAAGAGATCGGCAAAACTCCGAACTTTTCATCCCAGTTTTTAAACCTATTGACCGGGGTTAGTAAGTTGCAAACAATTCTACCTACTAATATTGCCACTCTGAAGCGAAATTGGTCGACTCCACATCCAACACCAGTTGGTATCGGAAAATCCTGGGTTTTGTTCTAACCCTACAAACAACCACTAAGCATATAAAATGTGATAGGGTCAGAGGACATACGGACTTTATGATCAGCTGTCTGTATGTGTTGTATGTTTGTATTGCGGTATTTATTGATATATTTTTGTTTTGTTGTTGTTGTTTTATGTTCTCGCTGTCACTTATAGATACTTGCAGTGTTGTTAATCTTTACAATTATGTAATTACTTCTGGATATAAAACGGTTGTAGTGTTTCGATTTTTAAAAGTTTATTAAAGAAAAAAAATTAAAAAGATGTCATATACATTGTACTGACAAATTTTCATTTAATCTGCTTAAGCATCCAACTCTCTATACGACCAATTTCATAGGTTAACTACTTCAAGATTAACCATCTTGTCTCATGGTTTAACCAAAAAAAATTCCCTGTATACAAACCGCCTGCATGTAAAGCTCATATTCCGTAAGTCTTTATATACATGATTTACAACCTTTATATCTACTTATAGACTTTTAATTCTAAAGTTCAAAATTCAACTGGTATATGTGTTATATATTTTAAATCTACACACAATACGGGGCTAACAAATTAACAGATTGTGGGAAAATCAATCAAATAAAACCAGCCTCTACAAGTCTCTTCTAAAATCGTCAATTTTTACCCGGATTTAAGAATGTTCTTAATTAATTTCAGAAATATTATGTTACAGTTTACCCCTTCAAAAAATTGAAATGTCGATGTAACGTCATATATCTCGGTTTCCCACCACGGATAGTTTGGTACGATATCCAAAACTGTTGACAAACTATTTGCCAAATAGACATATTTGCTTGAGAGGGAAACGTTGCGTATCCCATCGTCTAGTTTAGGTGTTCTTATGCATAAAGCTCGATTCTGAGTACTTCCAGTACTTTGATTATATTAAATTTTCGTTAAGTACAGATTATCTTGCACCAAATAATTCCAAATTAACAAACAGCTACAGTAAAAACAAAGTATCAAATCCTATTGACCGCATTACATCAAAATTTTGATAACGTAAATGGCCATTTGAACCACTTAATTTCATATTAAAACAAGAAGTTGAGCGTTAAACGTTAATTTTTTGACGAGTTAAATATTTTACTACTTACATCAAAGATAGCAAGTGATTTATATAATCATCTCGAATTCCAGTATATCAGATAAGATGAATAAAAAATAGATTTAGATTAAAAATCATATCTTCCCCGCCAAAGTTCTAATATCATTTATATTGTAATATACTGATGGAACGATTTAACTTGTTAGCTAGAGTTCTGTTTATGTATCATATAGTTGTTAGAATGGAACGATTTAACTTGTTAGCTAGAGTTCTGTTTACGTATTATATAGTTGTTAGAATAAGAACACATTTTGTAAGAAAAAAAAGAAGTTTTTACACTTATTGACTTTGGCCTCGAATTTTCGCAGATGCCAGCGTGGCTTTCACTCTTATCTTCAGAACTTTCTGATCAGTGAGATTCCAAGACGGTTAGAGTCGCTGTTCGACTGTTTTCCTACTCGTCGGGCAGCAACGCAAGGGGGAGGGGTAGTTTCATCAAAACTCGAGATAATGCAGTAGCCATTATTTATGTAACTGTGTATATGAAGCATGTATTACAAAAACCTACACTATTAGATAGATAGATAGATAGATACGGAGTCAAAAATTTGACGGTTGTATTCATAATGCGTGGTGGGCCGTCATTTATTTTATAACTCAATTAAAGAGACTTGATTTAATTAAAATAAAAACTCTTTATAATTAAAAGAAATAAAGTAACAGTAGATTTTTTTTAGAATTTATTACATATTTAAAAGTATTTATAATCAGTTCCAGATTTTATTTTTATCTTTCTTCAATATATGCAACCATTCAATATAATAACATTTATCATTGTTATCAAACTCTTCTGTAGGAAATCAAGCCAAACAAAGTTAACTCGCCAAAACCTAAAACAAATAAAGATTAACATTCGGATGTTATCTTTGTCAATTTTAAGTATATCTCTATAGTTTTTGTTACTTAACCCATAGCCAACCAAATCAATGAAGTTCTAAATGGAGTTCTATTTTAACTATTGGAGGCAATCATATATTCGTATTGGATTTTATCGCGATATTGGCAGTGCGGTATTTACAAAAATGTAACAGTCTTGATTTTAAGATTATTCTATGTATCAACAATCAGCTATTTTCATAGAAAGTTAAAACTGATAGCTTAATCAAAGATAAAATTTAACCTTGTGACATTTTTATTTTCATGAAATAACAACCCAAATAATACTGTACAATTGTAAATTGAGAAGTTTATATTTCGACGACTTGATATGTGATAACCTTGCCAGTACTGTTTGGCTGTTTCTGCAATCATGTTGTATTGTGTCGTGTTATTACTAGGGTTTGCTGTTTACAGGTACATGTTTCCTTCTACTAATATGTCCATCTGTATATTGACAGTCGATTTAACCGTGTAAAATCGAGAACGATTGCCACGAAGCCGAGTTCATTGTGTAAGGAATTTGAAAATTAGTTGGAAAAATTAAGACATTCATATTCTGAATGTCACATAAAATTTGAACATGTCTTAACAACACAAGTTAGAAGGACTTAAAAAAAAATAATTTAGCAGCAACAGCAAATTCGGTACAAATAATTAAATTTCAGAAAATAGCATCATGTATTTATAAATACAAGAAATGTAATACTTTAACTTATATTTATATACAAAGGAAATCAGTGCTGCTAACTATATCTGTGTTAATCTATACTTGATTTGACAAAGAAAAACCAAAGAAAAAAAGACACACTAATCAGATGTACATATATAAGGTAGAATAGTCAGACAAGACAAGACAAGACAAGAGAAGAAAAGTTCATATAGAAAACCACTTTTTATACATCACTGTCTTTGGACGTACACTGAAGTAATGTGTAGTGTTGTAGTATTGAGGGACGACCAAGAATCTTACTTATTTAACAACCACTAGTCCAAAAATACGCGCGTTAAAACATTATGTTACTAAGCAATGAACAATACCCTTAAATGTATATTTGTAAACTAAATCAAGGCGGTGATATGATAAGGTCATTTTTTTTTCAATATCAAGCATTTTGTTTATTTTGCCATATGTGGATAAATTAACAACTGAAATATAGAGTTCAATATTACAATAACTAGAAACAACATCCCTGATGTATGCCAGTAAGTTGTGTATGAAGCCAAATTTATTCGATTGAACGCTTAACGTTTTCTGTTCTTCTAAATGTTAATTCATAAAAACACCACATACTTAGTTTCTTGTGTAGTTTTAACAGATTTAAGATAATCGAAATCCATTAAGTTATTACTGGTTCAGCTTTTTACCAGTTACTCGATCTTATTTGCTACATGGCTGTTATTCTTGGTTTCATCATTTTATTAAGTTATTTATAATAAATTATTTAAAAACTTTTTGTGTTGGATTGCAGATGTCCAAAATGAAGCAGTTCGGATTAAAATGAGTAGCAGTATTACTATTGTCAGAGCTGTAATAGTGCGTCTACTCTTTACGTGCCACGGCCTTGTGGCTATGTGGAGACTTTACTATGTGACTAAAGAACCAAGATTCTGGTATTTTGCCACAGCGTTGGGATTGCTTCTTGTCGAAACAACAGTAACGCTTATAAAAAGAGGAGGCAAAGAGTGGAAATGGTAAGTTTTGAAATTATCGAAAACTGTATATAAAGACCGCCTATTGTGATATAAGAATGTGGACTTTAAAGACAGGTAGTCTTTAAAAAAAAACAATGGGTATTTCGACACTTGGTCTTTATATAGAGATAGAAGCTACAGTGGGTTTTACCGTATATGAATGTTTAAAAAATCCAATTATAGTATTTGTTAAAAGTAAATACGTTAATATTTGTACCATTACCTTCAATCATAAACATTATATAGGAACAAAAGGATTGGACTACTGCTATAAAAATTGACTTAGGGAGGTTATAAGCTAATGTATCACAGGGGTATAAGTGGCTAACAAGCCTTTACATAATCTCGATTAAAGCCATAGTAACAAGGGATATAATTCAGAGTTAACAAGAAAACAATTAGTGTTTACAAGAAAAGGAACACAAATACCACGTATCACTTACGCTTTTGCTTTTGAACACATTTTTATGAGATCGTGATGGATCGACATCTATATACGTAATACTCTTTTTAAAACAACAAACAGTTATTGTAGTCGATAGCTGATACATTAACCTATACCAAACACACCCCCCACTATCCACAATCTGAAAGAAGTTAGTCTTTCTTTTTTGAGATTGCTTAGGACTGTTTGAAGACGTCAACTATTCGAAATTCATGTTCAGCTTTTTGTTGCACTTTGAAGTATTAAATGTTTTCTAAAATGTTGTGAGAAATTCCGAAAAGAAATAATTTGCGTTACAAGTGGTTACACATTTTACTTTAACGATCTAATAAAACCAAAATATATTTGATTTAATTACACATCTGGAAAGTATTAAACACATGTTATTTAGTATGCAATCAAAGTACATGTTTATAGAAAGAGCCAGTTAAATTTAATAATAAGCTATAGCTGGAAGTACAGAAACCATCCGGTACTACGTCTATCTGTGTCTTTTCGACCTCGCCTATCGACACTGTATAGTCTATCTTTTAATGTTGTTTTTATAAGTCATTCTCGATTCATCACCAAATCCTTTTATAATGCAAAATCTGTCTTAGATGATTATGGCAATAAACCAAGGTTTTGAAGTGACCAGTAAAATCTCGAAACGCCTAAATCATCACAAAACACGGAGAATGAGGGGGGATTTGAGGTTTACTTTGAAGAAATAACCAAAGACGATATCATCTTTGGAAACAGCACGTTGTTGCAAATTATGCAATCATACACACATTTGGTCAATATATAATGCTTCACAACCAGGATATCTGTAAAATGTAACTTTGAACAAAGAAAAGAAAGAAATTCAAACCAATATAAAAGCAAATAACAAAATTGAATAAAAATGAATCCACATTCCGGATGTTAAAATGTTGTAATATCTTTATCAAATACATGAACAAAGAGATTCTTTTCTCAAATTTCACAAGAAGTTAAGTTTGCAGAAGAGGGAACCACTAATATGGTATTTCTTTTCACAAATAACAATTTTCTCCCTGTATTTTTATTAATCTATTTATTTTTGTAAAGATTTTGTAAAGAGTCTTAACTTATGCATCATGCATAAATTATTGTTTTCTCTTAGAACTTTCGATTTGTATTAATAGCACAATAGAATTGTATCGGTTACAATTTCCGAAATGTGCACATCTGGCACATCAAAATTTAACTGGTATTTGTATTATATATTTACAAAAATTGCAGTAAAAATTTGGCTATCTTGTTTTCATGATATATCAAGATATAATGCGTGAATCTCTTCCTATAACAACAAATAAAAGCTAACGATTTGATCAGATTATTTTTAATACATATCTATCGGCATTATCATGTTATCTTTATTAAGGTGTCATATACCACTTGTTGAATGTATTATTTATAATTTCAAACAGTGGTATATGATAAAGAAAAAAATTAACATGAAATTTCCTGGTAGCCACTCACTCTCCTGAAAATTCTGGACAAGGAAATGTGTGTGTGTGTGTGTGTGTGTGTGTGTGTGTGTGTGTGTGTGTGTGCTTTATTCTATAGAAATTCACATACCCTCACACTTACGTGTGAGTGTATAATACAAACATTATATATTAATATAACAAATAAATGATCTTACTAATTACACAATACAAAATTATATCGTTCAAAAATAAATATAATTCTTTAGAAAAAGACGGTGCACGTTTACCTATGTGTGTATTCATGTATGTATGTATGTATGAAGTCATGTCTGTAGGTTGAGGTAGTTCACGGTCTGATGATGTTCGTGTGGTTTGAATTGCCCGCGTATATAATCAATGCGCAATAACAGCGTATAGTCACGCCTTCTAGCGCTTTATTTTACACAACGTTTTAATAATAAAGTTGACCCGATATAAACACTGTCATCAGACTTAGAACGACTTGTGTGTGTGTGTGTGTGTGTTGTGTGTGTGTGTGTGTGTGTGTGTTGGTGTGTGTGTGTGTTGTGTGTGTGTATGTTGTGTGTGTGTGTGTGTGTGTGTATGTTGTGTGGGTGTGTTGTGTGTGTTGTGTGTGTGTGTGTGTGTGTGTGTGTGTGTGAGTGTGTCTGTGTGTGTTGTGTGTGTGTGTTGTGTGTGTGTTTTGTGTGTGTGTTTTGTGTGTGTTGTGTGTTGTGTGTGTGTGTTGTGTGTGTGTGTGGTGTGTTTGTTGTGTGTGTGTGTTGTGTGTGCGTGTGTGAGTGTGTGTGTGTTTTGTGTGTGTGTGTTTTGTGTGTGTGTGTGTGTGTGTGTGTGTGTGTGTGTGTGTGTGTGTGTGGACAAGGTAATTGTTTGTCTCAGTAACCTTAGCCAGTTTATTTGTCTTGGAAACCAGCCTCATGTTTGCAGAAAAGTGGAGCCGTGTAACGGTGTTTTTCGCCCCAGAAAAGATTATACTTTACATATATCGAGGTAATCAGGTGTGGAGGAGGAAATTGGAATGCCGCTGACTTCAGCAAACAAACGGACCTGTAATTTGTCTTAATCTCGGATCTATTTCGCATGAATTTCTAACTGAGGCGGTTAGAAGTGTTGTTACAAGTAACCTCAAGCTTTAGCATAAGGATACTTTAAAATACATATGAGGTTTTAACTCATGTTTCAATTTTAATTTTCAGGTCAACTAAGCAACAACATGTTACGTGTTCTAGCTAGGTAGCATTGTCTATTTCCAAGTGTACGACAGATGATAATTCAGTTAAACACGAAGGACACTTCTCCATCTTATTATTGTTACTATTCAAATCAAATAATATGTTAAACTTAACAAAGCACATTTAAATGTAACTGGTTTTATTTCAGGTTTTGTCCCAGTGTGTTTATATATCTGGTGAGTACAGTACCATCGATATGGTTTTTGGAATTACATGAAATGGAAAAGAGGATATTAGGAAGAGAAGTAACTAATTCAACAAAATCATTCAAAAATGATTCGTTAGAAGATTTACATGCTAGCTTAGGAAAAGTGCTTGGTGTAAGTACATGTGTACTCTATTATTATGTAAAGCTGTTAAAATGATCTCGGGTACTTTTACTTTGTCTAACATAGTAATGATAATTCTGACATATTTCGTTACGTAGCAGTGAGGTACGGGTTACCTAGGACGTTGGTCTGCTTAAAATGATACACTATGTCATGGTAGGCGTGGCAAAATAAGTCTAAGACTTGCAATATTATGTGATTGAAATAGCTTATATAGTAGACGCAAAACTACTCACTATATCAACGTAAAAGATACACAGCTACAATAATATTAGAATAATAATAACAACAGTCACGTCACGTTAATTCTGTAAAATCAGGTTTTCCTACATTAATGATGGGATAATTCTAAGATATAAGTTACTTTATTCTACAAATCTAGGATCAAGAACGACTCGAATTTCTGTTCTGTCTTTAATAATAATAAAACAAACATACCAGTCCTTGTCCATATCACAATCCAAAAAACAAAGTAAAAACTTTGCAAACTGGCAAAATATGTTATACACGTGAACTTCCATCAAGGAAGTGAGGCCGGGTGCTCCGGAAAGGTAGGCACCTCCTGTCTAGCTAGCTAAAATAGTAAATGATAACAATGTCGGAACAAGTGAATTATTGGACTTGCAACTTATTAATATTTCTGTGGCGACAATTTAATGGTTTTAACTACAATACTTTTCATGACAACAGTCACAAATTATCAAATCTACAAGAATTTGCGCAACATTTCAGAGGCAAATTTCTCCCATATGGATTATTATATATCTATGAAACTTTCCATCTTGTTAGATCGTGTCATGTACAACATTTCTGCATTATAATGTATCAAATAAATAAATAAATAAATGAACGAATGAAAAAATATCATTTAGTTGACGACACATCACGTATGGCTTTTTCTGACTTGAGATTACGCAAGATTACGTCGAAAATATTTTGAAAAGTGATGACAAATTCACTTTTTCTTGCATACAAGAAAAATGTTTTTGACTTATGTCTTGCACGTTATTGCTACAGAATCTGTTTTTAAATAAACTAGTTCTCTCTGATCAGAAATATAATGTATCATGATTTTTTTAAAAAAAGACTATTTGAAAGCAATTGTGTGAGCAATTTTAAAATCTGTTAAATTATTAAGTCTACCTATGCTCATTATTCCAAATCAAAATAATCTATAGATGTCTAAAAACAACTAATTCAGTACCAAACGCTTATAGGTTAAAATGTAGCTCATGACCTTGACCTTATTTTAAAGGTAAATTTAAGTCGAAACTGAATGCGTGAAATCATCTTTGCATATAAACAAGATATAGATTTGGCAAGATAAATTCAAAATTATAAAAATTTAATGCAAAAACAAGTCTCATATTATAACAAAATTTCCCGAAATAAACAGACTTTAGTCTAAAAAACCCTAGAGATGCCAAACATTTCATCAGAATTTTCTCCCACCATTGGTTTCAGAGAAGATTTTTTTAAAAAGAATATCAGACTCCAAGGTCACATTAAGCCAGTGGTTGTAGCCATGGCAGCATTGTGAACAAATCTGAAATGCACCGGCCCATATATACTTCTGAAAATTTTTCATTAAGATCTGTCCAGTAGTTCATATGAGAAAACGAAAGTATGAGTTAACGACGCATACATGGAAACATGCACCTAAACACGCAACGATATGCCATAAGCTTACATTAACTCTAGTCAGGTGAGCTGAAACGTAATATACTAGTATCTCAAATATATCTTTACAGTACCAAAAGCACAAAGGAAACAACAGTCAGCATAGTTATAACACAACAATTTATTACTCAATAAAGGATATAGAAAGTTTTACCTTATATAAACAATGATATCAGTATCACAACCATTAATTATTAAAATCTGCTTTGAAACATCTTCAAAATAAATTCAAAAAGTAGCGGAGGCATGAACTAATAGTAAAAATAATAAAAAAATGATCTTGAACTTGAATCCATTCAAGAATATACTGAAGCTTAACCTCTTGCGTATTATTATTTTAAATAGTAAACATTTAGCAAATAAATCTTATTTTGAAAATGAGGTCATGACCCTGACTTCGACAATGTCCTTCAATAGAAACGTCAAAAATTATAATTTCTATTTAGTATCTTGACCTCGTGTCCTTGACCTTTGTTCTTTTTGAACAACAAAACAAAATTTCAAAACTGAAAACCACTTGTTATTGAATGTATTCCTATAATTCAAATCTACGAAGTTTTAACATTTAATGCGACATTGCTTAAACAATTTTTCAAAATTAATTTACTTGAGACAAAAGACCATAGAAAACCTTTATACTAGTATATCACTAGAAATTAAGTATTTTTACAGACGGACGAAGTTTCGAATGCAAAATATAAATAGGTAAACTAAATAAAACATATAGCAAAAATAATTTCAGAACTCGGAACATTAATATGATAGATTGAAAATACTTAAAACAAATGTTGTCTGTAAAACATTTTGCTAAGCTTAAAGCTGCATTATGTTTTCCAAAGAAAAAAATAAAACTGTGCTAATCTAATTAATGATGTTCCTAATGAACATTGTTACATTTGGTTCAACGATAAAAACTCGAATAAATACTGAAACAACAATAATTTCCCAGCGAGATGTAGCATGTGGGATCTAATATTAGAACATGGTTACATCTTGAAAAAACCAGGTCATTTAAACACAACTTTGAAAACGGTGAAATACGATAAATTAAACACAGAAATTCGTTGAATTTTTCATTTGTGACTTAGTAAGGGATACATAACACCATTTCAAATACATCTGGATATTAATGACGGACAATTTATGCAATTTGTCATGTTTCACTTTCGATTCATGGGTTTTTCCGTACATCCGTGCGCATGCTCCAAGCTAATAATAATCATCATTTAACATTGACCAACCTGTTAGAGGATTCCGTTTATTTACAGCTAAAAGGAATGAAATTTTAGAAAAGGAATCTCATGGATCGTGATTAGAAGTTTTTTTTTTTTTAAAAATATATATATTTTTAGAACATCAAAAAAAAAAAAAAAAAAAAAAAAAAAAAAAATCAGAAAATTGAAAAACTTAATGCAGCTTTAACCAGTAAATATCATATAAAACTGTAAAATTTCACGCTTCGTTTTACCTTAATAAGAGATATATTTATTGTTAAGCACATCATTGCAGGCTTGTAAAATTCGTCGACATTAATTTGATCTGTGACTTTGTAATACTTTCTGACTGGTTTTTGTCTTAGCAAACACAAATGTTATGTTGAAAGGTAAAAAGTAAATTTACACATTTACAATAAAACATACCAGTCCTAGTCCAAACCACAACCCAAAAAACAAAGTAAAAACTTTGAAAGCTGGCAAATTTAGTAATACAAATGAACTTCCATCAAGGAAGTGAGGACGGGTGCTCCGGAAGGGTAAGCACCTCCTGTCTAGCTAGCTACACCCGTCACGTGCAAGTCAATTTTGAGAATGAAAGGAACAAATAACTACGGTAAGTCAAATGTATCCAGTATAAGTTTGGATACAATGACTACATACTTAGCAACAATATTGTGATGACGGTCATAAAACTTTTTAAGGGCCTTGATTAGCCTAGGCTTGCAATATTCTTGTGTCAACAATTTAATTGTAAGCAGTTTGCTTCGTTATAGAAAGAACAAGCTCTACAATAACGTATTAACTCTGAAACATATACACCATACGCAGTAGAAGCAGGGATATTACTGCAAAGAAATGATAACCCTAACCCTAACCCTTACAAGGAGTAAGCTATAACTGTTATAAAATATACATTTTCTCACTACAATATTCTCACTGGAAAATCATACAATGCTTTCAACGTTAAACAGCTAAACCCAGACATTTTATTTTTTTTTATTTTATTATTTTTTTTGGCAGACTTGTGATTTTACATGTGGTTATGTATATAAGATAAATATTCAATCTAATTTCACTAAGTTATAGTTATTATTAATCTACATAGATTACACACAGATAAGAACTAATCTCACATTTATCTTTTCTTTGCACGGGTATTCTTATTTTTTGCCTCACTGGAGATAGGTTATTTCTTCTTTAGCTTTGGATCTATATGATGAAATAGTCATTGAAGAAAGTTAAATTGATGAAAACAATGTTATGTAATCTTCTTTATGATACAATACCTGGTTTTGATAGAGTATTTAGATATACTCAGCTGCGGATAATTTAATAATTAATATCTGTAGACTGTAAATACTAAAGCTCTTTTCAATTCTTGACGGTTTTGATAGATAAGGTATATGTCTACTCTTGTGAAGCATCATAAGTCGGAATTATAAGATGCCAATAGCATAAAATCGAATTGTCTCGTGTCCAACCGGCAAATCGGTGCTGTAAACATAGTCAACTGAGTTTTTAGCTTGCTTTTTTTTTCTTTTTTTTTTTAATTTCTAAGTCATTATATGTGCAATGATTGTTGAATGGAAACTCGGTGCCCGTTTGGGATTAAACAGACCTCCTCTCTTCCTCTGTAATCACGTGATAACCTTACGAAAGCATTTGGTTTAAAACACCATCCTAGAGTGGAATAACAGTTGTTAACGCCCTAAATATATTTCTAATCTTTATCGCGGAGTTTTTTAAAAGCAGATTGATTTAAAATAAATACAATTATCGAGTATTGAATTCATTGCATCACCTGTAGTCAATTAACAGGGTTAAACCAACTATACGCTTACATACGATATCATTTCTGCGCTGAGTCAATTGGCAATCAATAATTAGTTTGCAAAAACGTTGTTTGGGTAGACTATTTTTAGTTAAGGTAATTTCGAAATCAGTTATACCTTTTGAAAGGATATTTAATACTGTCTTTAAATATCAAAATAGTACTGAGACATACGCTATGCATTCTTGAAACAAACTAATATGCTATAATGTACCCAAGCTAGCCAATTACTATGGTTAAATAAACTGTTATATTATGCAGAACACAGAGGTAGTAATTGTTTTTAAATTTGTTACTTTATAATTTTAAAAAAAAAATTGTTAGTATGGTATCTAAACATGGCTTAAAACAAGATTCTTTATTAAATACAGTGGAATATGTCAATTACAAACAGAAATGATTGATTGAATTCTCCTCGATTGTCTGTCACATTTGATCTCAGAATTATGTAATCTACCAACAGTATGATGGTTAGTTTGAATTAAGTATAACTAAATTTGTTTTTACCACAAATTAAAGATCGAATCATCCAAATCTGCATCAAGGAACTGTAACGAACATGTCGGCATCATGGAACTGTAACAACTGTTGATGTCGGCATCATGGAACTGTAACAACTGTTGATGTCGGCAACTGATTTTACGGAACGATAAAATTAGTGAAATTAATCGTCACTGATTAAGTAGCAACGTGTTTTTTTTTATTTTATAAAAACCATTTTTGTCTAGAATAAAAAACATTGATTAGAAGCACGTATCGATTTTACAACAGTGGATTCTGTAAAGTTAAATACTTGTCTTATTTGTTTTTCGATCTTTGCTTATAATGATCATAAATAAAGTAGCAATTTGTGTTGAACCAGACAGAAAAGAGTGAAGAGATCACTTCGGTGCCAAATGTCGTTATACATCAGTGAGAAACTTGTTATTTTAAGACAAATAGATATTTGTCAATGTCAGAAACGCAATGTAGTGCTTGTAAACATCAAAATATTGCCATGTATAAAACGTTAGTGTAACAAAACAAAGGCAATTCGTCGTGAACAACGGTAACTTTGGCGTCAAATATGAGAGAACGATATAATATTCGAATACAAAATCAAAGACTTCTAGATCTGTCAGATCTGACACCATTACATCAAAACAAACGTAAATGTAACGATGGGATTTGGCATTTTACTAATCGATAAAAAATGTTGATGTTTGTTAAGACAGTATTAAAAACGTCCACATGCAGGTGAATTCAATAACAAAGTATCACCTTGTATGCTGGTGAATTTAATAACGCAGTATCACCTTGTATGCTGGTGAATTCAATAACGAAGTATCACTTTGCATGCTGGTGAATTCAATAACGCAGTAACACCTTGAATGCTGGTGAATTCAATAATAAAGTATCACCTGGTATGCTGTTGAATTCAAAAACGCAGGATCACCTTGTATGCTGGTGAGTTCAATAACGCAGTATTACTTGTATGCTGTTGAATTCAATAACATAGTAACACCTTGTATGCTGGTCAATTCAATAACGCAGTATCACTTAGTATGCTGTTGAATTTAATAACGCAGTATTACCTTGTAAGTTGATAAGTTCAATAACGCAGTATCGCCTGGTATGCTGTTGAATTCAATAACGCAGTATCACCTGGTATGCTGTTGAATTCAATGACGCAGTATCACCTTGTATTCTGTTGAATTTAATAACGCAGTATCACCTTGTATGCTTGTGAATTTAATGACCCAGTATCACCTGGTATGCTGTGGAATTAATTTACGAAGTATCACCTTGTATGCTGGTGAATTTAATAACGCAGTATTACCTTGTATGCTGTTGAATTCAATAACGTAGTATAACCTTGTATGCTGTTGAATTCAATAAAGAAGTATCACCTTGTATGCTGGTGAATTCAATAACACAGTATCACCTTGTATGCTGGTCAATTTAATAACGAAGTATCACTTTGCATGCTGGTGAATCCAATAACGCAGTATCACCTTGTATAGTGGTGAATTCAATAACACGGTATCACCTTGTATGCTGGTGAATTCAATAACGAAGAATCACCTTGTATGCTGGTGAATTCAATAACGCAGTATCACCTTGTATGCTGGTGAATTCAATAACGCAGTATCACTTTGTATGCTGGTGAATTCAATAACGAAGTATCACATTATATGCTGGTGAATTCAAAAACGAAGAATCACCTTGTATGCTGGTGAATTTAATAACGTAGCATCACCCTGTATGCTGGTGAATTCAATAACGCAGTATTACCTTGTATATCGGTGAATTCAATAACGACGCATCACCTGGTATGCTGTTGAATTCAATAACGCAGTATCACCATTGTATGCTGTTGAATTCAATAACGCAGTATTACCTTTTATGTTGGTGAATTCAATAACGCAGTATCACCTTGTATGCTGTTGAATTCAATAACGAAGCATCACCTTGAATGCTGGTGAATTCAATAACGAAGTATCACTTTGTATGCTGGTGAATTCAATAACGAAGTGTCACCTGGTATGCTGGTGAATTCAATAACGGAGTATAACCTGGTATGCTGTTGAATTCAATAACGCAGTATCACCTTGTATGTTGATGAATTCAATAACGCAGTACCACCTTATATGCTGGTGAATTCAATAACGGAGTATAACCTGGTATGCTGTTGAATTCAATAACGCAGTATCACCTTGTATGTTGATGAATTCAATAACGCAGTAACACCTTATATGCTGGTGAATTAAATAACGCAGTGCCACCTTGTATGCTTGTGGATTCAATAACGAAGTATTACCTTGTATGCTGGTGAATTCAATAACGAAGAATCACCTTGTATGCTGGTGAATTCAATTCCTAGAAAAAAAATTATTTTATTATATAAAAGTATGATAAAATACGATAAGAAATATCGTTATGCATCGTAGATTTAGAAACAATTTAAATTTCTTAGATCCACTGGATTCACATCCAGATGTGTCTATTACCGTTCAGTATGTAAACTGAGTTTGAGAATAGATGTATCAATTACACAGAATTGTTGAACGCATGGGTTTGAGATGTATCTCGTTTGACAATATTATCATTTCATTTTGATATTGACGTAGTTTTCTAACTTGACTTTCTATTCAATATTGATAAGATTTAATTTTTTACGTAGCGTAAAAAATAAAATATCTAAAATTTTGTTATAAAAGACTGATATAGGATATTTAGTGTTTGATTATAACTCCATTCTATTTATATGGATAAAGTTGATAAAAAACAAAAGCAATCATTGATTGTAAATTTTATAAATTGTTAAAGTGTTCTAAATGTACAGAAAGTAACAAACATTGAAAATTGTTCATACCAAAAGGTTAATTGATTAAATAAGGTTTAAGGTCAACAATATTTTACTTGTATCGGGATTTCACATACTATAATTAAAGATGCAAAAAATTGAACGTTGCAGTATGCTTCGTGGAAGATCCAACCAAGTTTTATTTATTTATTTATTTATTTAAACATTATTTATTTAATTATTTATTTATTTATTTATTTATTTATTTATTTATTTATTTATTTATTTATTTATTTATTTATTTATTTATTTATTTATTTCGTTCAGTAAAAGGAAAGAAACAATTTGCATCGGTCAAACTGAGACGCAAACTCTGAAAGTTTTCTGGCTACCTATCAAGCCCGAATTGTAGGGGTATAAATTATAATTAATAAATTGCGATAAAATTATAAAACATAAAAAATCAAATTACATTCGTGTTGTGGTTTTTACAAACCTAATTCTTTAGGAGACTATGATACGTTGGATGCTCTCTACATCAAAATTTGATATGGTCGAAAGGGATTACAAAATGTTTTGATGGTCAAGTACTTTAGCCATCTTGCTTGTCAGAATTTCATATTCAGATTTTTAATTTTTGAAAAAAAATATTTTCAGGTTCGGTTTGAAATACGCATTCCAATTATGTTATCCCCAGATGAATGGATAAGAACATTGGAACAATTATTGTTACTTCTCCTGATACTGGGACGATGGTTGTTACCAAAGGGTAAACTCACCCATGATCAACTCTCTCAACTATTGTTAGTGTATATAGGTACAGCAGCGGATATCGTAGAGTTCTTTGAAGCTTTCAAAGAGGATGAGGTAAGTAACAAAAGATAAAATCACAGCCCATACTATATCCAATATGCAAACATTCACTGGAAACAAATATATATTTTCTGGTACTACTGTCATATTAAGTCCAGTAATCACACTACCTTCTTTTGATGTACAATTAGAGCAATATCTATTTTTAAAGCATTTGTTTTTAAAATAATGTCGTTAACATCGCCGATTGTCGACCTGTAGGTATACTGATGTTATGAATTATCACCCCTTTTATATTACTTGAATACAAATAAATAGAATTTGGAAGAAATGTATGGTAATGTTTTTAGATACCGAGGTTAAGTTCGCTGTATGACACACATGTACATACATCCATGTATTTGATTAGTATACTGCCAATTTATTGGATGTTTCCTAGTGAAAACTTTAGCAGTGTTGATGCAAATTTGACAAAACTAGATCAAAATGTTTATTGTTGCATTTATTGGTTAAGATTGACCTGTGACAAAATCTGACATTAGTATCCTTCTCTATGGTGCAAGAAAAAAAAATCTACGGATTTTCTGACATGATTTCTGTAAAGTCATCCATCTTCTTCGTTCAGCAAAAGTATAAATCTTCCTTTTGAAGTTTTTAAACCAGGAAATTTAACTTTAAAAATAAGTAACTAAAAAATTTTAATTGATTTTAAAATCCAAAAATCTTAGCATAAAAACGCAATTTACCATTAAGACTAAGTGTGTTAACTTATTTCAGATATGTGTGTTATTCTAAACTAAGACAGATAAAGCATTTAAATCCTTTCTGCTCTTTTTGCTTTACTTAAACCTTAAATTTCATTATTGATATATCTGCCAGTCATTGCTTAGATAAAATCGTTTAAAATGATCTATTTCAAAAATCAGTTCAAAAATTTATTAGGAAAAATGTAATAAATACCAACTGTTAGCCAGAAATATTTTAAGAGTAAAGGCATATTTTATAAAAGGAAACAGAAGTTCTTAAAGCATAAGGCAATTTACACCAGGGCGATAATTATTATATGGCAATTTATGTGTTTTTGATAAGGTTTAATGGTTACATGATATGGATAACACCTACCAACTGCCTTTAAACTTAAAGTTAAATGTTTGTTATGCCAATAATTCACCAATGTAAGACACATGCTGTTTACGTCATAGCTTTAAATATCTTAATCTTACATAAAGGGACTGTTTACATGTTTATTTTCTGCTCATATCTGCCAATAATGAAGATTTGAAGATTTTGGAAACATTTGAGATAATACAACTCTAGTTAATGGTTTGTCGTAGATATATTTATCATACTCTGTAAAGCTCAATTTATTGCTTTATCAAGTATATGAAAGAGTGAAGTAATATTTATCAACGTCTCAGTGAAGTCACGAGATTATTCCTCTGCTATGGAGGCGGTAATTCTGAACTGATCGGAAGATCTTCGTAAAATTAATTCGTAAAAATCTGCCGACCTTCGGCAACCTAACGAACTTTTTCACACAATAATGTGCCCGAGTGGTAAAGGCGCTATGACTAGTGAGTGTTCGCTTTAGACGACTTAGTTACAAAGCCGAATTGTCCGTAAACGTTAAACGGAAAATCTAAAGTGAAAAATAATTATGCAATTGTTTATTTTCTAATTAAACATCAATCAAATTTTTAGTTATGTTTTTCTCAAATACGACAGCGATAATTGATATCGTGAAATGAAGTTCCTATATACATGTATATATATAAGTTTTCGAATAAAAAGATATGGCCTAGTGACTAGAAGTTAAGTTTTCAGAGGACAGCGGTAAATACCCCCCGCCCTCTCCAACAGCAACAAACTGTCAACAGCAAACATATGATTTATTTACAGTTAAAGTGACCATATTGGATTTTCGTTCGGGTTGAAAATATATATATAATTACACTTACATGTAAATCTACTTCACCTGGGGGCCTTCTACAACAAATTTACCTGTAGTAAATTAAACAGTTTAAGAGCAGAAGAATGTTCTATTTATAGTAACAGTGGCCATTTTGGTTTCGAGGTTACACAACAGAAAATCATAAACTTTTATCCAATTCACTTAGGGATCAATTGTTTATCATTTTGCCAAGTGGTTTTAGAGAAAAAGATTTTAAATTTATGCACATACCCATGCTCAAGTGTTAAAGAAAAATCCAAAAATGCAACATTCACGAACAAAATTCACACATACACATTCAACAGATTCACATAATCAATCCTAATAACGTTGGAGGAGTAGCGGATAAAAAGATATGGGACTGACGCACGGACGGACGGCACTAACATTACATACCGCCACCTTCCAGGCGGGGATATGAAATTAAAAAAAAAGTTTTTAACAAAAATTACGCTTACTTTTATTTAACCAGGTTAAACCGGGCTAAGAGTAGAAATACATCTGTAATATTCCATTTTTGAATGCATTTTATGATTGAATTTTAAAAAAGGTATATGACACATACATTAATATATTTCAACATTTCAACATTTAACTTTTGTTAATCACAAAGTAATCTTTAAGCCTCATTGCAATATTTTATCATAATGACAAATCTTTAAGCAAAACAATTTTGATTATTCTTGTTCTTTGATGACATGAGTACATGTACTTGTCGCCTATGGTCATTGCTAGTGAGATATAAGTACTTAGAATGTACTGTTATATACATAATACTGTCCAGTAATGTAAACATTTCTGGATACACTCACCACCCTATTTATTACACTATTATAAGGCACATTAAAGTACAAGTATGAAGTATACATCTTCATCATTTCATTTACTTTTATTACAGGTACGTTACAATAAACTTCTCTGCATTGTTATCCTTGGATTATGGTCGCTGAGTTTAATACAATTCTCGCTTGTTCTCACAGCTGCGAGAGCACGGCGTGATCAGTCAGGACTAGTTACGCGCCAACAAGAGGAAAAGGAAATGATTGGTTGTTGTTCAGCTGATGTTTACGGTATACTTATATCCATTGTTTTACAGGATTTACCGTTTCTGGTCCTCCGGTTACTACTCATTTTCAAATACCATGTTCTAAGTTACACCAACATGTTCTTTACGTCTAAGAACACATTGGTCATTTTGCTGTT
Organism: Tegillarca granosa; assembly: GCA_029721355.1. Lineage (NCBI taxonomy): Eukaryota > Metazoa > Mollusca > Bivalvia > Arcoida > Arcidae > Tegillarca > Tegillarca granosa. Next base: position 746,115 of record CM056597.1, on the reverse strand, counting down.
GTTATATCGTTTGGTTGTTGTATATATTGAAAAAAGAGCAGAGAGGAAAAAGGAAGATTCGTTTTCTTATTTAGATCCACCTCGATCTACAAGACAAAACAGGTGGAGTGCACCAAATTTACCAGTCCATTCTATCTGTAATGGAAATAATCGTCAAAATGAGGAAAAGTCAAAACTCATGCGCAAGTCTCAAATGCCACGTGATCATTACAACGCGGAACCACGCATTTACAGATTACGTCAAGAAAATAACGAATATGGAAATAATTTCCATTTTGAGGAAATAAATTCACAAGTTTGATACGAATAATTTGTGTAAAATTCATTTATGTATGATACAGACAAAACAGGTGTTAGTCGATTCTGAAAAGATTTGGATTAAAACGTCGGATGATGTACTGTGCAAGGTAACTCTTATCAAAACGTAACAACAACATAACATAAAGTATTTGTGTGATAACTGTTTATAACCTAACGTGATTGTGTCGCTCTTTTTGCTGTTGAAGTGTTTTTATATGTATAACATGTATCTTTGGCAGAAAATATATTAATTTTTGCGACTGATCTTGAGTTACACAAGCATTTCCTAAGAGCATAATCGCACGGTTTTATTTACAGTATAGCAAATCATTTGTTTGTCAGATTCTGGTTATAAAGAGGTTTGGATTTGCGATATATCGTGGAGTACATAAAATAATAACTTTCAAGAGAAGGGAAGGCTCATTTTTTCTTTATTTCTTTTATTATATTTCAAATGGCAGACCCAAAGTTCTTGTAGTTCTTATAATAGCGTTTATACCTACAACTAAAAAGACCAATCCAGTAATTTTCTACCCTAACCCGCATAATTATTTCAGCGATGTACTTCCGGATTGTGTATGACTCTGAATTACCGTAATAACTACCAGTAAAGATATGCCTCACATTTTATACTTCAGCTAAGATGGCATTTATTTTGATGTTTATTAATTACGATAAATTCATATGCCGCCATTTGGTATTTGACTTGAAAAGTGCAACAGCAGTCGGGAATGAGACAGCAGTAAAGATTTTTCACTTATATCCAGGCTACAGTTTTGGGATGGCGGACAAAGATGTGAGTATGTGGAAGAACGTTCCTACCTCCCACAAATAAACTAACAAACTTTCTTACACTAGGGTGTGTCTGAGGTGGCATTTCTATCCGCGGCGGTAAAAAAGCGGTTAGAGGCACTGTGATCAGTAAAGTGCGCTTTAGATCACCCAGTCACCGAGACCAAATGATATAAAGGTCTATAATTCTTAGAAATCTTTACAAAAAATACTTTGTCTATAATTAGAGATACTTGTTTTAAATTATGTTATGTTTTTTGTTATTTTATTTTTTGTAATTGTGAACATCATAAATAAAACTTAAGACGTAAAGATCTCTCAATTTCAATTATCTCCACTTTATTATTAAACGTAAAAATCTTCTCATCAGCTATATTTGTGTTTGTTCTTTATCTGTGTTCAGATTCTTCGTCAAGCAAACTGACAGACTTTTTCACACTCATACTCGTGAAATATTCGAACACAGGCAGCGAAGGATGATGTAATCCACACGAATGGAACCAATAAATACGTAACAACGGATAAAACAAAATTACAAATATTGTACAGCCAGATTTACAATGGGTAGGATAAAACAAAATTACAAATATTGTACAGCCAGATTTAAAATGGGTAGGATAAAACAAAATTACAAATATTGTACAGCCAGATTTAAAATGGGTAGGATAAAACAAAATTACAAATATTGTACAGCCAGATTTAAAATGGGTAGGATAAAACAAAATTACAAATATTGTACAGCCAGATTTACAATGGGCAGGATAAAACAAAATTACAAATATTGTACAGCCAGATTTACAATGGGTAGGATAAAACAAAATTACAAATATTGTACAGCCAGATTTACAATGGGTAGGATAAAACAAAATTACAAATATTGTACAGCCAGATTTAAAATGGGTAGGATAAAACAAAATTACAAATATTGTACAGCCAGATTTAAAATGGGTAGGATAAAACAAAATTACAAATATTGTACAGCCAGATTTAAAATGGGTAGGATAAAACAAAATTACAAATATTGTACAGCCAGATTTAAAATGGGTAGGATAAAACAAAATTACAAATATTGTACAGCCAGATTTAAAATTGGAAGGATCCACAATATGTTCCTTTACCTACATTAACCTTCTTGTGGTTGATTATATTGTTTTTAACCCTTTCGTTGCTTTATACTCCCTTCGATGCAGCAAAATGTTTTGTGCAGATGTTTACAATGGTTGATATTTTGACAGAATGATGGTATTTGTTTGACTTAATTACATCGGCTGAAGGTTCCATTTACCGAGGTCAGTTCATTCAAGAACAGACTGATTTGGGGTTAAAAATGATTTGATTAAAAAGCTATAAATAAAACTAATAAAGGGAACAGCCTTTTAAAAGGCAGCTCGTGACTTTAACACTGTTTTCTTTAATCAGATATTTAAAATATTCTTCACTGTATCCATTACCTCCTCAGTAAATTTTAAGTTTTTTCCGTCATGATGTCTAACATCACGTTTGGGTGATTGTGTCGCAGTTGTGTCAAAATACTTACCTTTGTATACTTACTACCAAAATTAAATTTTCTACCAAAGAAGGAGAGATAAAGCTAAGATGGATCCAGATACATTTGTACGCGTAACTGTCATCCTGCAGGACCAAGATAAATTAAATTTTTTCTCTATGTAGATGGAATTGCTGGAACTAAAGCAATATATCAGTTTACAAATATCAGGATTGGGGTTACATTTTTTATTGCTAAATACATGTACTTGTTTATAAGCTGATAAGTTCTACCATTCGTTATAATATTTTTTTTAATTTGAGTTTTTATGCGTTACTTTTCTATTTCTTAATTTCATACCATTATAATATCTTTTATTTTCAAGGAGATTGAGTAGAAATGAAGTCTCATTCAAAGAGCGATAACTCCTGCATCATATTGGACCATAAATATGCATTTTATTTATTGAATATTATTTATTCTTATTGTTTTCGAGAGGGCTAATGTTATAAAGCAACGTACATCGTCATTACCTACATGTATTATCGATCAATGATTCAAAACTATAAGGTAGATTTCAGTGAATAAGATCAGATTCGGGTCTAGGTCATTGCAATTTCAGGGACAAAAACAGGTCATTGAATTTGAGAAAATAAATTATAAATATCTTTATCTTCTCTGATATTGATAAGTGAGGGTATGGTCTGTGGTCTTAAACTTGTAATTCGTTTATCTAGTAAAATCGTAGACAATAAACTGCACAGTTTCCGTAAACTTTATAAAATAACATCGATCGGATATATATATCTCTCGGTGTTAAAGATCTATATACTGTCGTTTCGTTATTTAAACCAAAAAGTTATTGAGAATTAAAAATGCTATTAAAATAAAAAACTTTTATTTTTGATAAAGGTTGTGGACTTGAATTGTTTCTGTTTGATGCATTTGCTTATGAAAAGAGAAATACTGAAATATGCAAATATTTTGATTTTAGCTAAACGAGTGTTAAACATAATAAGGCTTTGGACATCCGAGTCCTGATATATACTTTTATCATATACTTAGTACTGAATATGTAGTTTCTGCATGCTTAGATACGGCTAAAATCATGTGATCCATATCACCGACCGCACGTGCCCGGTCGGAAAAGCCGTATCACCGGTCTGATATCGATATCGGACCGGCTACTTGGAACAAACGGATCTTATCCATATGTATATTTATTCTTTCGAAATTCCTCGGACGGCATCGTTTGTTCTTACAAGGTTCGCCCAGCTGAGGAGGAATATCCAGAAGGACGGTTTGTTTATAGCAAACGTTTTGTTTGTAAACAAACCGTCTATCTAAAAGTAATGGATTCATTGGCTAATCGAATTATGGATTTGGACAGTATGATTGAAAGGAGGAATCGAGAAAGAGATGAATCTACAGCTACACATGAGTTTGTGGAGGAAATGAGGAATCTTAACACTGTTCGAAAGACAAACTCTGATGTGAACAAATTTAGTACATGGCTAAAATCAAGGAACGAGACCAGAAACATCGAAGATCTCAGCGCCCCTGAACTTGACATCCATTTGGCGACCTTTTTCATGACAGATAAAGCTGTAAAAGGGCCAAAAATCATAAACAAGGTCTGCCTTAACGTATCTTTGTCATATTTTGAAGTTAACAGATCTCTTGACAACCTTTTTTTACACGATGTCTAGAAATCTAATAAATTAACTATAGACGTAACATTTTAATAGAGTTTTCTCATATTAAAAAAATTCTTTAGTTGAAATTATTTTTAGGAATGCACTTTTCATCACGTTTCTGCAAGTTAATATTTACATTCTGTATGTAATACATGCATCTGTTCTACATGTTGAAATTTTAAGTATATGATAAACAGAATAAAACATTGCAAAATCCATATCATATACCATATCAGACCTCGACCAATATGAGACCTCGGGCTAAAGCCCTCGGTCTGATATTAAAGTCTCGGTCTGATATGGCATATGATATGGATTTTGCCATGTATTATTCTATATTTAACTGTGTACAATTCAGGATCTATTTATCTATTTGAAATAGCCCTTTTATTTCATTTTTCTTCATGCCTTCTAGTCCAAGATCACACCTACTCAAACCTGACCTCCGTAATGGATTAGGTATTTTGAATAATTTCTTTGTACATGTAGGTACGGATTCTGTATGTGCGAGTCCATGCTTCAAACCAGTACCTTATTTAAAATGTAAGTTTCCAGATTAGAAATTCAATTCACAGTTGATGCCATTTTAAAAAAAAAGTTTGGAAGTAAACACGCTGTTTGTCACTTTATATAGGCAAACTAAACAATCAATATTTACGGAAATAAAAACAGAACAAAAGAACACGTAATATTTATTGTACATTAGTACGGGTTATAAGTATTTACACAATAAAATACCTATAATAACAGGAGATATTATCATTTACTCAAATAAAACAAAGATTTAATCAATATATGTGTTCAATTGTTGTAATATAATATTAGGTACGTAACTTATTAAAGTACATAAATGTAATGTTTTAAGCATACTGACCATTGCTCTGCATTTATAGTGATCATTTTTTATGAAATTAGCGGTTATTACTGTGAAAGTCTTGATCTGCCGGATTAAGCTGGAATATAATCAAACTGCGCGCATGCGAATTTTGTACTACGCGGCACTCACTGGAATAGTTCGGAACTTCACGCATGTCAATTTTGTACTACGCGGCATTCACTTGGATAATTCTTAACTGCGCGCCTGTCAATTTTGTACTTCGTGGTATTCACTGGAATAGTAATCCATAAACACTGCGTAATCTATAAACAAACATAGTTTCAGTTTAGGCGGTATCCATAAGAATATTTTCGAACTGCGCGGACTTTATCGGCTTACCTTCGAATTGCACGGTTTCTTCTAAGATGAATTTTAACTGTGCGTTTTTGGTAATGAGCAAGTACGTATCTTCGCGATAATTACCGTAGTAACCTAGAACTATGCAACATTCACCGGTAACATTTTGAACTGTCCAGTAATTTAGTTTGTTAGTTACAAAATAATTAACCTAAATATACTCTGTGCTCAGTGTGTGATTCGCGGATTATGGCCCGTCCGGGCTTCAATCCCACCACACGCCTCCCAGTTCGATGATTAATTCTAACTTTTAGCTGCTTAACCGTTCAGATTTGTTAATAAATAACATGGTTCTTAAATGAAGACATTGATAGACAATTTTTACATTTAATTATTTGGGAAATCAGAGAACATTATACATTTTAGATTAAATACAGTTTTTCAATAGTGATGAAATGCACTGATAAGGCTAGAGGTAAACTTGTTGCTCAATATGGATGGTGTGCTGAAGATTTCATTGTAAACGACTGAATGGATATCTCAAATCAGATAAAAGACAATAAGATTTGATAAGCTTCTGCAAACATTCTGCTTCGCGGTTTTTGCCACGTGCACCAAAAACGTTGGTCTATGATCCCCTAGAAAAAAAAAATTATTCCTTATAATTAAATTTTAAAAAATACAATATATATTACATTATCCTCATATTTTAATACAACTTTACACATAAAAGAAAGTACAGGACTGCGCATTAATCTCAATGCAATGCAATGGGTTCTCCATGAATTATTATTTGCACATTATTTGCTTTCATAGTTATATGTTTTTAGGTTTTACCACAATTTATTTTAGTTTTATAATAATATGATATAGTTTTACCATTATATTATTTGATCTTATCATTATATGATTAAGTTTCGCCTTTTATATGTTTTAACTTCATTATTATATTATTCGCTTTCTTAATTACATGGCAAACGTCTTTGTGAATCTGAATCAATTTCACGAAGACGTCAGATTCGCAACCATCATATAAAGAAGTATTGTGATCATATAATGATGTTTTTCGAATAGATAATGGTAAAACCAAAACATATAACGATGAAAGTAAATGAATTCATGTACCGTTTGTGTATCATATAAGACAGCTATGACGTTCAATGATCTAGGCATTTCACATATGATTAAGATGCTTATTGTCATAAAAATTGAAATGGGAAATTTTTTTAATTGTTGTCTGTGTGTAGTAAATCAATCATATTACAGCTTCAAGCACTAAACGTGTCCAATTAAGCAAAGAAATATACCTGGATGGTTAATTTACAATGTAATTTGCTACATCTTAACATCAATGAATATTTTAGATTTAATAAACAATCTGATCTACTTGTCGCTTTTTAGCTTCAGCTATTTGATCATCTTTATGTATTCAACGAACCGTTTTGTGTTGTATTTATTTCAATAATATGTTTCACTCTTAAGTAAAATTTAGTCAATTTGAAGTTAATGTAAAACTTGTTTTGATATTTAAATCTGCTCTTCAGAACAATCCTTACTTTTCATTTATGTTTGTTTAGAAATCATTGTTGATAAGGGCCTTAGGAAGATACTTAGACCACAATTTGATACCTTACGTCAAATTATGTATCAATAAATTTCATTAATGTATCTTCAGCAGTGCACCAGATTAAATCTAAAAAGTAAAATTTTCGAGGCCGTTTTCCTATTTGAAATTTTCTATTTACGCGCTGTTTAAATGGGAATCTCAACCAAGTAAAAGTTAGTACATTACCTAGTCCATCCACACTCTTTTCGTAGTAACCCCTAGAAATGTTTAATATGAATTTATGCGCCTAAAGCTACTTATCATCATGAAAGAATATGGTTTTAGAATTTTAAGAAAAAGTTAAAAAAAAAAACGTAGAATATTTTTCAAAATATTTTAAGACAACCCAATCATTTTACGTCAAATATCAAAGCTTTACCCCTGTAACGTGATGTACAAGGTCTACAAAAGTACTCGTAAGAATTTTGAAGAACCGGTTACATTTAATTATGCTCAAACCATGTACCGGAAATCTGTGGTTTCGTTAAGGATCCTAGTCTACAACCGTGTGAGAACAAACAAAAATATATAACTTAACTGATCTAAAAAAAGATCTAAGTAATTCAAAAAGAATGCTAGCAGTTTTATATAATATAGTTACGTGTCAGATGTTCGGTATTTCACAAAGTAATAACTTTATACTGTAGCTACGTGTTTCGTGCTCGATATTTATTTCACAAAGGCCTCTATTTTTTCTGTGTAATATAGATATTTGTCACATATTTCCGGTTACAGACATGACTATTTCTAACTGACATTACCGACATTATAAGCTTAAACAATAATTGATGAAAGTTAACACTAATGGTATTCGACTCTATATTTTGCATAGAATTCCCATAACAATTTAAATTAATTAAACTAATGGAAAATATAATGAAATATACTTTGAAGACATTTTTAAAATATAGTGATCACCTTTAAATGACATCGACCAATTTAAAAAATTTCCACTTTATATGCAAAGCGGATAGTGAACAAGAGGCCCATGGGCCTTAATGCTTACCTGTAGATATGTCCAAGATTGCAAAATGTAATAGTCGATAACTGTAATTACAGAAACTTTTCAAGTTATTTTTTCCAGCTTGGAACTACCACAATACTAAATCAGTAAGATTTAGTTACAGTTCATTTATAAATAACTAAAATGCATATAGTTTCTTAAGAACAATGAATAAATTCCAGATGATTAACCATTTCAATATAGTTATGTAGTTATGACCTTGATCTTTAAAGCCACAACTAACAACATATATCAAAATTATCATAATATATTTATTTGTAATATTCAAACATACACGCCCACACAAAAAAATTAGAGTATCAAAGATAATCTAAAATTATCGTGTTTATCAGCAGCCATTTTGACCTTTGAGCCCATGACCTTGAACCATCAGTCAAAATGATCGTCATCTTAAAACCTAAAATATTTTAAAATTCATGTCTATACAAAAAGTTGAAATGTTTCTAGATAATTAACGTATTTAGTATTCTTCAACAGCTATGAGCTTCACCTTTGAACCTATGACCTTGAACAATATATCAAAATGATCATCATATCAATATCTACAATATTCTATTATACAATTATAATATTCTTCAATTTTTAAATGTGTTTAAGGTTTCTTCCCTCATGCAAAGCATTCCTTAGCTGGATTTGGATTTATATATTTTTGGAACTTTAAATTCATTACTTTTCAACTGATTGGCTTATGATTTTTATCTATCAAACTTTTCGGTCTTAGTGTCACTGATGAGGACTGCATTTCCAGATGTGCACATTTGGCACATTAAAATTTAACTGGTATTTGTGTTATATAGACATACCTTAAAGTTATAGTTTTCAAGCTACTTGGAAATTTTAGCATTTTCAAGAAAAAAAATTATTTGAGGGGCAACAACTCTTACATGGAAAAGCATATAGTTGCGAAACCTGATACCTTGTAAGATTTTGTCATACTGAACATTTTTGGAGTGTATTGTTTTAATCTATGTTTTTAGATCCCCCCCCCCCAAAAAAAAAGAGTCTAAAACTGACCAAATTTTGAAGGTCATTTCATGAAAATAATAAAACTTTAAACTCGATGTCAATGTCTGTTGAAAATGTCAATTTATAACCATTTGAATTTTACGATATTTTCCAAATTAAACGCAAAAACGCGTAACGTATTTATTTGCCGAATTTTACGATTTGTACAAACTATATACCTAAGAGTCTAGAGAAGCTGAAAATCAAACCAGTTTTTGTCAGCCACTCTTTGTTTCGGAAAAGAAGGTTTTTAAAGGTTTTTTCAAATGTATTTTACAGTGATCCACTTTCTACAGCTACGGCAACTGAAAGTACAAATTTGAAAAGCGCCCTCTAAATGAACCTTCATGTTAAGTTTGATCAATATTGATATGGTTGTTTTTGAGAAAATGATACATGTATATTAATGGTTTTAAAATAATGTTACATACTTATAAAGAGACAAGACAAATATTAACACCATTGATGTTTTCTAATGTTAAAAATTGTAGTTTGTCATGTCAGCTTGCATTACGAAAAAAATATTTTTAGTCAAATAGATCTGTTCAGTTTCAACACTTTCTTAAAAGTTTCCAACACCATTTCTTCTAAATATAAAACATTTTTCACTTCATGACATCCTGTTATTATTTCAAATAAGTTTTAGAAAGACGTTCTACAATTCCGTTGATAGGTTTTAGAGAGTCGTTCTACAATTCCATTGATAGTTTTTAGAGAGTTGTTCTACAATTCCGTTGATAGGTTTTAGAGAGCCGTTCTACAATACCGTTGATATTCTTTATACTAAGTCTTTTGTTTCCTGTAAATCTATTTGTCTGTATTTCTCTGTTGTCATGTTTTTGCCCCATCTTTGGCTTAGACAGTCTGACACACAAATCGTTTATTTTCGTCTTCCTTCTTAAATACTCTACAAACAGATTTAATCTGTATAAACAATAAGAGTACTTACAGTGTCTTTAAAATTTAGACTTTTTTTCCCAATACCAACTAGACTTGCTCTAACACCGACTAGGCTTAATCTAACAACCGACTAGGATTGGTCTAACACCGACTAGGCTTGTCCTAACACCCGGCTAGGCTTGTCCTAACACCCGACTAGGCTTGTTCTAACACCAACTATACTTGTTCTAACACCGACTAGGCTGTTCTAACACCGACTAGGCTTGTTCTAACACCCGACTAGGATTGTTCTAACACCGACTAGGCTTGTTCCTAACACCCGACTAGGCTTGTTCTAACACCGACTAGGCTTGTCCTAACACCCGACTAGGCTTGTTCTAACACCGACTAGGCTTGTCCTTACACCCGACTAGGCTTGTTCTAACACCGACTAGGCTTGTCCTAACACTCGACTAGGCTTGTTCTAACACCGACTAGGCTTGTCCTAAACACCCGACTAGGATTGTTCTAACACCGACTAGGCCTGTCCTAACACCCGACTAGGCTTTCAGTAATAAGTGATGTTGGATCGGAACCGATTCTTCATATATTTATATGAGATTGAATCTTTGTACATTTTCTTAGTAACATAACAAAACATCCTAAATCATTCATTCGAAATTATAAAATCACCGAACATAGGTTTGATTATTGATTAATTTGACAAAGAAACAGGATATATTTGATAAGATAATCTGATAAATCAATGTAAGGTGTAACACTATTACGCATATTTTGACAGCTGTATTTTTATACTATAACATATTACCAAAAAATTATATTTTAAAATTAATTTTCCTTCTTTATTGTTCTTTGATTAATGTAAATAAAGATAAAACATTGTTTTTTATCATAACAAATACCTTTGGAGTCACTGCAATGAACCGTAACTAGTTGGAAATTAAAAATTCCAAAATCTATTTAAAATTCAACGGATATACAATGATTTGCTGTGACAATGTCGCATCCTACAGTGACAAAACATAATAATCCTGACAGCATTGTTTGATTTAAAAATAAAAATAATAATGCGAAAGGTATATGACAAAAAAATATAGATTTGGAAAGATAGATTTTATCTTCCTGTATTTTTGCACTCCCTTCATTTAATCTTTAGATAAATAGATTCAAACGTTTATTTATTTATAAATTTGTTTGTTTGTTTATTTGTTTGTTTTCATTCATTTATTCATTTATTGAAATAGTTTGAATGGATAATTGATTAATTGAGAGTTGTGATTTTATTCCCTATTCCTGAAGATACATTATTGAATTGTATGATGACAATGTTTAAGTCCAGTGTTGAGAATGTCCTTATGTTATATTCATGTTGTTATTTTATATACAAAAATGATGTAAGTTTTGTTCTAAATAGAATGCACACTATAATAAAGATTGTTTTAAATTTATTCATTATACCATACTCATCGATAAATAATTAAAACCAGCACAAGTGTAACATCAATTAAAATGAAATAGAAAACCATGACATATCATCTAAAAATATTTTTGTCATCTGTGCGATTCATTTTTTTAAAGTTCACGTTTATAACCCGAAGAGGTTGGGGCAACTCGATAATATGTTAATGATCAGCTTGATGCATGCACGAAATAACTACATGTAAGTAAACCATGGCGGTAACAAGAAAGAAAACGTGAGAAATCAGTAAAAGCCAACTGGGACAAACTTAATTCAAAATGGCTTTTAATCCCTTTATGTAGTCTTGAATGTTTGTGTCTGTGGTTAGTTTTCATGTACAGTCAAGTATTTAAATTATAAATAAAGGATTTTTTTTGCCCTTTAAAAATATTTTAAAAAATAAATAACAGTTATAAATAAATAACTAAATAAAAAATCAAGTCAAAATTACAGCCCCCCAACCCAAAAAAAGGCAAATACGTTGCACCGGTCACGTGTAAAATCAATTTTTAGAAAGAATATCGGATTTTTGGAAGTCGAATATTGTCAGTATAAGTTAAGACACTGCAAAGATAACAAATTCTGTCACTTTACCTTGAGATGGTGATGTCTCGGTATCAGTTAATTATTTTTGACTTGGACGTAACACCCCCTTGGATCAATCTATCAAGCAAGACTCAAACTGAGTCTGTAATTGCCCCTTAGAAATATAGATAGATAATTTCTAATGCAACCGGGTGGCAACAAGGATGACTTTCAAACCTTCTTTAAACAAACTGGTGAGCGTAGAAAAACATGTTATCACTACTTGTAGATTTAGCAATTCCATAGTAGATTTAAACTACCAACGAATTTGGTACTTGCAGCCGTGAAAAATCGTTGTTGGATTTGTTTATAACACTTAATAAATAGAAATGCAGCATAGGAAAACAAGTCTTTAAATGAATTTATTGATTGGACTAGGAGTGGAGTAAGATTTTTGTCACGTATTTAGAGGTGGTCAGTTCTGGAATGGTGGAGGAAACCGGAGTACTCGGAGAAAACTACCTACCTTCGGCAGGCGAACTTACAAACAACTGTTTAAATGAATTTATGGATTGGAGTGGAGTGGAGAAATGATTGTTTGCGATTCGAACCCAGGCGGTGAGAGGCGCTGTGATCCGTAAGCGCGCGCTTTAGACCACTCGGCCACCAAAGCCCCTTATGTATTGGAAGGGCAAAAGATATTTCAAATTACAATGCTTCTCTCTGGCGTATTAACAGCAGAATGATCTCTTACACATTGTCGGGCATGATTAAATATGAAATACATGTAAAAGTTTTAAACAAAAGAAGTAATGACAAACGAGACCAATTACAGACAAGAAGCACATAACACTATACATTTTAAAGTTCGCACTTTACCTATATGGATGGATTAATTTTTAAGAATTTCAGTCGTATTATACGTGTTGTAATATGAAGGTTTATTGCTTGATTAATCTAGTATGGCATCAACATCAACATCAACATCAAAGTTCTTACCCTTTGTTAAAATGGCTTTGATCATCAATATTTTTTAGCCCTATTAATACAATTTTAGCTCGTCACGAGTTTGAAAGCTATAAAAAAAATTGAAAATGGAGTACCTTATATTAAGGTACAGGTGATATTTCCGTATATTATCTCCTCCCTTCCTACGGTTGTTGTCAGCGTACAGTTAATGTTTTCAAGAAACTTAAATAGGTATAATTTCTACAGCATAATTTTTTTTAAACTTCAAATATATAACACAAATACCTGATAAATTTTGATGTGCCATATGTGCACATTTCGGAAAATCATTCCTCATCAGTGACACTATGGGCCGAAAAGTTTGACAGATAAAAAACTTTAGCCAAATAGTTGAAAAAAATAAATCGAAAGTTCCAAAATTATATAAATCCAAATACAGCTTAGGAATCGCTTTGCATAAGGTAACAATCCTTAGTTTTAAATAAATTTCAAAAATTAAAAAAGCTGAAAATTTTGCTAAATGGTATATTTTCTGATAGCACAAGGTACTGTCTACTGAGTTATGGATACCCTCGGGGAGTTTTACTCCACTAGCAGCAGTACCCGCTCAGGGGTAGTAAATATATAACACAAGTATCTGCTTAATTTTTGATGTGCCATATGTGAACATTTCGGAAATCATTCCTCATCAGGCGAAAAGCAAAATTTTACATTAGGACATTACACCAAATATTAATCTCTTTTGAATAAGCATACCCCCCCCCCTAAAAAGGAAATAAACAAAAGATAATAATAATAATAATAATAATAATAATAATATATTATTAATAATAATAATTATAGTTATAAATATTATTATCATTATTATTATTAAAAAGGTTTTAAAATGTTTTATTGACATAATTAAATCATAGAATGCGAAAATGTAAAACAATTTAATAACATATTATATTTTATAAAATGTATTGCACTTTGTTTGATAGATTAGTTTTTTATACCTGCTTTAGTTAATGTATTAAGAAATTACGTTTTTCGTAAAACATTTGTTTTGTAGTCTTAGTTGATTAATTCGATATTAAAACCAATGTGTCGCATTATAAATATAACAAACAAATACGCCAACATGCATAAATAATTACTCTAAACAAGTGTATTTTACAGATAATGATGCGACGTTAAACACCATTTAAATCCACGTAGACAAGACATGTTTTAAAAAAAACCGTTAGTCTTTTTTATTCGTTTGTTTACTATCTTTTGAATTAATACACAGTTAAAACTTCATCTTAAAATTTATAATGATGAACATTGATGATTTCATACTTGTTATTACTGACTAAGGTGTTGGAACTACGCCTATAATAATTATATATTGAATACTTGTAATCATTTATCAATACTGTCATCTTTGATATTTAATTTGTTTTAATTTGAGGCTTTCGTATTTATGTTAAACATGATACATAAAGAGACGTCTTAAAATAAAAAGGTCTTGACACTAGATGGGGCGATATGTTGTTATCGTTACGGGTTTAATTGTAAATCAATCATAATCACGCATTGCTTTAGGAAGTTCCTGATACGTCTCAATCATCCATGACAAGTACGTTTAAAATAATAAATGTCAGTCAAAAGGTGCAAAAGTTTTAGGGAAAATAAATGAATATATTTGATTCGAATGTAAGGTTATTTCCAATTAAGTTGCCAAATATTCTACACTCCAAAAAGAGCAATATGAAAATATTGATAAAAGATAATAAACAATAATTGATGAAAGTTAACACTAATGGTATCTATATACTTTGCATAGAATTTCCATAACAATATAAATTTATTAAACTAATGAAAATATAATGAAGTATACTTTGAAGATATTTTTAAAATATAGTGATCACCTTTAAATAAAGTCGATCAATTTATCTACTTTATTTAAAACATTCCCAATTTATATGCAAAGCGAGAATTGAACAAGAGGCCTATAGGCCTTAATTCTTACCTGAAGATATGTCCCAGATTGCAAAATGTAATAGTCAATAACTGTAATTACAGATTTTTTCAAGTAATTTTTTCTAGTTAGGAACTGCCACAATACTTAATCAGTAAGATTTAGTCACAGTTCATTTATAAATAACTAAAATGCATATAGTTCCTTAAGAACAATGAATAAATTCCAGATGATTAACCATTTCAGTATAGGTATGCAGTCAGATGCCACAACTAACACCATATATCAAAATTATAATAAAATCTTTACCTGTAATATTCAAATATACATACCCACGCTATAAAAATTAGTGTTTCAAAGATAATCTAAAATTATCGTGTTTTTCAGCAGCTATGATTTTGACCTTTGAGCCTATGACCTTGAACCATCAGTCAAAATGATCGTTATATCAAAACCTTAAATATTCTAAAATTCGTGCCTATACAGAAAGCTGAAATGTGTCTAGATTATTCAAGTATTCAGTATTCTTCTACAGCTATGACCTTCATCTTTGAAACTATGAACTTGAACAATATATCAAAATGATCATAATATCAATATCTACAAAATTTTAATATACAATTACAATAATCTTCAATTTTAAAACTACTTTAAAACTTAGGTTTGTTCCCTCATTCACAGAATTCGTTAGCTTGATTTGCATATATATATTTTTTTAACTTTAGATTCATTATATTTCAACTGGTTGGCATATGATTTTTATTTATCAAACTTTTTGGTCTTAGTGTCACTGATTAGGAGTTATTTCAGATGTGCACATTTGGCACATCAAAATTTAACTGGTATTTGTGTTATATATACATACCTTAAAGTTATAGTTTTCGAGCTACTTGAAAATTTTAGTATTTTCAAGAAAAAAAAATATTTAGAGGCCACAACTCTTTACATGGAAAAGCATATTGTTACGAAACTTGGAACCTTGTAAGATTTTGTCATACTGAACATTCTTGGAGTGTATTGTTTTAATTTATGTTTATAGATTTCAAAAAAATAAATAAATAAATAAATAAAAATAAATAAATAAATCAATAAATAAAAAAGTCTAAAACTGACCACATTTTAAAGGTCATTTCATGAAAATAAAAAAACTTAAAACCCAATATCAATGTATGTTGAAAATGTCAATTTATAACCATATGATATTTTCAAAATAAAACGCAAAAACGCGTAACCTATTTATTTGCTGAATATTTACTATTTTTATAAACTATATATTTAAGAATCTAGAGAAGCTCAAAATCAATCCAGTTTTTGTCTGCCACTCTTGGTTTCGGAAAAGAGGATGTTTAAGTTTTTTTCAAATATATTTTACAGTGACCAACTTTCTACAGCTACGGCACATGAAAGTGATTTGAAAAGCGCGCCCTGAATAACACTTCATGTGAGTTTGATCAATATTGGCTTAGTAGTTTTTGAAAAGATTTTAAAAAAAGTGACTTACGGACAAATACAAACATACACGCAAAATACGGACACACGCTGCCACAATACATCAGCTCACCTGGCCTAAAGGCTAAAGGCCAGGTGAGGAAAAAATGTCAATAAAGTTGTTGTTTTCTGTGAAATCGACATTTTACGTAAATATTTAATAAAAGAAAACTTTAAACAAAAAATCCGACTTTATTATTTTTTCAGACAACACTTACAGATTCACACAACATGTTTTATATATAATGTATATTCATTCGACTACAAAGGTTTTCATCTCTAAGTAACCAGTGGTTGATGCAGAAAACAAAATCAATAAAATAGCAAATCATTGTAATTAAAGTTATTGCTCGCAGCATTTCTTTTACCATTTCAAGATTATAATATATTAGGTACCCTGTCGTAATTTCTTTTTTACATAACGCATTTAAACATGAATCTATGCTCAGTGTCATTAAAACCGTGAAAATACTTGTCAAACCACTGATAACGTCTTATATAATATCTTAATAACGTAAAAACAAATTATCATTAGAACTCTTTAGTGAGCTTGAAAATTGTTAGATACAGGGATTTATTTCAAAACAAGACAATATACATGGATTAATTGTAAAAAGAAAAATACCAAAGGTGGACTTATATTGAAGAAATTCTGATAAAATGAATAACTCTTCTTTCGTGAGAAATGAAATACCCCATATTATCGGAAACCGTAATAATTTTACACTTGTCACAATATACTCAAATTTAGTTGCATGTGGTTTAAGTATACCTACTATCATATCGAATTTACTTGCGATTATCTGTATTCAAAAATGCAGATGGATGCTCCAGGCAATTAGACATTTAACCATAAACATGGCTCTTTGTGAGCTTCTTATCGGAGTAATAGTCATCACCGGTACTCTTATAAATCTATACATAGGACGTGTGTCTGAATTCAGTTGCCGAACAAGGTACCATTTTCAAATTGCACTGTATCTGTATTCACTCTTTTGCTCAACTTCTATGGCGCTTGATCGAACTTTATGCCTTATCTTTGGATTGAAATATCAACTGAAAATCACGACAAAAACATTGTTTTTGCATTCGACACTTTCGTTTTTACTGGCAAATTTGATCTCGACAATATGGAATATCCAGGGCTTCCAAAACTTCAAAGGTTGCACATCAATTAAACCGGGAGAAATAGACCTCGTTTCAAGAATATTAATTATTTCGTTTTGTTTGTTTCTTATTTCCGGTTGTTATTTATATATGTTTCTTAAAGTAAGAGAAAAGGTACGAATACCTGGTACAGATCAAATGTCTGGAGATCCAAGAGCTAGTGGTTATTGGCAAGCTGCCTTAAAATTATCGATTATTACAGGTTGTCATTGTTTGATTTGGGCACCGATGTTATTTTACTGGATTTTATGTTTGTTAAACTCTGGAAATCAAGAAAGATTCCACGCATTGTACGTGATTTCAGGACAGGGAATAATTATAAAAACTTGGTTAAATCCGATATTGTACGCTTGGCGATTTAAAGAATGTCGAATCCAAATGAATATCATTGTATCAGCATGTTTTAGAAATCGTTACAAGAAGGCGATTTTCGAACGAAAGGTATTTTATGAACCTTTTCTTGATTCTCATAGTTCTATTTAGAGGTAAATAAATATTTACATTTTGCATTATCAAAAAAAAAAGACTTTGTTTTTGACAAGACTTAAACAATGTTACAATTTCTATACGCCTAATCACCGTTTTTACAATCTTTCCTTAGTGTGTTTGTGTGTGTATGTGTGTTGCCGTATGTTAGTATGAATAAGGCATAATTTTTTCCAAGTTACTAAAATTTAACAATTGAACTAAGCTATCAGAACCGTCGTTAATTTTTAGTTTTTTAATGCCAGTGCTATAAGATATGTATTGTTTTATATTGTTTATGTTGTTTTAATATGTTCTGTTATTGTTAGCGTTGACCGGGAACTTGCGGGATATTTGTTGTCAAAAAGAAGGAACGACTACGGACTGTCCAGTAGTACCAAAATCACGCAATCACACATACATGTATTAATATTTGTTATGACTGTCATATACCATAATATCCATTAAATGTATGAAAATGGTATGATAAAAATGTGCAATATAAAACAACATGATGGATGAAATCGAAATTTATTTTTTTTAATGATACATGTATATTAATGATTTTAAAATAATGTTTACATATTTATAAAGAGACAAGACAAACATTAACACTATTGATGTTTTCTAATGTTCAAAATTGTAGTTTGTCATGCCAGCTTGCATTACAAAAAATGATTTTTGTCAAAAATATAAATCTGTTCACTTCAACACTTTCTTAAAAGTTTCCAACACCATTTCTTCTAAATATAAAACATTTTTCACTTCATGACATACCTTATTATTTCAAACATGTTTTAGATAGACGTTCTACAATTCCGTTGAATATCCTTCTTACTAAGTCTTTTGTTTCCTGTAAATCTATTTGTCTGTATTTCTCTGTTGTCATGTTTTTGCCCCATCTTTGGCTTAGACAGTCTGACACACAAATCGTTTATTTCTTTTTTCGACATTCGGTCTAACCCCATGTATCTCCGTCCTAATCCGGACATTGGTATTATCTTTGGAGGAGTATATGCTTTCTTTACAGGTACCAATTCAGTATGGGCTAGTCCAATTTCTTTTATATAATTCATTATGTGTCGTTTAATATAACAACTTTCTTCTTCCTTCTTAAATATTCTACAAACAGATTCAAACTGTATAAGCACTAAGAGTACTTACAGTGTCTTTAAAATTTAGACATTTTTCAAACACCAACTAGACTTGCTCTAACACCGACTAGGCTTGTCCTAACACCCGAATAGGCTTGTTCTAACACCCGACTAGGATTGTTCTAACACCGACTAGGATTGTCCTAACACCGACTAGGATTGTCCTAACACCCGGCTAGGCTTGTCCTACCAGCCGACTAGGCTTGTTCTAACACCAACTAGGATTGTTCTAACACCGACTAGGCTTGTTCTAACACCGACTAGGTTTGTCCTAACACCCGACTAGGCTTGTTCTAACACCAACTAGGCTTGTCCTAACACCCGACTAGGATTGTCCTAACACCGACTAGGCTTGTCCTAACACCCGACTAGGATTGTTCTAACACCGACTAGGCCTGTCCTAACACCCGACTAGGCTTTCAGTAATAAGTGATGTTGGATCGGAACCGATTCTTCATATATTTATATGAGATTGAATCTTTGTACATTTTCCTACTAACGTAATAAAACATCCTAAATCATTCATTCGAAATTATAAAATCACCGGACATAGGTTTAATTATTGATTTATTTGACAAAGAAACAGGATATATTTGATAAGATAATCTGATAAATCAATGTAATGTGTAACACTATTACGCATACTTTGACAGCTGTATTTTTATACAACAACATATTACCAATGAATTATATTTTTAAATAAGATTTCCTTCTTTATTGTTCTTTGATTAATGTAAAGAAAGATAAAACATTGCTTTAATCATAACAAATACCTTTGGAGTCAGTGCAATTAACCGTGACTAGTTGGAAATTAAAATTTCCAAAAACTATTTAAAATTTAAAGGATATACTATGATTTGCTGTGACAATGTCGAATCCTGCAGTGACAAAACATAATAATCCTGACAGCATTGTTTGATTTAAAAATAAAAATAATAATGCGAAAGGTATATGACAAAAGAATATAGATTTGGAAAGATAGATTTTATCTTCCTGTATTTTTGCACCCCCTTCATTTAATCTTTAGATAAATAGATTCAAACGTTTATTTATTTTTATATTTGTTTGTTGGTTTGTTTTCATTTATTTATTGATTTATTGAAATAGTTTGAATAGATTATTGATCAATTGAGAGTTGTGATTTTATTCCCTATTCCTGAAGATACATTATTGAATTGTATGATGACAATGTTTTAGTCCAGTCTTGAGAATGTCCTTATGTTAAATTCATGTTGTTATTTTATATACAAAAATGATGTAAGTTTAGTTCTAAATAGAATGCAAACTATAATAAAGATTGTTTTAAATTTATTAACTTTTGTTAACATCGTACCATACTCATCGATAAATAATTAAAACCCAGCACAAGCTGTAACATGAATTAAAATGAAATAGAAAACCATGACATATCATCTAAAAATATTTTTGTCATTATGATCTGTGCGATTCATTTTTAATGTTAACGTTTATAATCCGAAGAGGTTGGGGCAACTCGACAATATGTTAATGATCAGCTTGGTGCATGCACGGAATTCCTACATGTAAGTAAACCATGGCGGTACCAGAAAGAAAACGTAAGAAATCAGTAAAAGCCAACTGGGACAAACTTAATTCAATTGCTTTTTTTTCCCTTTATGCAGTCTTAAATATTTGTGTCTGTGGTTAGTTTTTATGTACAGTCAAGTATTTAAATTATAAATAAAGGATTCGTTTTCCCCTTTTAGAAATATTTTAAAAAATAAAACAATAATAATAAATAAATAAATAAATAAATAATCAAGTCCAAATTACAGCCCCCCCCCCCAAAAAAAAAAAAAAGGCAAATACGTTGCACCAGTCACGTTTAAAATCAATTTTTAGAAAGGAACATCGGATTTTTGGAAGTCGAATATTGTCAGTATAAGTTAAGACACTGCAAAGGTAACAAATTCTGTCACTTTGCCTTTAGATGGTGATGTCTCGGTATCAGTTAATTATTTTTGACTTGGACGTAACACCCCCTTGGATCAATCTATCAAGCAAGACTCAAACTTAGTCTGTAATTGCCATCCTTAGAAACACAGATAGATAAATTCTAATGCAACCACAAATCACTTTCAAACCTTCTTTAAACAAACTGGTGAGCGTAGAAAAACATGTTATCACTACTTGTAGATTTAGCAATTCCATAGTAGATTTAAACTACCAACGAATTTGGTACTTGCAGCCGTGAAAAATCGTTGTTGGATTTGTTTATAACACTTAATAAATAGAAATGCAGCATAGGAAAACAACTGTTTAAATAAATTTATGGATTGGACTTGAGTGGAGTAAGATTTTTTGTCAAGTATTTAGAGGTGGTCAGTTCTGGAATGGTGTAGGAAACCGGAGTACTCGGAGAAAACTACCTACCTTCGGCAGGCGAACTGACAAAAAACTGTTTAAATGAATTTATGGATTGGAGTGGAGTGGAGAAATGATGTTTTACGATTCGAACCCAGGCGGTGAGAGGCGCTGTGATCCGTAAGCGCGCGCTTTAGACCACTCGGCCACCTAGGCCCCTTATGTATTGGAAGGGCAAAAGATATTTAAAATTACAATGCTTCTTTCTGGCGTGTTAACAGCAGAATGATCTCTTACACATTGTCGGGCATGATTAAATATGAAAATACATGTAAAAGTTTTAAACAAAAGAAGTAATGACAAACGAGACCAATTACAGACAAGAAGCACATAAGATTTAACATTTTAAAGTTTGCACTTGACCTATATGGATGGATTAATTTTTAAGAATTTCAGTCGTATTATACGTGTTGTAATATGAAGGTTTATTGCTAAATTAATCTAGTATGACATCAACATCAACATCAAAGTTCTAACCCTTTGTTAAAATGGCTTTGATCATCAATGTTTTATTAGCCCCATTAATACAATTTTAGCTCGTCACGAGTTTGAAATCTATAACAAAAATTGAAAATGGCGTACCTTATATTAAGGTACAGGTGATATTTCCGTATATTATCTCCTCCCTTCCTACGGTTGTTGTCAGCGTACAGTTAATGTTTTCAAGAAACTTAAATAAAGTATAATTTCTACAGCATAATTATTTTTCAACTTCAAATATATAACACAAATACCTGCTTAATTTTGATGTGCCATATGTGCACATTTCGGAAAATCATTCCTCATCAGTGACACTATGGGCCGAAAAGTTTGACAGATAAAAAACTTTAGCCAAATAGTTGAAAAATAAATCGAAAGTTCCAAAATTATATAAATCCAAATACAGCTTAGGAATCGCTTTGCATAAGGTAACAATCATTAGTTTTAAATAAATTTCAAAAATTATGAAGGCTGAAAATTTTGCTAAATGGTATATTTTCTGATAGCACAAGGTACTGTCTACTGAGTTATAGATACCCTCGGGGAGTTTTACTCCACTAGCAGCAGTACCCGCTCAGGGGTAGTAAATATATAACACAAGTATCTGCTAATTTTTGATCTGCCATATGTGCACATTTCGGAAAATCATTTCTCATCAGGCGAAAAGCAATATTTTACATTAGGACATTACACCAAATATTAATCTCTTTTGAATAAGCATACCCCCCCCCCCAAAAAAAAAGGAAATAAATAAAAGATAATATAATAATTATTATTATAACTATAATTATAATTATAATTATATTATTATTATTATTATTAAAAGGTTTTAAAATGTTTTATTGACATAATTAAATCATAGAATGCGAAAATGTAAAACAATTTAATAACATATTATATTTTCTAAAATGTATTGGACTTTTTATCATAGATTTGTTTTTTATACCTGCTTTAGTTAATGTAATAAGTAATTACGTTTTTCGTAAAACATTTTTTTTTGTAGTCTTAGTTGATTAATTCGATATTAAAACCAATGTGTCGCATTATAAATATAACAAACAAATACGCCAACATGCATAAATAATTACTTTAAACAAGTGTATTTTACAGATTATGATGCGACGTTAAACACCATTTAAACCACGTAGGCAAGACATGTTTTCAAATAAACTTTCAGACTTTTTATTCGTTTGTTTACTATCTTTTGAACTAATACACAGGTAAAATTTCATCTTAAAGTTTATAATGATGAACATTGATGATTTCATACTTGTTCTTACTGACAAGGTGTTGGCAATACGCCCATAATTTTTATATATTGAATACTTGTAATCATTTATCAATAACTGTCATCTTTGATATTTGATTTGCTTTAATTTGAGGCTTTCGTATTTATGTTAAACATGATACATATAGAGACGTCTTAAAATAAAAAGGTCTTGACACTAGATGGAGCTGATATGTTGTTATCGTTACGGGTTTAATTGTAAATCAATCATAATCACGCATTGTTTTAGGAAGTTCCTCATACGTGTCAATCATCCCTACCAAGTACGTTTAAAATAATAAATGTCAGTCAAAAGGTGCAAAAGTTTTAGGGAAAATAAATGAATATATTTGATTCGAATGTAAGGTTATTTCCAATTAAGTTGCCAAATATTCTACACTCCAAAAAGAGCAATATAAAAATATTGATAAAAGATAATAAACAATAATTGATGAGAGTTAACACTAATGGTATCTATATACTTTGCATAGAATTTCCATAACAATATAAATTTATTAAACTAATGAAAATATAATAAAGTATACTTTGAAGATATTTTTAAAATATAGTGATCACCTTTAAATGAAATCAATCAATTTATCCACTTCATTTAAAACATTCCAACTTTATATGCAAAGCGAGAATTGAACAAGAGGCCCATAGGCCTTAATTCTTACCTGAAGATATGTCCCAGATTGCAAAATGCAATAGTCAATAACTGTAATTACAGATACTTTTCAAGTAATTTTTTCTAGTTAGGAACTGCCACAATACTTAATCAGTAAGATTTAGTCACAGTTCATTTATAAATAACTAAAATGCATATAGTTACTTAAGAACAATGAATAAATTCCAGATGATTAACCATTTCAAGTATAGGTATGCAGTCAGATGCCACAACTAACACCATATATCAAAATTATCATAATATCTTTACCTGTAATATTCAAACATACATACCCACGCAATAAAAATAAGAGTTTCAAAGATAATCTAAAATTATCGTGTTTTTCAGCAGCTATGATTTTGACCTTTGAGCCTATGACCTTGAACCATCAGTCAAAATGATCTGTTATATCAAAACCTAAAATATTCTAAAATTCATGCCTATACAGAAAGTTTCAGTATTCTTCTACAGCTATGACCTTCATCTTTGAAACTATGACCTTGAACAATATATCAAAATGATCATAATATCAATATCTACAATATTTTAATATACAATTACAATAATCTTCAATTTTAAAACTACTTTAAACTTAGGTTTGTTCCCTCATGCACAGAATTCGTTAGCTTGATTTGCATATATATATTTTTGGAACTTTAGATTCATTAATTTTCAACTGGTCGGCATATGATTTTTATTTATCAAACTTTTTGGTCTTAGTGTCACTGATTAGGAGTTATTTCAGATGTGCACATCAAAATTTAACTTGCTATTTGTGTTATATATACATACCTTAAAGTTATAGTTTTCAAGCTACTTTAAAATTTTAGTATTTTCAAGAAAAAAAATTATTTAGGGGCCACAACTCTTACATGGAATAGCATATTGTTACGAAACTTGGTACCTTGTAAGAGTTTGTCATACTGAACCTTCTTGGAGTGTATTGTTTTAATTTATGTTTATAGATTTCAAAAAAAAAAAAAAATAATAAATAAATAAATAAATAAAAAAGTCTAAAACTGACCACATTTGAAAGGTCATTTCATGAAAATAATAAAACTTTAAACCCAATATCAATGTATGTTGAAAATGTCAATTTATAACCATATGATATTTTCAAAATAAAACGCAAAAACGCGTTATGTATTTCTTTGCTGAATTTTACGATTTTTATAAACTATATACTTAAGACTCTAGAGAAGCTGAAAATCAAACTAGTTTTTGTCAGCCACTCTTGGTTTCGGAAAAGAGGATTTTTAAGGTTTTTTCAAATGTATTTTACAGTGACCCACTTTCTACAGCTACGGCAACTGAAAGTACAAATTTGGAAAGCGCGCCTTGAATAACCCTTCATGTGAAGTTTGATCAATATTGGCTTGGTAGTTTTTGAAAAGAAGTAAAAAAAAAAGTGACTTACAGACAAAAACTAACATACACACAAAATACGGACACACGCTACCACAACTACATCAGCTTACCTCGCCTGTTGTTTTCTGTGAAATCGACATTTTACGTAAATATTTAATAAAATGAAACTTAAAACAAAAAATCCGACTTTATTATTTTTTCAGATTCACACAACATGTATTATATATCATCTATATTCATTCGACAACAAGGTTTTCATCTCTAAGTAACCAGTGGTTGATGCAGAAAACAAAATCAATACAATAGCAAATCATTGTAATTAAAGTTATTGTTCGAAGCATTTCTTTTACCATTTCAAGATTACAATATATTAGGTACCCTGTCGTATTTTCTTATTACCATAACGCATTTAAACATGAACCTATGCTCAGTGTCATTTAAACCGTGAGAATACTTGTCAAACCACTGATAACGTCTTACAAAATATCTTAATAACGTAAAAAAATTATCATTAGAACTCTTTAGTGAGCTTAAAAATTGTAAGATACACGGATTTATTACAAAACAAAACAATATACATGGATTTATTGTAAAAAGAAAAATACCAAAGGTGCATTTATATTGAAGAAATTCTGATAAAATGATATAACTCTTCTTTTGTGACAAATGAAATACCCCATAATGTCGGAAACCGTAATAATTTTACACTTGTCACTATATATTCAAATTTAGTTACATCTGGATTAGGCATACCTACCGTCATATCGAATTTATTTGCGATTATCTGTATTAAAAACTGCAGATGGATGCTCCAGGCAATTAGACATTTAACCATAAACATGGCTCTTTGTGAGCTTCTTATCGGAGTAATAGTCATCATCAGTCCTCTTATAAATCTATACATAGGACGTGTGTCTGAATTCAGTTGCCGAACAAGGTACCATTTTCAAACTGCACTGTATCTGTATTCGCTCTTTTGCTCAACTTCTATGGCGCTAGATCGAACTTTATGCCTCATCTTTGGATTGAAATATCAACTGAAAATCACGACAAAAACATTGTTTTTGCATTCGACACTTTCGTTTTTACTTGGCAAATTTGATCTCGGCAATATCGGAATATCCAGGGCTTCCAAAACTTCAAAGATTGCGCATCAATTAAACCGGGAGAAATAGACCTCGTTTCAAGAATATTAATTATTTCGTTTTGTTTGTGTCTTATTTCCGGTTGTTATTTATATATGTTTCTTAAAGTAAGAGAAAAGGTACGGATACCTGGTACAGATCAAATGTCTGGAGATCCTAGAGCTAGTGGTTATTGGCAAGCTGCCTTAAAATTATCGGTTATTACAGGTTGCCATTGTTTGATTTGGGCACCAATGTTATTTTACTGGATTTTGTGTTTGGTAAACTTTGAAAATCAAGAAAGATTCCACGCATTGTACGTGATTTCAGGACAGGGAATAATTATAAAAACTTGGTTAAATCCGATATTGTACGCTTGGCGATTTAAAGAATGTCGAATCCAAATGAATATCATTGTATCAGCATGCTTTAGAAATCGTTACGAAAGCGCGATTTCCGAACGAAAGGTATTTTATGAACCTTTTCTTGATTCTCATATTTCTATTAAAAGTTAAATAAATATTTACATTTTGCAAAAAAAAAAAAAAAAAAAAAAAAAAAAAAAAAAAAAAAAAAAACCATGTTATTGACAAGTCTTAAACAATGTTACAATCACTATACGCCTAATCACCGTTTTTACCAACTTTCCTTAACTTTTATATTTTGTGTATGTGTGTGTGTGCGTGTTTGTGTTAAGGCATAATTTTTTCCAAGTTACTTAAATTGAACAATTCAATTGGTTATCAGAACCGTTGTTAATTTTTAGTTTTATAATGCCAATGCTATAAGATATGTATTGTTTTATAGGAAAGAATTTCCGAAATGTGCACATCTGGCACATGAAAATTCAACTGGTATTTGTGTTATATATTTTATATTGTTTTAATTTGTTCTGCTATTGTTAGTGTTGGTAGTTACTAAAATAATATTTTTCAATAGTAAACAGTTTTTTCGTATTTCTACGTGACATGGATATTGAGATAGAAAGTGGAATTATTTATTTAAGATAATGAAAATGTTATATAACAGATTAATGACATGTTGGAACTTGCGGGATATTTATTGACAAAAAGAAGGAACGACTGCGGACTGTCCAGTAGTACTAAAATGACGCAATCACACATACATGTAATAATATTTGTTATGACTGTCATATACCATTTTTGAATTTGTCCATTAAATGTATAAAAATGGTATGATAATAACGTTCAAATAAAACAACATAATGAATTAAATCGAAATTTATTTCTTTCAAAAAAATGATACATGTACATTAATGGTTATTTAAAATAATGTTTGCATACTTATAAAGAAACATGACAAATATTAACACCATTGATGTTTTCTAATGTTCAAAATTGTAGTTTGTCATGCCAGCTTGCATTACAAAATATGATTTTTAGTCGAAAATGTAGATCTGTTCACTTCAACACTTTCTTAAAAGTTTCAAACACCATTTCTTCCAAATAGAAAAAATTTTCCACTTCATGAAAACCTTATTTTTTCAAATAGATTTTAGAGAGTCGTTCTACAATTCCGTTGATAGGTTTTAGAGAGCCGTTCTACAATTCCGTTGATAGGTTTTAGAGAGCCGTTCTACAATTCCGTTGATAGGTTTTAGAGAGCCGTTCTACAATACCGTTGATATCTTTCTTACTAAGCTTTTTTGTTTCCTGTAAATATATTTCTTTGTATTTCTCTGTTGTTATGTTTTTGTCCCATTACGCTTTTTTTGGCAGCTGTAATTTTTAGAGCACAAAATATTACCAATGAATTATATTTTTAAATTAAATTTCCTTCTTTCTTGTTCTTTGATTAATGTAAAGAAAGATAAAACATTATTTTAATCATAACAAATACCTTTGGAGTCAGTGCAATTAACCGTAACTAGATGGAAATTAAAAATTCCAAAATCTATTTAAAATTTAACGGATATGCTATGATTTGCTGTGACAATGTCGCATGCTACAGTGACAAAACATAATAATCCTGACAGCATTGTTTGATTTAAAAATATAAATAATAATACGAAAGGTATATGACAATAAAATCTTATTGTTTAAGTTCACTTTTATAAGCCCATATTAAAAAGAAACCCGAAGAGGTTGGGGCAACTCGATAATATGTTAATGATCAGCTTGGTGCATGCACGGAATTCCTACATGTAAGTAAACCATGGCGGTACCAGAAAGAAAACGTGAGAAATCAGTAAAAGCCAACTTGGAGAAACTTAATTCAAAATTGTTTTTAATCCCTTTATGTAGTCTTGAATATTTGTGTCTGGTTAGTTTTTATGTACAGTCAAGTATTTAAATTATAAATAAAGGATTTGTTTTCCCCTTATAAAAAGATATTTTTTTAAAAAAAAAATTAAAAATTATAATAGATAAATAAATAGAAATCAAGTCCAAATCACAGTCCCCCCCCCCCCCCCCTTAAAAAGGAAAAAACTTTGCACCAGTCAATTTTTAGAAAGGATCATCGGATTTTTGGAAGTCGAATATTGTCAGTATAAGTTTAAACACTGCAAAAGGTAACAACTTCTGTCACTTTACCTTTAGCTGGTGATGTCTCGGTATTAGTTAATTATTTTTGACTTGGACGTAACACCTCCTTGGATCAATCTATCAAGCAAGACTCAAACTGAGTCTGTAATTGCCATTCTTAGAAATACAGATAAATAAATTCTAATGCAACCGGATGACACCAAGGATGACTTTCAAACCTTCTTTGAAACAGTCCTTTCACAAACTGGTGAGCGTAGAAAAAAATATATTATTACTACTCGTAGATTTAGCAATTCCATAGAAGATTTAAACTCCCAACGAATTTGGTACTTACAGCCGTGATGAATCGTTGCTGGAATTGTTTATAACACTTAATAAATAAAAACTCAGCATAGAAAACAACTGTTTAAATGAATTTATGGATTGGAGTGGAGTGGAGTAATGGTGTTTTACACCCCAGTCAAGATTTTTTCACTTATTTCGAGGCGGTCAGTTCTGGAATGGTGGAGGAAACCGGAGTACTCGGAGAAAACTACCGACCTCCGGCAAGTGAACTGACAAACTTTCTCACACTAGGATCTATCCCGAATGGGATTCGAACCCAGGCGGTGAGAGGCGCTGTGATCCGTAAGCGAGCGCTTTAGACCACTCGACCACCGAGGCCCCTTATGGATTGGAGGGTAAAAGATATTCAAATTTCAATGCTGCTCTCTGCTGTGTTAACAGCAGAATGATCTCTTTCACATTGTCTATTGTGATTAAATATGCAAATAAAATAAAACAAACGGGAACAATTACAGATACGAAGCAAATAAGATTTTACATTTTAAAGTTTGCCCATTTCTTATAAGGACGTATTTAATCTTAAGAAATTCAATATTATTATTAGTGTATTCTAGTGTAGGCTTATTGGTTAATTAATCTAGTATGACATCAACATAAACATGAAAGCTGTTTACCTTTGTTAAAATGGCTTTGGTCATTAAGATTTTTTAGCACCATTCATAAAATGTTAGCTCGCCACGAGTATATATGTTCAGGTGATATTTTCGTAAATTATCTCCCTTTCTACAATACAGAGAGAGAGAGAGAGAGAGAGAGAGAGAGAGTAATTGTGTTTTAGGCCCCAGTCAAACATCTTTCACTTATTTCGAGGCGGTCAGTTCTGGGATGGTGGAGGAAACCGGAGTGTCCGGAGAAAACCACCGACCTTCGGCAAGCGAACTACAATACAGGTGTTGTCATCGTACAGTAAATGTTGTCAAGAAACTTATATAAAGTATAATTTCTACGGCATAAATTATTTTTCAACGTCAAATATGAAGCAATAATTTAATTTCTAAATTCTGTTATATCACACTGCAATACAAACACAACGTAAATGCACGTGCTCGTTTTTCATTTTACACTCCAATAAACTATGCAACCATAGCAACGCTAAAAGTGAATGGCGTGACGTATGACTCTTTCTATTCCATTGGCTAAAATTGTTTGTTGATAATACTTCCAACGCGGAGCAAATTTTTTCAATAATAAAAAATCAAGAAAAAATAAAACAAAACATTGTTTTATGTTTCAAGTTAAGTGTTTTAAATTAAATTACAAGGAATAACTTGTGTTTTTAACAAGTTTATTGAGTCATAACATGAAAAACGGTGTGCATACTTTTTCATAACGCGCTACGCGCATTATGAAGTGTGCACACTGTTTTCAGGGTATGGGGCATTACACCAAAAGTCAATATCTTTTGAATAAGCATAGCCCCCCCCCCTCGAAAAAAAGAAAAAGAAACGAAAAATAAATAAATAAATAATATCTATTATTATTATTTAAAAAGTGTTTTATAGACATAATTTAATCATATAATTCGAAAATGTAAAATTATTTAATAACATATTATATTTTCTAAAATGTCATGGACTTTTTTTCATAGATTTGTTTTTATTAATTTCTGATTTAGTCTATTTATTTAGAAATTACGTTTTTTGTAAACTGTTTTTGCTGTTTTCATTTTTAATTCATTAAGCCAATATTAAAATCCAAGCTATTTTATTTGTCGCACTATAAATATGACAAACAAATACGCCAACATGCATGGATAATAACTCTAAAACAAACGTATACTACAGACCATGATGCGACGTTAAACACCATTTCAACCCTAGAAGACTAGAGATGTTTTCAATCAGACCTTCAGTTTTTTAATTCGTTTGTTTACTATCTCTTTTACTAATACGCAGTTAGGAATTAAAAGGTAAATCACATCTTAAAGTTTTTAATGATGAACATTGATGATTTCTGTTATTACTGACAAGGTGTTGGAAATACGCTAGTAATAATTATATATTGAATTCTTATAATCATTTATCAATAACTGTCATCTTTGATATTTAATTTGTTTTAATTAGAGGCATTTCGTATTTACATTAAACATGATACATATAGAGACGTCTTAAAATAAAAAGGTCTTGACACTAGATGGAGCGATATGTTGTTATCGTTACGGGTTTAATTGTAAACCAATCATAATCACGCCTTGCTTTAGGAAGTTCCTCATACGTGTCAATCATCCCTGCCAAGTACGTTTAAAATAATAAATGTCAGTCAAAAGGTGCAAAGGTTTTAAGGAAAATAAATGAATATATTTGATTCGAATATAAGGTTATTCTCATTAAAGTTGCCAAATATTCTGCTCTCCAGAAAGAGCAATATGAAAATAAAGAAGATGTAAGATGAAGTATAGATAATTAAATGTACATCGCTTTTTATCTGTAGTTTTTTCCTGACTTATATAAGCGGTTTTGATGCTTAGTGAATGAAATGGTGTTTTACGTAATACCATCGATTTTTCAGCTGTTCGACTAACTTGTCAATTTGTGAGTAAAACTTATTTTTCTTTGCGTACAATGAAAATTATTTCGATAAATCGATTAACTACGTGAATAATTATTTTGTTTAAGCAGCAAATATGGACAGCAAATAAAAATAAGCAAATCCTAATGAAGTCTACCATTTAAAGTCACGATGCAAGGGATTTCGTTTTACTTTTAACAGAAGGTCTCTTTTTTGTTTAAGTATTTATTTAAATTTCAATAATTAATTTAAGACATCAAGTTTTAAATAATTAAATTCCGAAAATTACCAAAATTCCGAAAATTACCAAAAAAAATTAGATCTACAAAATCTATAAATTATCAAATAATTCAATCTATACGACAGAGGAAATAAACTGAAAATGTATAAAGAATTAGCATTAAGTAAGCATAAAGACTGATGATCTTTGAAGATAAACGTATTATAATTGATTTTAAAATATTGTAACATTATATTCACGCTTGGTGGATAATATACAAAACATTCTTATCAAAATGATATTTTGGATTACAGATATGGCAAGCTTCATTAGATTAAGCGATGATCTTTGTTACATACTGTAAATCATGAGGGCTCCAATGGAGTATCCAGTTTTCTATATCCGCCATTGTTTGTCATTTAGGATCTTTCTGTCTCATCTTAAACTTCGTACTCGAACTAAACATGTTTCCCGCCATTTGATTTATGAAAACAAATGTTGTATTCTGTTTATTAAAAAGACAAATAGTAACGCGACGTTATTACACATACATGTAGTTCGACGTTATTACACATACATGTAGTTCGACGTTATTACACAAACATGTAGTTCGACGTTATTACATATACATGTAGTTCGACGTTATTACACAAACATGTAGTTCGTCGTTATTATATATACATTTAGTTCTACGTTATTATACATACATGTAGTTCGTCGTTATTACACATACATGAAGTTCGCCGTTATTACACAATAATGTAGTTCGACTTTATTACACAAACATGTAGTTCGTCGTTATTACACATACATGTAGTTCGACGTTATTACACAAACATGTAGTTCGTCGTTATTATAAATACATTTAGTTCTACGTTATTATACATACATGTAGTTCGTCGTTATTACACATACATGAAGTTCGTCGTTATTACACAATAATGTAGTTCGACTTTATTACACAAACATGTAGTTCGTCGTTATTACACATACATGTAGTTCGTCGTTATTAAACAAACATGTAGTTCACCGTTATAACAAATACATGTAGTTCGACGTTATTACACATGCATGAAGTTCTACACATACATGTAGTTCGACGTTATTACACATACATGTATTTCGACGTTATTACACATACATGTAGTTCGACGTTATTACACATACATGTAGTTCGACGTTATTACACAATAATGTTGTTCGACTTTATTACACAAACATGTAGTTCGTCGTTATTACACATACATGTAGTTCGACGTCATTACACATGCATGTAGTTTCTGATTAGCTGTACTACTTTTCCTGCACTAAACAATTACGCGTTCACGCTGGTTTGAAACCCAACTGGATTCGTTATTAAAACAATTTCTTTGAGATAAAAGCGTAAAATGGTTTTATATAAGCTTCTTCATTGATGATCGTGAAATATTGCAATCATTTATACTAACAAGAGATAGAGGGGGCGTGATATTTATTCATGCCCTTGATTTAACATCTATATTGTTAGAATGACATTCTTTCTAGAAATTAAAAAAACCAAAAAACTGAGCAACACTTTTATAATCAAGCTTACAAATTCTGATAACTATATAAAGAGAAAAATTAATTAGAGTTTTCAATTATGAAAATTGTATTGACCTCTCCTCAATTGCTGAAGTAGGAGCCTCGCTTTCAGTTGAATATACTATACAAATTCAATCACAAGCCTCGCTATCAGTTGGATATAATAATGCGCATAGTAATGTCCATTACAAGCCTCGCTATCTGTCAAAATCTGTTCATTTAAATTTAAGTTAAGTATTTTGAAACTCGATATTTGGAACTTAACACCAGTTCTAGACTCAATAAATATTCGTTCATTATGTAAGACATCGTTAAAGTTGAACTGTTTGTTAAATGATATCATTGTAATGTAGACTGAGGAACGGTCAAGCGCCAAAATAAACAACGTCAACCTCAGTTCATTTATACTTAACTGAAAATGTATTTTGACAATAGACAAAAGTTCTTCGAAATGTAAGCGGTACATTGAAGAGGATTATTTGAACGTCTGTATGTCTGATTTGAGTGTTTTTTTTAAACTTCTAGATATTCTATGATACTCAGGAGTTAGGATAACTTAAGTAGTGCAGTATATCAAACAACAAAAGGAACTTGAATTATATCTCAGTCGGAATCCCAAATTATACTGCATTACGATTTATTCTTCAATTAAACATTCATGTTATATATGTGAAGGATAAAACAAAAATGAATTATATTGAAGTTGGTCTCCCCCATTCTGAGTTTGTACCTACAAAAAAGGCTTTTATTTCTCCAAAAAAGATGTTACCTGTATCTGGACTAAGTAAGAAGTACCTTGGATTAGAAGGTATGAAGAAAACTGAAATCGCTAGTCTGTGTGATAGACTGTCAAAACCGAAGCAGTATCAGTCACAGGATCTGAACTTTATTTCACTCGCTGAAAATGCCCAAAAAGGTGATCGACCTAGATTTGTAGGAAAGAAAAAGATGAGTGCAAATGCAATACAGAGTATGGTTGATAGACTCTCTAAAGGAAAGAATTCGGATCGAGCACCAGAATTGCAAAGGGTACGTTCGGCTCTAACAAAAGAAACTCCGAGTGCTTTAGGTGGTTATGCGTGGCACAGACAATCGCCATCACCCCGACCAATTATTGTAAACTACCTGCCACCTCTCGGAACAAGATCAACATTTGTGTCATTTTCTTAAGGGAAAACAAATTCGTAAAAAATTAACGTCAGTTAGTGGTAAGCATTTTTGATAGCTATGTTTTCAAGTGCAAGTGTCAGTTTTATGGAAACAGTTTTCACGCTTAATTTATAATATAACACGTATCAAGGTTCACATAAAACTTTACAATATAATTAATGGCCTAATTTGAACGTCTATATATTAACAACGACTTTTGAATATAACATACATGACGTATCTGTTAACATTAATGACAGACACTTATAGATTAGGCTAAATAGCTGAGGAAAGATGAATATTTATGGTTTAATATATTCATATTCATCAGTTACAAAGAGACCTGGGTTTAAATTGTTTAATAACTTCTTTATTTAATAAAGTGTATATAAAAGATTGTAAAACAAATTATTGCATTTCCGCTCTTCGCGAGGATTAACCAAATCAGAATAATTTTTGTTGTTATGTTTTATTATACCAAGGGAAATAAAGCAATGGCTTTCACGTGTTTGTCAGAATAGGAAGGTGTAGGTGTAGCACCATAAAAATCAAACACAAACGTGTAAGTTTATGTACAAATCACAATGCCAGGTTTGAATTCTTTTGCGCACGCAACGTAATGCGTCACCAAAACATCACTTCTAATGTAAACATCTTTATTTTCCACATGTAAAATCCGCATAGCATAAACAGTTTACATTCTACAGAATTATTCTACAGTGATCAAGAATTCGCATAGCGATTTTAGTTACCGCTAGACTTACTCAGGTGAAAAATATCAAGCTTGATTTAAATCGAATGAAAAGAGAAGGGGAAAGAGAAAAAACAATTAAAAGCGATACATATGTACATAATGTCAAAACTGTACATTTTGAATTCTTTGCAACAATAGAATTTCTCTAATGGAAGTTCCTTTTCAGATATTTCCCGCGTTACACGAACTTGTAGCATATTTAACAGCGATAGAAATAACTTAAATGTATCAAATATTGTCACCTTGAATTGTCTTGTTCCTTATTTATCTTTGTTCCTTATTAATGTTCCTTCAAAGTTTAATCAAAACCGTCTCATTTGTTATCCTTGTGTATTGTTTGAAATATTCTTGTTCTTTTTGTTTGTTCATTTTTTTTATCTATTTTGTCAACGCCTCACTTTTTCAGATACAAGGATGTTCATATACTAAAGCAATGACTCAGTGATCATGAAGTTGTATTTAAGGAAACACTTTGGAAGAAAAATTTGAGATTAGATAGCGAAAGTTCCCAACATCTCTCTCTCTCTCTCTCTCTCTCTCTCTCTCTCTCTCTCTCTCTCTCTCTCTCTCTCTCTCCGCGTGTGTGTGTGTGTTGGTGGTTGTGTATATATTGTACATACATGAATACTAGTAATTTACAAGTTATTTAATTTTCTTGATACTTCCCACATTCATTCATTTTAAAGTTTAGCCATTATTATAACCTTTATCATTATATTTCCCACACTGCACTGTAAGATAATGGGATCTGCTATGTGGTTTTCTCACGATATTTCAGAGATAAATTACGTTATTTAAGTGTCTGATTATGAAGATAGATAAATCATAAAATAAAAGCCACAGTTGTGAATTATAATTGTAATTAACAATGTGTCCAAAATTATATGACGCCCACTATATATGTTTTATTAGACTATATAAAGATGGTCTCCCTGACAAATCCCAGAGTATACAAGAGAGAAAAATTGTTTTATTATTTCCATTCCGCATGTATAGAAAAATAAAAATTATATCGATAAATTGATAGGCATAGAAAAAATATCAATGATTTTGAATTATTGTTCTGATTCGTAGACATTCATTGAAAATAGTAAATTAAATGACTTTGTCGTTCATTTTTGTAGAAATATTCAAACATTATTATGTTTTCACGAGGTACCTGTGCTGCTATAGCATTGTCTTGGAAGTATAATGCCTGAGCCGCAGGCGAAATAGCACGGGTTCCGAAGGAAAATATAATAATGTTTAGTACATCACATGACACTATCGGTTAAAGTACAGATAGCCGTATTTAGCAATAAAAAAGACAAATTACTCCCATGGAAATCAAAATTCATATCTTACTCTATCATATCTTTATATTCGTATCTGAAAACCTTGATGTCATATCAGACTCTTCCAAGGTGGAGATAATTGTTTCTAAGGTAGCACGCGTCGTAGTACAGTATGCGTTTGGAAAAAAAGAACAATGCTGTCAAGGGCACAATTGTCGTGGTCAAGGAATGCTAGAAACTATACGAAATAGAACTCATGTAGGTGGCAATCAGTATTGTAAAATTATCATGTGATGTACTAAAGTAGGGTTAGGGATAGGTTTAGAAATCTTATTGATATTTTGTTCTGTGCCGTAGAAGTTTACCTAAAAAAAGAACAAAATTTTAATATATTGTTCAATTCCTCGGAAGAAAATTTTAAAACGCAAATCTTTTTTTTCATTTGAGTTCTGACGCATCACAGACCATACCAAGCAGCAAAATCATTAACAAAATATTTTAAAATGACACATAGGCTTAAACAACTTTAACTTTAATATAAACAATTTGCTCGCAGTGTATGAGATCAGATGTTTCGGAAGGTAAACCGCCTCTTGGATATCTAGCAATACCTTTTTACGACAAATGACTTTGACATACCACAGCGATAAAAAATGAAGATAAAATACATAGCTTGTATCAGAGAAAATGTAAAAAAAAAAATAGATTGACGAAATACGTCAATCCTCTGTACTATTTGACTTTGGATTTTAGTTTCATCCCATTAATGTCGATGATACAAATTTATATTAATAAAACTATTTCTAATGTCTCATTGTTCAATTAAAATAATATCTGATTTTCGTCACAAACGATCTTTTGTTCGTTAAAATTACAATTTGGGAACTTACAATAGTATCGAATGTTCTTTTTAAAGCATTAACGCCAAAACGAAATAATGAACCATGTTTAATAAACCTTGGATACAAATATTCAATGATGTACCAGTCATTGATTTTTTCTTTAAATAAATGACGTTATATTTGTGAAGTTAACTGTTGAAGCTTGCTGTTTTGAGTTTCTATTGATTGGGAAGAACTGTAATTGTCGTGGTTTTTGTGTTGCTTAAAACAAAGCATGTGAGGTTTTTCATTCGTTTTGATAATGGTCATATTCAATTTTTAATTACATCTTTAAAAATTAAAATACATTAGTATATCACTAAATAATGCAGTTGATACTTAAGTTGCAGTTTTCTTTTGTGAAAATTGCCATTACTATCATTAAAAAGAGCAAGCGTGTGTTTGTTTAGTTGTCATTTCTTGTTCACATTTAATTAATTTCATCAAATGGAACAGGCTTAGTTAGTTCAAGTTTAGGTTTTTAAGTTTAAAAATAAAAAGTAGAAGGTATTGGCTAAGTTGACACCTCCTTCAAAAAGTCTTGACCACAATTGTCAAATAATGTCGATTTTTGCTATCTGTTTTAGTTTATGTTTTTATATAGTCACAATCATCTAATGAAGTATATTTGATTGTCAGTGGCTTGTTATAGACCAAAGGTAACTGTATTCTTCATTGTGACCTCTCGATTATAGAAAGTTTAATGCCTTGCTTATATAAAAAGTAAAATAAAATACGCTTGCTGAATGTATTTATCAGAATTGTGTGTTTCAAAAAATGAGCTGCGACCATTAAAAGCTCACCAAATAATTTTTAACTATCGTAAATGATCCAGTTTCACAAAATACAGATAAAGAGATGACGTTTTTTTCTTAATAACCCAAGAATATATGTGAAAATCATCTATTCTATTGAGCTTGAAATAAAATGTATGACGTAATCTTCATGTTGCTACATATTTGGATAAATAACTTAATTTTGACACCCACGAAAGGCCACATTTAAAGCTATATGCCAAACGTGTTGACATCAAGTTAATATCAATAAAACAAAGATTGTAGTGTTTCGAAATGGTGGGTTTGTCAAAGATACAGAAAATGGATGTATTGTGATAATGAATATATAACACAAATACCAGTTGAATTAGAAATTGTCGACAAATTTAATTTTTGGGGTTTTTTTTTTTAATTAAATTACAATGGCAAATTCCATGCTACACAACTACAGTTTGAGTTACAAGGTAGAAAGGCAATGTATTCACTTCAAAATAAAACTAAAAATCTTTATTTAAATGTTGAAACATTATTGTCTCTATTTGACACCCACGTATCTAGCGTTTTATTGTATTCTTGTGAAGTGTGGGCTGTACATAATGGTTCTGCTGTGAAGCGTGTTCATTTAGATTTTTGTAAAAAGATTTAGGTGTCAAATGTACCGCTCCTAGTGCTATGGTTTATTTTGAATAAGGTAGATTGCCTCTTTTAGTAATTAGAAAGATACGTATGTTTAAATGTTGGTTTCACTTATTACACTCTAATAATGGTATTTTGATGAAGTTTTGTTGCCTTTAGGTGCAAAATATCCAACTAATAATTTCATCTGGACCAATTTTATAAAACATGAACTTGAGTTTATTGGTCTTGGCTATATTTGGCTAAATCAAAATAACATCTGCCCTAAACATGCATTGTCTGCAATCAAACAGCGATTGGAGGATACATGTAAACAAACACTGTATAATACAATTGCAAATTCTACAAAATGTTCTATATATCAGTATTAAATTGATAACTTCACTCTACAATATTAATTATGTAAACCTTTGTCTGTACTGTGCAAAAAAAAAAAAATGATGGCCAAATTTAGACTTTCTCCGCATTGTTTATCAATTGAAACTGGTCATTATAGTAATACAAAGAGAAATAATAGATGCTGTATTTTTGTTCTGGAATTGTAGAAGATGAGTACCACTTTATTCTTGAATGTCCTGTTTATTACAATCTTAAAAAGCGATACATCAAACCGTATTTTTGGGTTAAACCTAGTGCTTTTAAACTTATTCAATTACTTAGTGTCAATAATTTAAAGCAACGGTGTAATCTTGGTAAATATCTCCTAAAAGCTATCAAAATCCGAAATGATTGTTAACCTGACTTGTAATATTCATATTTGTATATTATTATTATTATTATTATTATTATTATTATTATATCTCCAGATATGTGCTATACAATGTATCTCACTGTTACAGTACTTATTATTATATTTATATTGTACCAATAAGTTATATTAACTTACGGAATAAAATGAAATGAAATGACTTTAATATTATTTTCTATTGTCATTTTTTAGCTCACCTGAGCTGAAAGCTCAGATGAGCTATTGCGATGGTTCACCGTCCGTCGTCTGTCGTGCGTCGTGCGTCGTGCGTCGTGCGTCGTCCGTCGTGCGTTAACATTTTACATTTTAATCAACTCCTCTAAAACTACCAACCCAAATTTGATGAAACTTGGTGATGATGATGTCTGGGTGAAGGCCATTCAGATTTGCACATATGAAGGAGTTATGTCCCCTTGGGGCCCCATAAGGGGGGAAATAGTGAAAAACTTTAAAAATCTTCTCCTCTGAATGTACAAGTGATATACCTTAGTTATTTCACTTATAACATTTTTAGGTCATCTAGTTTTAGATTTGCACAAATGAAAGCGATGGGGCTCAAAATGGGGAAATGGCAAGGAACTTAGTGGGAAAATTGCTAAAAATTATTTATTTGTCACTATATCTTGAAAACTATTAACTTTTTGTATAGGCATTTATATTAGAATATTGTAGGTATTGCGACAACAATCATTTTGATATATGGTTCAAGGTCATATGTTCAAAGGTCAAGGTCACAGCTGCAAAAATAGACATAAATCGCTAATTATCTTGAAAACTATTAACTTTTTGTATAGGCATGTATATTAGAATATTGTAGGTATTGACATGACGATCATTTTGATATATGGTTCAAGGTCATATGTTGAAAGATCAAGGTCACAGCTGCAAAAGAAAAGTTAAATTGCTAATTATCTTGAAAACTATTAACTTTTTGTATAGGCATGTATATTAGAATATTGTAGGTATTGACATGACACTCATTTTGATATATGGTTCAAGGTCATATGTTGAAAGGTCAAGGTCACAGTTGCAAAAGAAAAGTTAAATTGCTAATTATCTTGAAAACTATAAACTTTTTGTATAGGCATGTATATTAGAATATTGTAGGTATTGCGACAACAATCATTTTGATATATAGTTCAAGTTCATTTGTTGAAAGGTCAAGGTCACAGCTGCAAAAGAAGACTTAAATTGCTAATTATCTTGAAAACTATTAACTTTTTGTATAGGCATGTATATTAGAATATTGTAGATATTTGGACAACGATCATTTTGATATATGGTTCAAGGTCATATGTTGAAAGGTCAAGGTCACAGCTGCAAAAGAAAAGTTAAATTGCTAATTATCTTGAAAACAATTAACTTTTTGTATAGGCGTGTATAATAGAATATTGTAGGTATTGACATGACGATCATTTTGATATATGGTTCAAGGTCATATGTTGAAAGATCAAGGTCACAGCTGCAAAAGAAAAGTTAAATTGCTAATTATCTTGAAAACTATTAACTTTTTGTATAGGCATGTATATTAGAATATTGTAGGTATTGACATGACGATCATTTTGATATATGGTTCAAGGTCATATGTTGAAAGGTCAAGGTCACAGTTGCAAAAGAAAAGTTAAATTGCTAATTATCTTGAAAACTATAAACTTTTTGTATAGGCATGTATATTAGAATATTGTAG
Source organism: Tegillarca granosa (assembly GCA_029721355.1). Taxonomy (NCBI): domain Eukaryota; kingdom Metazoa; phylum Mollusca; class Bivalvia; order Arcoida; family Arcidae; genus Tegillarca; species Tegillarca granosa. The sequence continues at coordinate 704,623 of CM056597.1, read as the reverse complement.
GTATTGACATGACGATCATTTTGATATATGTTTCAAGGTCATATGTTGAAAGGTCAAGGTCACAGCTGCAAAAGAAGACTTAAATTGCTAATTATCTTGAAAACTATTAACTTTTTGTATAGGCATGTATATTAGAATATTGTAGGTATTGCAACAACAATCATTTTGATATATAGTTCAAGTTCATTTGTTGAAAGGTCAAGGTCACAGCTGCAAAAGAAGACTTAAATTGCTAATTATCTTGAAAACTATTAACTTTTTGTATAGGCGTGTATATTAGAATATTGTAGGTATTGACATGATGATCATTTTGATATACGGTTCAAGGTCATATGTTGAAAGGTCAAGTTCACAACTGCAAAAGAAGACTTAAATTGCTAATTATCTTGAAAACTATTAACTTTTTGTATGGGCATGTATTTTAAAATATTGTAGGTATTGACATGACGATCATTTTAATATATAGTTCAAGGTCATATGTCAAAAGATCAAGGTCACAACTGCAAAAGAAGACTTAAATTGCTAATTATCTTGTAAACTATTAACTTTTTGTATAGGCATGCATATTGGAATATTGTAGATATTGACGTGGCAATCATTTTGATATATGATTCAAGGTCATATGTTGAAAGGTCAAGGTGACAGCTGCAAAAGAAGACTACAGTCACTTTATGCATATTAGCTGCTTATTAATGAAATGTGACTGAATATTTCTGATTAATTTTTTTGGGAGTTCTTGAGTTTCTTTAAATTTTCTGTACTTGATATATTGTCTGTTGCACTTTGTAAACAATTTTGGAGATATTCTCAGGTGAGCGTTAAGGCCCATGGGCCTCTTGTTTATGTAGCAATCAGCTAATGGTGGTGTATTTGTTTCAAAGTTACAGCAGTAAAGTGTTACAATTACGGTTACATTATTAAGAGAAGCAAACTGTTAATAGATATCTTGCACGATCACAAATTGCTTTGTTGATGTCGATGTTTTTCAAATTTTATAGGCATATATGACGTCTTTTACCTCCGAATTCCTTTAATTCTCAATTTTGGGACAACATTACACATTGCGGTTTGTAGCTAGCTAAAAAAAGAGCTGCTAACCCTTACAGACCTCCCGTTCTACTTCCCTAAAGGGAAATTTTCTTTTTTAATTATTTATTTATTCATTTGTTGATTAATTGATTTATCTATTTATTTATTTATATTACCTTTTAGGAGCCAAATATTAATATGAATAACAAAATGAATAAAAACAACAGAAGTAGGTTACTGGTTTTTGGCCGGGTTGCACGGAGTGCAAATCCGGTTTAGTATGGTATATGTCGGGGGGGGGGGGGGGGGGGGGGGCGGGCGGGCGTTGAAAATAGGGTACCAACTTTGTGAACTCAACTTCTCCTACAATATTCAACCAAAAACCTTGAAACTTCACAGAATGTTTTTACATATATTGAAGATGTGCACCTGACTTTATGGAAATATTTCAAGATTTTCCCCCCATTTTCCAGACTTTGAAACTTAGTCACTTTTTAGCAAGAATTTGAACTGGGGGTACCTACTTTGTGAACTCCTCCTACAGTTTTCAATCAAAAACCTTTAAACTTAAAGAATGTTTCTATAAATATTAAAGATGTGCACCTGACTTTTTTGAAATATTTCAGGATTTTTTCCCCATTTTTCCAGACTTTGAAACTTAGTTACTTTGTACTGTATATATCAAAAGATTATCGAAGATGTGCACCTGACACTATATACATTCATATATATATATATATATATATATATATATATATATATATATATATATATATATATATATATATATATATATGTGTGTGTGTGTGTGTGTGTGTGTGTGTGTGTGTGTGTCATTCATTTAAATGACTTCTTATAATTGTCCAAGATGGCAGCCATTTCCTATCTGTCCTGTACTGTCCATCTCATCCAGTCCATTACAATGTAAAGTTTTTGGTGCACATTTGTTCAATTTACTGTAGCTTTAGAATTGAGATTTTCCTAATACATATATATAATTGTTTTTTTTTTTTACTCTTTCATATATATTGTCATTTTGGACTTATTCCCCATTTTTCATGACTTTCTGTGAAGTATTAAAAACAAACTTATGCACTTTGCTTTGTGCAATTATTTAAAACTCCTTCCACACTTTACACCCATTCAATAGAAATTTTAAAAAACAACCCGACCCATTGAGTTTTTTACCCATTTTAATAATTAAGTTATATCTAAATGTTGATTTATGTATGTCGCAAAGTTAAAAATAACACTGACTGAAACTGGAAGTCTTCTGACAAACCATTTCTACAAAGCACAAGAAGTTATAGATATAATATATAAAAAGAAAAAATCAGATGAACATATCAATTACTAATGTGACCAAGCACAGTACAATATATATGAAAGCGACAACCTATTTATAAAGATCAGCTGTTCAAGAAGACAATTTTAATCTATGACCCATATTCAATCATACAGACGCATCCCTATAGCATCTTTAAAGTACTTTTACGCGAAGATTCATGTTTATAACAGAGTTTTGCTTTATATGTAAATGTACATTCTATTATGTAATTCAAAAGGTTTACATACATGTATTTGTAGATCACAAAATCGCCAGTGTCATTAAACATTACACTAAAACGTCAATAAGTCAGTGTAAAATTGTTATTTCATGAAAAATAGATTGTACAAATATCATGATATGAAAAAAGATAGAGTGAATGGTCAAGCACTATAACATGGAATATAATAGAATCGTTAACGACACAAAGTATGCATTATGAATTAATAATTTTATATTGTATTTAAACAACATATTGTTACATAATTTATAAAATATTATTTTGTTTGAATGACTCAGACATACAATTAGATGAAATTTAATTTCATTAAAAAGCCTTGTTGAAATTTATACCATTGTAAATGAAAGCACTATGGGTTCAAAAAGAAATCATGATTAGGTATTTCTAAAAGGAGAAAATGGATGTAAGAATATAATGACAAGTATATGACATGATTCAACTTTATAGGTGCAACATTCTCAAAACTTTTGAAATATGTTTCGAAATAAAAAACATGATGTAATTAGTGTTAATCTGCTACAACGACTGGAAAAAAATCATCGTCATCATTTAAAATATAAATCTGAAATAACGCCAGTAGGAGATTAAAATAAAAATTTATCCCATTTTTGTCGCATTTTGACCCTTTCTAAAATTAATGCCATTTAAATTAATTATAGAACAATACTTACCAAACTATATTACTTTGTCTCATTTCGTCTTTATCAATTTTCTGGAAAAAATACAAAATACGAATGTAAGCTATGTCATTAGTTTTTGTGAAAATAACAAAGATATCTCTTTAATTTTGCTGTACGATATATGCACATTTCGGAAATTTGTTTCTCATCAGTGACACCAATGGCCGAAAATGTTGATAGATAAAAAATATAATCCTAACAATTTAAAAATTAATGAACAAAAAGTTTCAAAATGATATGAATCTAAACCCAGCTAAAGGATGCTTGCATGAAGGAACACACCTTAGTTTTTTAACTTATATATATACCAGACTTTAGATGATCAATTGATAAAGTTAAAAGACAATGAATAAAAATCTTTACGGATTTCCTGACTTTGTCCAGTTGAATTATCTTAAAATAAAACACAGAATAAAGGTATACTTTAACTTTTGTATGTCAAACTTCTGATTAATTATAGATACTAGATATAGTAAATCAAAATCAAATCTTCCAAAATAATCAAAGAACACATATAAATATTGAGTCTACTTTTCTTTGAACGCTATTATTCCATTACCTTAAAAGAACGGCAATGGAAGGAAAGTTAGTTCCGTTGTTGGTGGTTTCGTTTATTGTCGCTTTGATGAATTTCGTTAAATCACTTGGTAAAACAATGGACCTAAAAATAATTTTTCGAAAATATTATAATATTTAAAAAAAAATAAATCAATAAAAATACATTTTCTTAAAAATTTAAATTTAGCAATTTAAAAACAAGAGGCCCATGCGCCTTAACGCTCACCTGAGAATATGTCCAAAATTGTTCGCAAAGCGCAATAGACAATATATTAAGTACAGAAACTTTACATGTTTTCTCAAGGTAAAAACTGCCACAAAACTTAATCAGGAAATATATCTACTCACATTTCATTTATAAGGAGCTTATATAATATGCATGAAGAAACTGTAGTGCAATAAATAATTTCCAAATCATCAACAAATTTCAGTATACTGATGCAGCTATGCCCTTGACCTTTAAACATATGACCTTGAACCATATATCAAAATGATCGTTGCCGCAATACCTACAATATTCTAATACACATGCCTATACAAAAAGTTAACAGTTTTCAAGATACATGTAGTTAGCAATTTAAGTCTTATTTTGCAGATGTGACCTTTCCTTTGAACATATGACCTTGAACCATATATCAAAATGATCGTTGCCGCAATACCAACAATATTCTATTATACATGCCTATACAAAAAGTTAACAGTTTTCAAGATACATGTAGTTAGCAATTTAAGTCTTCTTTTGCAGCTGTGACCTTGCCTTTGAACATATGACCTTGAACCATATATCTAAATGATCATTGTCACAATACCTACAATATTCTTATATACATGCCTATACAAAAAGATTATAGTTTTCAAGCTAATGCACAATTTTAGTATTTATATGCCAAAAATAACATTTCAGGGGCAACAACTTCTACATGCATAAACATATAGTTACGAAACTTGGTATCTTTTTTAATTTTGTCATGCTGAACATTTTAACATTGTTTTTAATTCATATATCTCTAAATAATTGCAAGAAAATTGCCTAAAACTGCATAAATCACAAATGAGGTCATGACCTTGATTTATGAACTTGACCCTAATTTAAAGGTCATTTTAAAAAAAGTCAAAACTGAAAACCTTATGTCATTATCTGTTCAAATAATAAAGATATAACAATTTGAAGCCATTTTACGAAAAAATTTTAATTAAACGCAAAAACGCGTAACCCATTTTTCGACCAAATTTCACGAAATGAACAAACTATAGGCTTAAGACACTAAGCCAAATATCACATCAGATTTTTTTTCTCTCATCATCGGTTTCAGAGAAAAAGATTTTTTTTAAAGATTTTTGGACCCCTAGGTCACCTTGACCTAGTTTTAGTAGCCATGGCAACGCCATGAACAAATCTGAAATACACCGGCCCATATTTGCTTTTGACTAAGTATCATTGAAATCTGTCCAGCAGTTTTGGAGGAGAAGTCGAAAATGTGTTAACGACGCACACACACACACAAACGCACGCACGCACGTACGCACATACACACGCCGCGCCATGCCATAAGCTCACATGACCTTTCGGTCAGGTGAGCTAAAAAATTCAAAAAATAATTCGACATAAAAAGGCACAAGGTCAGTCAAGTTATTCAACTAATCCCAAATGAAATTTTTATACATGTATTGTAAGTGCTGTGAGAATCACACACACACACACACACACACACACACACACACACACACACACACATAAGTTTATGTTACTGATTTCTTTTATAGTAAATTTGTTATCGATTTAGCTGAAGGTTGTTTGAGAAGATTAACGTCAATGTCTTCTTATTAATCAAGACTTTACTTGCTACATGTGTATTGTAGGATATGTATTCTTCTGTTAATTTGTAAGTGTTAATTTAGCAGTTGAAAGAAAGTTAAGAGCTTTATAGTGAGGGGTTTTCTTGGCTTGATGTTTTGTCAATAAGTCAATAAACTTGAAGGTTGACACACAAAGAATAAAAACGCAAAAAATCAAAGAAAATTGTAAAAAGCGGATTGAACTCAATAAACTGTCAAGGTTGTACGGGGCGCAAAAGTGAGCACTTCATAAAGAATAATTAAAGGCAAAACGTATATATTTTATATATATTTATATATGAATAATTTTAAAATGTACTTTATTAACATAATGCTACAAAATCTCAAAATATATGTTCGAATTAAAATGACATTAAACAATGTTGAAATGCATGATGTCAATACTGAAAAAGGCAGTTGATATTTTAAACCTAGCTTATAAAAACACAGGGGTTTAAAACGAAAACATTTTGAATCAAAAAGGAGAAAATGGCTTTTGGAATAGGACTTTAATGCATGAACTGATTTAGTCTCCTTAGTACAATATTGTCAGAGCCTTTTAAATTAATTTCGAAAAACAACATAATCTAATGTTTGTAAAAATTCTATAACGAAAGGAAATTGTAGTCGAAAGTAAAACAAAAATCTATTTATAAAAATAAAACGCCATTCGGAGATTTAAATTTTTATATATCCCATTTTGGTTGCATTTGACACTTTTTAAGATTAGTTATTATGTTGATCATTTAAAAATACTTACTTAACTATACTACTAACAGAAGTCTGTCTTCTTGTTCTTTGCAAACTTCTGTATAAAATACAAGATGTAATACATCAAATTGAAAACCATATCAAAAGTTAACCGATAATGATTTTGTGGAATATATATATATAAATAGTTACAAACGTCACGTTGTTACACGACTTATAGAAATTACATTGATCGTTTTCCTTGTCAAATGACGTTGTTTTTTTCCAATAACAACGTTTTCTACCGGAACTACTTTCGACCCGTTTCGGGGATTAGCCATCTTTGAGTTCTATTCATATCAGGTTATTCAATTGGGAATATCTTTGAGATCGACAAATCCTAGAAACATTAAAATACTTCATTTTTTTTAAATTCAAAAAAATTATTCAACTTGACATGTTCTGATATTTTTTCACCAAAATATTCAAGACTATTAAATATTTATTTATGAAATATTTTTATCTCTTTGTAATCCTGTCGCGGATCGTACAATCCTTAAAAATCCAAAGTCAAAATAAATTTTGTTACACATCTCAACCAATTTCTAAACGCGTTTTCCGAATTCATGCAAAAAAATATAAAAAAAAAATACATGAAGTCAGGTATACACTGCACATCGCCCGAGAGCCAAAGCCATATCTATGCTGAGTGATGCTGAATTTCAGTAACGCCACATCATGCTTATGTCAGGCCACAGAAATGAGGTCTCAGTTTCCAGCTATAGTAGGGACTGTTCTATTCACAGAAGAAACATATCAGTAATACCTTCTCGGGTAACGTCCAGTCTTATGCACCCCCAACCGCTTGTTTTACCTCAACATGTCTCTGATCAGCCATTACAGCTACCACCGGTGTCATCATTAAACGAAATCCCTTTGTCTTACTCCCAGCCCATAACAAAAAAAAAATCTATTTCAACCAAGAAAACATTAATTCCATTCCATTAGTTCACGGTTTTTAAACACTGTTCATTCAGTTTTTTTTTTTTTTTTTTTTTTTTTTTTTTTTTTTTTTTTTTTTTTTTTTTTTTTGGTTATGGGAAACATCAACCTGTAAGTTGACACGCGTGTCCTACAAACGTATGATAGTCGTCGTACGTTGTTGTTGGAAATGTGTTGTCACGAGACATAATATAGTACCTTTTTTCTTAAAGGATTAAATTGTAATATCATTTATATGTTAACTAAAAATTAACAAGAAAATGAATAACAAGATATCAATTTAAAACCTTTTTCAGTTTTTAACAAGACAATTTATCGTCTTTTAAAGGTGACATTTTATGTATTATTACGCCGCGACGTTGTAAAATCGATTTTCGGAAAATCAGCTCATCTGTTCAGAAACATAGGTCAGCTTCAAAAACTGTTGAATTTCGGGTTTGTATTTATAAGAATTGAATTTCACTTTTTACGTTGTTATCGGGGTGTAACAATGTGAAAATTATTACAATTTATGCGTAGAACCGCTTCGCTACGCTACGCTACACAATTTTCAATAATTTTCACGTTGTTACACCCCGATAACAACATAAAAAGTGAAATTCAATTCTTAAATATTTTCTCCGTTCGATAGAAATATATGAAAATAATTGCTACAACTTGAAAATTTAAAGCATTAGCGCTGTCATTTCATCTCCAGATGCTTTACATAGTAACATCAGTAATAGAGTAGCATTGAAACAAGAAATGAGGTCTTTTTGACGATGAACTAATAAAATGACGTCACAATAGGGAGAGATATAACAAGAATACCACAATAAAAACTATTCCGAATGTTTCGAATTAAAGCACCGTGTTGCAAATAACATATCCCCTGTTTGTAATTGAATACCTTACGGTCATATCCTAGTGTAAAAAGTTTGTCTGTGATTGGTGTCGGTATGAGCAGTAAAAATATAAAACAAAAACCTATCAATCCATGTGTGGATCACAATCCTTCCCCCTCCCATCCACTCCACTCAAATAAAAACTAACTAGATAAATAAATACACTGGCCAATTTAGTTATGCATGTAATTTTCATCAAGGCAGCAAGTAATTGCAGCAAGCAAATCCTACAAACAGAGGTGAGAGGAGAGTAACGGTATATCCAAAGACGTTATTAGTCATTTACTTTTGTCATTTCCGTAATGAAAGCTTTCAATAAAGAAACCAATATAAAGGCAAAACCCAAGCATATAAGCTGTCTAAGACAATACTAACCATAACCCTAACCCTCAGCAAATAATACTAACTTTGTGCAACCAACAAACGACTTCACATGCAAATTTTCAAGGTTTGGTGCGATGTTTTTTTAAAAAGTAATCGTAATTCGTAAGGTTTATGTTATTGCCATACTTATGGGGTTTTTAAAAAGCAAGTTTCTATGTAACAGATTCGAAAACTTATTACAAAATAGCTGTTTCATCGAAATATAACGCATTGTTCACTACAGATAACGTAGATATGCAGATAATACAGTTATAGATTATCAATTCAAACTACATAATGCATCTACAGTTTGGAAATTCTATATGTTGGAAAAGAAAACTCTTTCAGCATAATTTAACATTTCCAATACTTAAGCTTTTTATTTCCTCGTTTAGTTAATAAATGTAAGCAATATATCTTTCTGACAAAAGAGACCTAATGAGCCCTATAACTTAAGCAGAAATACTGTAAGCAGATATTGCATGGTCAGTCTCAAGCAAATCCTTTACTTATACAGAAAGAGCCTTTATTACTTAAGCTCTCCATATAACGATAAGACTCTCTAACCAGGAAAAGCTATACAACGTATATGCAACTTTGACTTATTCATGCAACCACTATCTAATAAAGGCACTATTAATAAACTGAATCACAAAAACACCATTCCATGTCATAATCCCAATATAAAAAGTAGAAACTTTGAAAACTGGCCAATTTAGTTATACACGTGAACTTACATCAAAATTTCTTTCCTTTCAGCTACTTGTAATCTTTGTGACCCAGTTGTATAAAACGACGAACCGAGTTTGGTTTGCATTTTCATACAAACAGTTGGGTCTAATGTTTATTTATTTATTTATTTATTATTTTGCACCACAGCACAAAATTTAGCAAGCTTTATAGTTCTTTAATTTGAAAACAATAACTTTCAAAGTCATTGTGTATGATTATATTTTTAAAAATCGGAAACATCATAACCTACGTGCAAAAACCTGGAATAACCCTGCATTTCTCTTATGCTGTTGAGTAAAAATTTTAAAAATTCCTAGATACTGTTTCGTAGTAATGTATTATTTCTTGAAAATTTATTGACATTAGACATGGACTAGTATGGTTGTGTTTTATTTAACCAGTTGCGTTGCAGAATTTGAAATTATTATAATTTTCTTGTTTCATAAATTTATTTCTTTTTTCTATTTTCTACTTACTGTTCTTTAAGATCATTTAGAATTCTTCTGGCTTTCACATGATCTAAAAAGTAAAAATAATAGCAATTTAAAAGTGTAAGATAGCAAGTTAATAAAATAAGTTGTTACCTATACATTATTGTTGCATTTGCTATTTCTTATATATAATTATTGTAATTTTCTAGTAATGGCGTTATTCCTGTAAAAAAGCATATATTTAAAACTACTCACCTTTGAAAGAAATAACAAATGCAAGAAATGCAAAAATAATTAAAATCCTCATTTTGTATATCAGGTAAATAAAAAAAGCAGATCTTTATAAATGATAAAAGTCTATAAAATCTCTTTATATTTATAAAATATTTCCATCAGGTTTTTTTTTACATGATTTTTGATGAACAATCAAGTTTTCACTTAAAGATGTAAAGGTTAACAATTTTACAATTTTTGTGATATAAAATAAGAATTATTGTTAGAAATAGCATTAATTAAATACAGAGGTTATACGATTTAAAATATAAATCAATGAAAAAATAATATTACGTAATTTTGTTATTTTTTCTATAATTTGAATTCAATACGTATTTTTTTATATATGCAAAATAAGTCAATATTTTTACCAATGTCAAAATTAATTTTAATGTATGCATAATTTTTAGCGAGAAGTAAATGCTCCTAAACATTCAGTAATGAACAACGTCCGTTTTTATTTTTTTTCAATATTTAACATGAAAGAAAACGGAAACAGTTTTACTGTAGATGAATCTATCAAGGAACACATTTTAGAATTTAAAAAAAATGAAATCGTGATGAAATTTTGCTGTGTTTGGCTTTAAAGGTGGCGAAACTGAAATTAGCATTTGTTATATTGATTTTATATCTGTAAAAATAAATTCTGATTATACAATATGCATATCACATACATGTATATACATAAACTTATTAGTATTTTCAAGTATGTAATCATTGGTTTTAATTTAGACATGCTGTATGTATATGCCAAATGTTTTTATGCAGACACGTATAAAATGCAATAAATTTCTTAGTGATATCTTTGTACATAGTTACCTAATTGACTCAAACACGAACATACAGACACATGTTCAAATCACAAAGCAAAAAGCAAAGCAAAACGTCGAGAACTGGCTAATCAGTTAATTGCATAAACGTTCACCAGAAATATGAGACATAGTGTTCTGGCTTATAATGATCTGTGAAACAATTACATTACTGTCTGATGAGGAATTATTTTCCGAAATGTGCACATATGGCACATCAAAATTAATCAGGTATTACTTAAATATATATATATATATATATATATATATATATATATATATATATATATATATATATATATATATATATATATATATAACAAAAATACCAGTCCTTGTCCATATCACAATCCCAAAAAACAAAGTAAAAACTTTGCAAACTGGCAAAATATGTTATTCACGTGAACTTCCATCAAGGAAGCTAAGTACACCAGTCACGTGCAAGTCAACTCCGAGAATAAAAGGAACAAAGAACTATGGTGAGTCAAATATATCCAGTATAAGTTGGGATACAGTGACTACATACTTATCAACAATATTGTGATGATGACCATAAAACTTTTTAAGGGCCCTGATCAGCCTAGGCTTGCAATATCCTTGTGTCAACAATTTAATTGTAAGTAATTTGCCTCTCTGCAGAAAGTTCCCATAGTGGAACAAGCTCTACCGTACCGTATTAACTGTGAAAGATTTACATCATACGCAGGAGAAGCAGTGATATTACTGCAAAGAAACGGAAAGTTGACAACAGAAAAATTGAAGGCATCACGAATGTCGTACATCTTCAAATGTAACCTTTCATGGGTGTCATAATAGAGGTATAAGTCCAAATATGAAGCAGAACATGGAGAATCTGTCGTTCTTTTATTTCAAGCTCACTTGGATAGATGACATTCACATATTCTCCAAATTTGTGATTATTTAGAGAAAGAATGTCATCTATATATCTGTATGTGTACTTGAATGATTTAGCGACAGTCTTTTCTCCAAATTTGACAAGGTTCTGTAAAAACAGATATAACAGATATCACAAAAATATAGGAAACATCAACACATTATATTGACCAAATGAAGGATATGTCTTACGAGTTTAAATACTGATGACAATTGACAAAAATATTTTAAGTGCAATGTTTCTACATATACATGTACATGTATATTGTTATGAAGGTCATACAGAATTTTCCTTGGTCAACAAGATCTGGGACATACTTTCAAAAACTGACTAGCATTTTGAGTATAATCCTGTCTGAAACTGCATATTTATTACAAGTGACAAAATTTTGAGATGATATCAAATTTACACCTTAAATAAAGTAACACTGTAACAATAAAGAGTTTTTGTGTGAATAAATTCAACTTACCTGACACTGAAACCAATATTTCTAGTGTATCTGAGACTTTAATAAACGTAATATATCAGAATGATATAAAATTAATAATACCGAAACCTCAAATATCTATGGACTAGGAAGTGAATGTCACCAAGATTCTAGTGAAGTTAATCGTCCATTGCATTATAAAACACTAATTTTAGAATACACTCCTTTTTGTATTAAAACATTTTTAGAATACTCTTCCTTTGTGCATTTATAACGGTCTCAAAAATCACTTATTTTTTTCAATTTGTCAAAGATGTTATCGTAAGATCGTTCCCTGAAATGAAAATATAATGCACAGTTGCTTTGACAACAATATCGCTTGAGCATTTGTAAATTGTATATGATTTATTCGTTTAATCAAGAATATTAATGAAGTTGATCGACAAAAGTTTATTCAATTTTGGCACACATAGACCTTCCAGTGTTGATATGGGACCTCCCAACCGAATACAAGATGAGCAGCATATATTACAATCGTATGTATCGTATGTAAAATATTACAGCAATTTGATTTACAAAATATATATCTTTAGAGCCGGTACAGTAAATTACAATTATTGAAGCTTAGTAGTATGTCCTGAGCAGTGAAACCCAAACATTAAAATGCAGTTATACAACCCAAATATTTAACTGTATTTTACAAAACGGCAGTAAGTGCTAGTAAAATCGACAATGACATAATACAAAAATGGACAGTAGACTCAAAGTACCAGAAACAATATATACCAAATACCTGCTAAATTTTGCTGCGCCAGATGTGCACATTTCGGAAAATTATTCTTCATCAGTGACACCAGGGGCCGAAAAGTTTAAAAGACAAAAAACATAGGCCAAACAGTTGAAAAATAATGAATCTAAAGTTCCAAAATCATATGAATCCAAATCCAGCTAAGGAATGATTTCCATGAGGGAAACGTGTTTGTTCTGTAGATAAAATAATGAAGAAAGAAATAAAGTTGACGATTTTCAAATCATCAAAACCCGGTGTAGCCAGTTAGTCAGGAGGTGTTTACCCTTACAGTGAACTCGGCATCACTTCCATCATGCAAGTTCACGTGTATTTTTGCCAGCTTTCAAAGTTTTTACTTTGTTTTGGGGATTGTGATCTGGACAAGGACTGGTAAGTTCGTTTTATTTTGTTACATATTACAATATTGATTGCCGAGTTAACTATTTGAAAGTTTGACAAATGTACATGGAGTAGACACGGTTAAGCTTTAACTATTAATACACTTTAATTTTATGTGCGTGCGCATATCATTCTTATTCAGCTGAATCTGAAATGGAATCTTTGGACTAATTGATAAAACTTATTATTGAATTTATGAATGTGTATATCGATATAGCTTTCCTTTGATTAAATGTAATTAAGAAAAATTGTTCTTTGATCATGATTACATGACAGGGGAGAAGTATAATATTCAACAATAACAGCAGTTAAACACCATCACAGACCGTTTCGGGGGACAGTTAGTAATAGCTCGCGTTAGTGTTAGTAAATTTTAGCGGTTAAATTCTTCTGCCAATTGTGCTTAAATAAAACTGCCCCTTAATTTTAACGGTTTAAAGTATATATATATATATATATATATATATATATATATATATATATATATATATATATATATATATATATATATATATACGTACCCAACTAGGTAGGTAACATTAAATTTTGCAGGTGTTTACGTATGCTTTTACCAAAAACAAAATTCATTAAATTAGAATAAATTATGATTTTTTATGATTTGAATTTTTGTTTAAAAAGACATATGTTTGTTAATCTGTTATTATTGTTGATCCTTTTGAAAAAGTGATTTTATATTTTAGATAAACCTTTTGAAGAAAATTTATTAGCGTAAACACAATAACTGTCAAACAATTTCAGGTTTTTAATGTCCGAGTCATCCGAAACTGTTTTGTTAATTTTCTTCCAAGTATTCTGTTTTATGCGCTGACAGAAGTAAATGGATATACGTGTTCAAACTGGGGTTTAACCAGTTCACTCCACCGTTGCTAGTTGCAAGTTTATCAACACTTTTAGTGCTGTGCTGATTCATTATAACAAATACATACTGAAAAATGTGTTTGCAAATCCTGATCCTTTGCTACTAGGCAATATTATATATATATTTTGGTTTTTTTTTATTAATTTCAATTAGGTACTACTATGATCTTAATAGCTAACAAGGTTATGTCCTTGTGTAAAAATTTGGTTACATATACAAAGCGTTTTTGTAGGCTAGATATGGTGATCATAATTACATTCGTTTCACTTATATCTATTTCACTAGTCAGATTTGCAGGAATTAATGTTATATTATCATTGTAATTTTTACCGAATTAGTAAAAGGCTATTTTTGTTTCACCATATAGTTTTTAAATAGTAGTCATTTAAAGTCGGTACGTTTTAGTCGACGTACGAACAAATTAGAATAAAATATATAAAACAAATACCAGTTAAATTTTGATTTAAGACGATGATAACTGGAATCAGACTAGACGGTACAAAACATCGTAATGAGTATCTGATCTACCATAAATATTTAACAATAATACCTGATAAGTGTTGATGGGCGAATGTGCACAAATCCATTTATATCCAAATCCAGCTGAGGAATGCTTTGCATCAGGTAAGAAATCTTATTTAAATAATTTTCAAAAATTAAGAAGGCTGAAAATTCTGCTTGAGGTACCTATGACAGCACAAATTACTGTCTACTGAGTTATGGATACCCTCGGGGATTTTCATTCATTCATCAGCGGTACACGCTCAGAGATAATAAATGTTTAACAATAATACCTGTTAAATTTTGATGTCCCATATGTGCACATTTTCTGAAAAATTCATTCTTTATCAGTGACACTAGGAGCAGAAAAAGTTCATAGATAAAAAAGACAAGCCAAACATAAGGGAAAAAACTTTGGTTTCAAATAAGTTTATAAATTAAGATAATTAGGGATAGGGTTAACCAAAAAATTATTACCAATTGCACACACTAATTTAAGGTGTTTCGGAAGATTAAAAGTCTCTTTAAAGTCTAGCAAAATCTGTTTTACGACAGAAATCATTAACATAAAACTATATAGAGGTTTAAAAATTAATGGTTGGTTTCAAAGAGCATGGAAACGAAATTAGATAAACATGAAGAAAGTCAATCCTTAATACTAATTAGACTTCGAATTTTACTTTCATTTTCTTAATGTCAATATTATTGAAATGATATAATATAATTATTTCTAATGCCTCATTGTTCAATTAATATCATGTGTGGTTGTCGACATTTTTACTACACAAACAGCTTTTGTTCATTACAATTTGGAAACTTACAACAGTATTGAATGTTCTATCAAAAGCATTCCCTTTCAGGTGTACTAATTATCCATGTTTAATGAATCATCGATGCAAATACTCAATGAGTTTTCTTAATTGTTCGTATATTTGTGTTGTGAACTATTGATGACCGGGTTTTTTTTATTCTTCTGTTTTTGGATGACTTTTAACGACCATAGTTTTATGTTGCTTTGTTACCATATAGAAAAATTTTCAGCTTCTTATTTTTAATGTATTTACAACTAAGGTTTATTACCTCACGCAAAGCATTCTTTAGCTGGATTTTCATTGATATAATTTTGAAACTTTGGATTTATCAATTGACAAATATATGAATTATCTTTTTATTTATTCAATTGGCAAATATATGAATTTTCTTTTTATTTATCAACTTTTTTTGGCCCCTAGTGTCACTGATGAGGAATAAATTTCCGAAATGTGCACATATGTCACATAAACAGGTATTTTTGTTATAAAGTTACTACCCCTGAGCAGGTAACATTGCTGGTGGAATATACCTCCCCGAGGGTATCCATAACTCAGTAGGCAGTACTTTGTGTTGTCAATACAATTTAGCAAAATTTTCAGCCGTCTTAATTTTTGAATTTTATTGAAATCAAATTTATTACCCTTCCGGAGCACCCGACCTCACTTCCTTGATGGAAGTTCACGTGTGCAACTAATTTTGCCAGCTTTCAATGTTTTTACTTTGTTTTTTGGGTTGTACTTTGGACAAGGACTGGTATGTTTGTTTTGTTTATACAAAATAATTTTTTTACAAATGTTATGTTCAAGCTACCTTAATTGTTACAACACTAAACAAATTATAAAAAAAGAGCTTTAAACATATGAATCCTTAATCTACCACGTTCAAATAATCTTGTTATAATATTTGTCAAAAACACTTAAAATATCTTAATATTAATATTTGTTCGAAATATAAACCAAATAAAGAAGTTGTTTATTTTGTTGCACTTTATTGTTAAGGTTTCATCACAATATTGTTAATAGTATGAAGTCACTGTATCCAAACTTATACTGGATATATTTGACTTACCATAGTTCTTCGTTCCTTACATTCTCAAAATTGACTTGCACGAGACTGGTGTACTAAGCTAGACAGGAGGTGCTTACCTTTCCGGAGTACCCGGCATCACTTCCTTGATGTAAGTTCACGTGTATAACTATTTTTGCCAGCTTTGAAAGTTTTTACTTTGTTTTTAGGATGGTAGTTTGGACAAGGATAAGTATGTTTGTATTATTTTAATAGCTATCAGCAAATGAAGCAAGCGTTTGATTTATTGCCAATTTTTGTTAGGTCTAATAAATATCAACAAATATGTACAATCACATTATGTTTTGTTTCATTAAAGTATTTGACGTCGACTATACTTTGCTACTTCATAAAGACAATGTTCCACGTGCTCAATGACGTCACTGAATTTTTATTGCGGATAACAGGAAAGTGTCAGACGTTGTGTATCCTAAATTTACGTATCGTTTGTTTACAATTAATGCAAACGCGAAGGTAGAGATAATGAATAAAGAGCTTAGGTCCAAAGGCAAAAAAAAAAAAAAATCGCAAAAAAATGCATAATATACTCAACGTTACACTGCTCATTGCGTACGTGACACCTGCATGCAAGATCTCTGTGACGCTCCGATTAATACTCTGAAAATTATGTACTAAAGCAGCCAAAGATCTATGCGAAGTTTACATATGTAGTTAAACTAGCGTTTTTCACCTTTATCGGAAACAGGTGTTTACTTAGATATCTTGTCTCGTTTAATTTATATATGAAGTTATCTATTGATGAAGGTATTTTAAAGTTGCCTCTACCGACAATTATCAAATAAAGTAGACTTTCATTTAGTTTCCTGTATTGAGGTTTCTATATACAGTCAAACCTGTCTATAAAGGCCACTCATGGGAATCAATAAAAGTGGCCTTTATGGGCAGTTTCCTTATATTGATGTTCAAATTAGTTAGTACAACTTGGATTTTGGCCTTTATAAGCAGATGGCCCTTATAGAGAGGTAATCTTTAAGGCAGGTTCGATTGTAGGTAATATTTACCAAAAATACTGTTAAATTTGATGCGTCATATGTGCAAATTCCTTACTCATCATTTATAATTATGAAATGAAGTGTATAGTTAAGAGGGTATGATTTGTTAAAACCCGAAGTATGGTAAAGTACATCTCATTACGAGATCAAAATCATAGAAAGTTCAATGCTTAAATCAGAAACGAAAACAATAATTGATATATAATTAATTATACATAGTTTCTAACATTGTGTGTTTTATAATACAGTGAGCTGCGATCAGCAAAAAAAGTTTATCAAAATATTTCTCTAAATATCGTCAAATCATTCAATTCCGCATACAAAAAGAAAAGATGATATTCTATCTCTCGATAATCACAAATTCAGGAAAACTGTTTTTGTAATTTATCTTATTGAAATTGATATAAAAGACAAAGTTGATATTTCAATCCTGATTCATATTTGATGGTACATTTCAATTCCGCCATTATGACAACGACGAAAGACTACATTCGAAGCTCTGTGACAAATGTGATAACTTCAAGTTTTTTAATTGTCAACTTTTTTAAAATTAATAATTGAATTGTTATAAAATGATTTTATTGTCAATATAAAGGCAACTTTGCAAGGAAACTGAATGACGCGCGATAAATCATAAGTTATGATTTAATTTTTTAAACTCCATCTCTCACAATACCAATATTAAAGTGAATATCAGCCTGGTGTTTTTGTATGTTATTAAAATTTATTGATTAATTTCTTTGACTTTATTTTGTGCATTCAAACCATTGAACCATTCTTGTAAAAGTTCGTAAATGTGTTTTTCTAGCTTATCTCGAATATAAACAAAAGTGACGTGATAACCATGTTTGTTTACCTATGGTAATGTAGTACCGGATTGTGTATTGCATTTTATATGTATTCATACACGGAGTGGCAAGGTTTTTGTCTTTCATTGTCAACGCAACGGCTCTCAAGCTTGCAGCTATGGGAATTTCACAAGGCAAATGAAAATATTGTAATATAAACCTACTTTTCCTGCTGATGTTGTATTTGATTCGCATGTTAAAAGTTGTTTTATCTAAGGGATCTTTATAAAAAGGAAGCAAGCTGTTCACTAAATAATTTTAGTACCCAGTGACAATTTAAACCTCGGCTTATCAAGGCCCTAACAGTTGTCTTGCCGTTATAACAATATTTTAATATGAAGTCGATGTGCCCCAACTTATACTGGAAATTTTAAACGACTGATAGCTTTAATGTCAATTTACATGTGACGAGTGTAGATAGCTAGAAAGAATTGCCTACACTTCGGGGGCATCTGGCCTCATTCCCTGATGAATTGAAGTGTATGTGTTAATGTGACAGTGTCCACTGTCTTACAAAGTGACTTGAACATGAACTATCATATTTCTTTTTGATTATTTTTTGAAAACTAAATTTTATATACATAAAAAAATAAAACAAACATACCAGTCCTTGTCCATGTCACAATCCCAAAAACAAAGCAAAAACTTTGCAAACTGGCAAAACATGTTATACACGTGAACTTCCATCAAGGAAGTGAGGCCGGGTGCTCCGGAAGGGTAAGCACTTCCTGTCTAGCTAGCTACACCCGTCACGTGCAAGTCAATTTTGCGAATGAAAGGAACAAAGAACTATGGTAAGTCAAATATATCCAGTATAAGTTGGGATACAGTGACTACATAACAAATTAATACAAAACAACATAAATAAATTACGGGTTTTTTTATAATCCAGCTACATTTAATTTTGGAAATATTTCAAATCGTTAAAATCCCGAAAAGCAAAATGCCTCTTAAAATTCGGAACATTTCCGAGAAATCATTTTCTTGTTTCTTTATCTACAAAATACAAGAAGTTATAGATACAATATAAAAATATCGAACAAACATGCCAAAAAATTAGTGTAAGCGGCACTCTCTTGATAAAGATCACATAAACGCAAGATTATAGTTTTGTACGCTCCATATTCCAACGTATATACATTACTTACCACACAAAACTGTTTTGATAATAATACTATGGAAATAATTGTTATTCAATCAAGGTTACCTACTGATTTTTTAAATGTAAAAATTAGAATGTACTGAGTTAAAGTAATATCTAAAAGTCTGACAAGAAAGTATTTGAAAACAAGTAACGTAACCAAGAACACAACTAAATACCATAAGATGATAAATTAGCCATATGACAAAAAAAAAATAAATATTATAAGAAAAAATTTATACTACATTACCCAAAAATGAGGCCAAAAGACGGAAAGATGTTACCGTCTCCACCTCTTACGGCTCTGTCAAAGTTCGCTAAAGCATTTGATATTATAACAAACCTAATAAAATAAATTTTTAACAATTATATATCAATATTACAATACAAACAGAAATGTTGCTAGATAGCATTAATTCGTTAATTATCCGAGTTTCAATTAATTATATAAAACAAGGAATTTCCATGGTAAGATCAATTTTTCACACACACACACACACACACACACACACACACACACACACACTGTATTTTACAGTACTTTGTACTTTATTTTATTTTCTTTAGAAGATACTTGTCATTGAATTCAGAAGAGATTTGTTATTTAAAATACAATATATTATAATGTGTTACTGTTTATTTGTTATTATTAGACTAGGGATTGCAGACATTTTTACGTTTGTTATTTATATCGACAGGTTATTAATTACTTGTGTAGTTTTAAACATGTACGTTGTGAATGTGTATATTTAGCGTTGACAAATGGATGATATTTTATATTATCGCTGTATTTTGAATGAGACATTGGTTATTCTTTGAGAGAATGTAATGATAAACAGGCGATATATACGTTCAAGATTTCAAAATTTAAACCGTTGTGGGAATAAAATCTCTGGATTGTAAAAAGAGGACATATTTAGTTAAGAAAAAAAGAGGAAATTGATTTTGAAATAGGGTAATCAATATATTGTCTCATTTAGGTTCCATGACATAATCATTTCAATGACTTTTAAAAATTAAACGCATTAATTAAAAGAGAAAACGGTCGCTTAATTATTCAAATCCACATTCATATACAGCTAACGATTTATCTGTAACAATATTCTTGCCTCATGGAAATTTTAAAAATGATATCTTTTAATCTGTGGTTTTTCTAATTATTTCGGCTCTTCATTATCATTATCATTTAGCAAAATTTTCAGTTGTCTAAAATTTGAAATTAATTTAAAACTAAGGTTTGTTCCCTCATGCACAGCATTCCTTAGCTGGATTTGGATTTATATTATTTTGGAACTTTAGATTCATTATTTTTAACTGTTTGGCTTATATTTTTATCTATCAAACTTTTCGTCTTAGTGCCACTGATGAGGAATGAATGTCCGAAATGTGCACATCTGGCACATCAAAATTTAACTAGTATTTCTATTATATATATACAGGATTATAATGTGTGTTTTCTATTTATGTATTGATTATTACAAATAAGAGGCAGTATGTATATACAAACATGTTGCTAATTGAACTGATTATTTACCTCATGCTGCTAAGATAAAGCAATAAACCCTTAAAGATTATGATCCTATACTGCAAATACAATACAACCAGAGTTAATTATCTTCCAGTGAGGCCTTAATGGTCAGTATGAAAATAGAATTTCTATAGTTGTATTAACGAATACATTAGTGATTTTGATGAACGGTTAATTAATTAAATGATCAATACACGATTCTCAGAACTGAGCCATCGCTTGTGTTCCTCAACAAAGCAACCTAATTGATTTTTATCCACCATATATTCTCATTTCGGAAACTCATTCCTCGTTAGTGACAATAGGTGCCAAAATTTGGTATTAAAATAATTATCCAAACAATTGAAAATCAAAGAAAAAATCCAGCGTTTCAAAGTTATGTGAGTCCAAACACAGAAATTCTTTGCATGAGGGAACAGACCGTAGTTGTTAATGAATTTCAAATTTTACGATGGCTGAGAAAGTTTCTTAAAACATTTTATAGACGTCATGAAAATATTGTTGACAACTATTAAGTCACTGTATCCAAACTTATTTGGATTTCTCTCAGTTTCATGTTCCAATCATTTTCATTTTGATTTTCCACGGGACGGCTGTAGCTAGTTTAAAAGGAGGCGCCTAGCCTTCCGGAGAAACCTAGATTTATTTCCTTGATGGATGTTTAACGGGTGTAACTTAAATGGCCATTTTTTTTTATAAAAGCTTTTACTAGGCTGTTGGGCTGCTTGTGATTTGGACATGGACTGCTATGTTTGAATATTATTTAGACACACTTTATTTGGCGTAAATCTGCTACAAGGATTGGAAATATACCCGTTCCAGAAATCGACAGTAAATTTTTTTTTCAATTAATCCATTTTAAAATTTGTGAGATTTATGTCATTTAACTTGACAATTAATCTAACCCTAACCATAACCCTGACAGGAGGTGCTTACCCTTACGGAGCACCTGGCCTCACTTCCTTGATGGAAGTTCACGTGTATAACATATTTTGCCAGTTTGCAAAGTTTTTACTTGGTTTTTTGGATTGTGGTATGGACAAGGACTGGTATGTTTGTTTTATTTTTATATCTATACTTACTTTACTAAATCACTAACTGAAGTGTCTCTTTTCGTTCTTGTCAACCTTCTGTATAAAAAAAGATACGATATCAGTTATTTATGTAATTGATACATGGTGTTCACAAACATATTGAACGTTACCAAATAATGATATTGATCGGTAATGGTAACCAATGAAGGTACTTAATTTAAGTGTAGAAAAACATTTCATCTTTGTAGTTCAAAGGAAAATTAATTCAAACATTAAAATCTTGGTTTGCTTGCCGGTGTGGTGGTTGTCTATTAATTACTACATCTCAGAGATGAAAGCAATGCCGGTGTAGTTGTTGTCCATTAATTCCCACAACTCAGGGCAGAGAGCAATGCTGCAGAATCCTAATACTTGGTTCTCACATTCATTGAAAAAAATAATATATCTAGAAATATGCAGATTCCTGTCCCCAGACACCTATGATTGGGACTTTATAATTTTTAGACAAATTCGGAAATAATTAAGCATGATCAGTCTAATTATTTAACGCAAATACATCATATTATCGTCAGAACTAAGTCCCCCTTTTCAGAGTGATTTATTTGTTAAAAGCCTGAAGGTTCGTCCTTGATATCGACTTAAAGAATAAACCTTATGTATAAAATGTCCAAAATTGTAATGTTTTAAATGCATTTTTTTAGTTAATTTTAATAATCAAAATTAAGTTAATTTATTTACGTAATTTTTCTATTTAATATCGGATATATATATATTGCTTTAGTACAAAATGACGTTATATATGCACGTGACGGGTGTAGCTAGCTAGACTGGAGGTGCTTACCCTTCCGGAGCACCCGGCTTCACTTCCTTGATGGAAGTTCACGTGTATAACATTTGTTGCCAGTTTGCAAAGTTTTTACTTTTTAGGATTGTGATATGGACAAGGACTGGTATGTTTGTTTTATTTTTATATAACCGCTTTCTGAAATTAAGAAAGATTTCGGTTTCGTTACCGGGATAACCCGGTTAAATTATTTACTTTATGCCATTTAGAAAAAAAATGTTCCTAATACGATTTTGTGATATTGTGTTATATATTAAAATCCCGTTAAACCAATTAAGTTGCGAATTCAGATTTTTTTTTGCACAATTTATTAATTTTGTTAATATATCTATTACTTCGTCAGTATATACAAATTTAACAGGTATTTTTTATATTATATATCTACTTACTGTACTTTAAAATCATCTGATATCCCTCTGGCAATGACATGATCTACAAAGAATTAAAAATAATATTGATGTAAAATGAATGGCTAAGGTACCAAGATACATAAGGAACATGCAACTATTAGAGGTCAATTATATCCCGGATAAAATTGCATACATTAACGTCATACTTATCAACAATATAGTGATGGCAGCCATAAAACGTTAAAGGGCTTTGATTAGTCTTGGCTTGCAATAACCTAAGTCAATAAAACAAACATATCAGTCCTTGTCCAGATCACAATCTCAAAAGTAAAAACTTTGAAAGCTGGCAAAATTAGTTATACACGTGAACTTCCATCAAGGCAGTGAGGCCGATCAATTATTTAATCGATAGCAAAAATATATGATTAAAAACTTAATGGTATTTTTTTTCGTAAAATGGCATTATACCTGTGAATAAAAGATATATTTTTACCTACCTTGAAAAGAAATAAAAAATACAAAACACGTAAAAAAAATTTGGAAATTCATTTTGTTTGTCAAGTAAATGAGAAACGCGGATATTTAAAAAAAGTTCAAAAAATTTCTCTTTATATTTTTACAGAGTACCATCAGTTTTTATTATATGATTTTTATGATCAATCAAAATGACATAATGACATTAATAGGATAAGGCTAAACCTTTTACAATTGATGTGCTATTAAATAATTAAATACAAATTAATGTTAACAAGAGTGTCGATTTAGTGTACAAGTTAAAAGGTTTTATATTAAAAATCTATTTCTTTATTTAAAAAATTGATTAATACGTCTGAAACGAAACTATATGTACATATGTATAATTTGATTTAAACGTATAAAAACTGTTTTAAAATATGCAAAATTAAAAAGAATTATTACAAATGTAAAGATTCATTTTATGGTTAACATACAAATCGAGTTAAAGTTAAATGTCCCTTAACATTCCATGAATTAAAACTATTAGAATCCGTTCTCAATTTCACATTAGTTAATTTTGTCATTTGTGATCACGAATATTTATGTCAAATTTAAACCATGTGTGTGTGTGTGTGTGTGTGTGTGTGTGCATATAATTGTGCATTTCCTAATTAAACTTAACGGAACTTAAGTGAAAGAAAAAACTATTATTTTGCTATGTATAAATGATATTTGGTTTTGCGGTTTTGCAGGAGAAATAATTATAATCTTGTATGACAAATCTTTGTGATTTGAATTTATGTTAAAAATATGCTTATATTTTATAGTTGTTGACAGTTTTCGTCAATAATTTTATATGTAAGATTAATATTTGGGAGAATTACTTGAACATTTAACATTTTACTATACTGAAAAAATTGGCATACAAAATCAGGTAAATGATATGCGTGAAAGAATATAGTTTCGTTTATTTTTCTTACAGATTCTGTTTTATTACCATTTTACTACAAGCGCTGCTAATTGGCAGTTTATTTACAACATTAGTACTTTTTCGAGAGATAAATGCATATATGCTTATTTAGAAAGGTTAGTACAGATCCACAAGACTTTTCACTTGTCGCTATTATGCATATCTGTTTTATTATTGTTTATTATTATTTTATCTATTTTTTTTTTTTTTTTTTTTTTTTTTTTTGAAAATAAAACTTATGGTACTAATATTTGAGTAATATTATGCCAAGATTACGTCAGAGTGTATTCTTTTGTTACATGTACCTTTCACAAGTAGGCTAGAAATGGGAATTTGTAGTGGTCAGAGTTACTTCCCTTTCATCTTTATCTTTTTCTTAGAAATATTTGCAACGACTGGTATCAAATTATCAAGGCTTTTTGATTTTCTTCTTTTTTTGTTTTGATAAGATATTATATTTCATTATGTTTATCATATTAATCAACAATCACAAATTTATCGTATCGTATTTCCAAGGATATTGTTTGGGTTAAGTTAACAGAATGTAGTCATTCAACGTCTGCATTTTTCGTTGGTTATCTTTTTTTACAAATAACAACGATGGTAACTAATATCAGAATAGCAGGGTCAAGAAATACCAAAGTAATGGGAGGGGGTATGTTTGATTTAAAGGAAATAAATGGGGAGAAGGATAAAACATTATCAAATATTTCAATTTAGCAAAATTTTCAGCTGCCTTCAATTTTAATATGTGTTTAAAAACTAAGGTTTGTTCCCTCTTGCAAAGCATTTCTTAGCTCGATTTTGATTTATGATTTTACAACTTTAGATTAATTTTTTAACTGTTTGGCTTAGGTTTTTATCAAACTTTCGAAATGTGCACATCTGACAAATCAAAATTAAACTGGTATTTGTGTTAGATATTTACAACCCCTTAGCGGGTACCGCTGCTGGTGGAGTAGAACTCCCCGAGGGTATCCATAACTCAGTAGGCAGTACTTTGTGCTGTAAGAAAATGTACCATTTAGCAAAATTTTCAGCCGTCTAAATTTTTGAAAATTATTTAAAACTAAGGTTTGTTCCCTCATGCAAAGCATTCCTTAGCTGGATTTTGATTTATATAATTTTGGAACTTTAGATTCATTACCTTCAACTATTTGGCTTATTTTTTTTGTCTATCAAACTTTTCGGTCTTATTGTCACTGATGAGGAATGAATTTCCGAAATGTGCACATCTGGCATATCAAAATTTAACTGGTATTTGTGTTATATATTTTGGAACTTTAGATTAATTAATTTTCAACTGTTTGGCTTATGTTTTTATCAAACTATTCTATCGTAGTGTCACTGATGAGAATGAATTTCCGAAATGTGCACATCTGGCACATAAAAATTCAACAGGTATTTGTTATATATTTACGTTTGACAAACACAGAATTTCAAGCTCGTGCTGAGTTAAAAGCGGGAACATAAAAGGAAAGGCGAGTTATTGTTTTTGAGCTAAATTGTTGTCCAAATCAGGATTTTTAATTATATAAGGTGTAAAAATGACGGATACTAAAAAATCTTCCCTGAGATGAAAAGCTAACTGACGAGCTTTCTCATACTAATATCTGTCAAAAAATATGCTCGCCTACGACAAATCGGATAGCAAGACTTTGACCTAGTATTGAAAATGTAAAAAGCAATAAGTCACCTTTAGCCTGTTTTTAATTTTCTAAGACGCGCCGATAATCAAAATTTACACACATTGATTGTTCGTTTTCCTTACTTTAATTTATATGGCGGTGTATTATCAAGATTTACTCTTGCATGGAACCGACAAGAATAAACGAGATTTTAAATATAAAACCCCAGATAAATAACGGATATACACAAAATGTTAGACAGAAATGCTAGTGAGATTGTGATATTTGTAGCAATGGTGTGCAGTTTGGTGGATCGTTAGTTGCAGGTAGATTTTATTTCGTCAAGATGAATTAGTCATTTTATGGAGTTTTAGGAAAATACTTCATTTGACACGATTACAATTAAAAATGGAAGCTTTTTAAAATAGTGCAGTTTTAAAATGGACTTTATAGACAGGTGGACTTTATAAAGAGGGTAATCTTTATGAATGAAAAAACTTCATATATAACACAAACATACCAGTCCATGTCCAAATCACAATCCCTAAAACAAAGTAAACACTTTGAAAACTGGCCATACGTTTATGTATTGTTAGAGTAAAGCAAAACTGCATTTCAAAAAAAGTAAATGAAGAGCAATTAAGGTTACATAAAATGTTTTTTAACGATTTCGGCGAAGATGATGCGCTTAAGTAGCTCTATTCAATTCCTTTTAAACAGTATAAACACGCGTCTTCAGCTCCACATATTTTTAAAATTACAGTCAAACCTGTCTATTAAGGCCACCCATGGGAATCAGTAAAAGTGGCCTTTATGGACAGGTGGCCTTTATATACAAGTTCAAATAATATGAATAAAGAGAACTTGGGATAGAATTTTATTGCCTTTATGAGCAGGTGGCCCTTATAAAGAGGTGACCTTTAAGGCAGGTTTGACTGTATATCCATTTCAATAACGCCAGTCGTTCACCACAGTTTTAAAAATGATTGGGAAACGGGTTGAGAATATTGAACAAATTAGGGCTTATATGAAAGTTTGTACAAAACTCAGTTATTCGATAAAAAGATTTTTACTGAATTAGGGGAAGTTTATAGGTTTTATAAGTTATCTTTTGAGATAGTTCGTAGGCGGAGAAAGAAATTTCTGACTGACACAGTCTGTTAAAAATATAAAGATATCTTGCCGACCAGTGACTGTAACAGGCATGGGGAATGTCTTAAAATCGGGGAGATATTGGAAAGTGATGGTATATCGCCAAAGTATGAAAGTACGAATGATTTCTGCCAAATTGATCCCGCTTATATTGACAAATAACCAAAAATGGGTACGAGTACAAACCGCTAAGCAATTGCTCAAAATGTTTCCCAAATTCAATTAAAGACAGTTTGCAAACATCATTATATTGACGAAACATGTGTTCAATATTTCAAACGAGTAAGAAAAATCAGAAACAGAATATGGTTACCTAAACATGGTAGAAGGCATGTAGATGCAAAAAGAAGCATAAGCACAAAAAAGGTTCTTTATTGCATGTTTTTCTAATGTGATGGTATAGCGGTACAAAATTTTGGGGCCAATGGGCAATATTGTTACAAGTCGGTATTACCGAGACATTATATTAAAAAGCTCAAGAAATATTATTTAAACGACGCCGTGTGGCAGGTTTTAGCATGTTCGTCTACGGAGAATACTTTGAAGGGAAGTGTGTACATTTCACTATTTCAGTCGAATGCTTTTAAGATATCGTACAATACACATATCGAACATCTATCCTATTCTATTTATTGACGACAGGGGAAGATAAAAAAGAAATTGTAGCTATTTTTTGAATTATTTCAACGCTATTATTTTTTTAATTTCTAAGCATGCATTGCATTGTTTTTCTACAAGTCAAGGTAAAACGTCAAGGTTATAACAGTATTGATCAAAAATAATTTTTAAAAGTTGATTTTATGTAATATTTTGTCATGATTTTTTTTTTTTCATTTTTATTTATTTTTTTTTCAAAAAAAGTTTTATAAAAGTATAAAATTTAATGTTCAAGGTCATGACTTTGTTTATAAAGTTATTTGAATTTCGACGATTAAAGCTTTTTTTTGGAAATACTTCAGTTGAGATTTTTCATACTAAAAATCTGATTTACTTTACAAACCCTAGGTCAAAAATCGAGTACCTGTCATTATCTGCATTTTAAGATTGTATTTTGAGACAAATTACAAAATGAATACATAACAACAAATTCACTACTTTAAGTTTTATTAAAATGTAGAAGTATTGCAAATATTCAAATCAGAAAAGCGTAAAACACTGTAGTAAAACTATAAAAACGCTGAACAACTGTGGGGCTATTTCCAATAATTCATGGATTCTTTATCTACAAAATATACAATACACTTCTTTAATTAAAACTAAAAAATATCAGACAGATAGTAACGATATAAGTATTTTTACTTATTTTATTTTTCATCCAGTAGAAGTTTTTATACATCAAGCTTATACTTATCAACTATATTGTGGTGACGGTCATAGATCAGCCTAGATTAGGCTGAGCTTGCAATATCCCTTAATCAATTATTTAATAATTTATTTAGCAGCTTGCTCCGTTGTAGAAATGTATCGTAATGGGAACAAGCTCTTCCATACCGTGTTATCTGTGAAACAAATACAACATATAAAGGAGAAGCGAGCCACGATGACGCTGTATCCAAAAAATATTTTGGATCTATTTGTCGTGCAACAGTTTTTTTCCATCTAAAGTTTGATTTTAAAGGGTGTAGCTAGCTAGACAGTAGGTACTTCCTCTTTAAAATCATATGTCCTCACTTCTCTGATCGGAGTTAACGATTTTAAATCTTGACAGTAATTTTATAATTTTAGATGGATATGGTTGTTTTTATTTTTTGTTATGAAAAAGTTGAAATTTGGAAATAAAAAATTTGAAAACTGCTTACAACAACAATAACAACCAACAAATCACAGAAAACTATAAAACGAGTAGATCAAAGATAGATAAAACGTGAATTAGTAAAATATAAAAATATATATATTCAATTACCCTAAAACGAAGCCAAAAGAAGGAAAGAAGGAACGAAAACTCCGTTGTTGTTACGGTTATTGTTGTTTCTGCCTCTAATGCCTCTGTTAAAATTTGCCAAAGCATTTGTTGTTACAAAAAACCTGATAAAATTAAATGTTTATATTTTTATAACGATTTTACAATACAACGTGAATCCGAATTGAATATGAAAGAAATTATTAAAGTTGCAATATAAGAAAACTTTTCAAAATATCCTCTGATCAATCGGACATAAAAATGATTGAAGTGTACATTGACATTAATAAAACGAAATTGCTAAACATGTTGTGAAAAAACAAACCAGAATAGTAAAATAGGTTTTATTAGAAGTGTCATAATGCATATTTAAATTTTATCGTGAAATACAATCAAAAATTGATATGAAAATATACTGTCATAATAATTAAAATAAAACAAACATACCAGTCCTTGTCCATATCACAATCCAAAAAACAAAGTAAAAACTTTGCAAACTGGCAAAATATGTTTACACGTGAAGTTACATCAAGGAAGTGAGGCCGGGTGCTCCGGAAGGGTAAGCACCTCCTGTCTAGCTAGCTACACCCGTCACGTGCAAGTCAATTTTGAGAATGAAAGGAACAAAGATCTATGGTTATTTTTTTAAATGTATTTCACGATAAAAAAATTAAAAAAAAAACGCGCGTCGTTATTACAGAAGAAACAAAAAGAGGGGAAACGATTTAAAATATGGGAATATCAAATTCATTGATTTTTCATCTTCACAAATATAATCTAGCAACCAAGAAAATAATTGCATTTGAAATGTACACTTATAAATTATGGATATTCACCTGTTAATTGGCATCAGACTGCTACAATGGCAGTCAGTTACAAGACAAAATACATTTTAATTTTTTGTTAAAATAGCAAGATTGGTATTTCAGTTATTCAGTAGTTTTAAAGATTGCTTACCTTACTAAATTGCTAACCGAACTCTGTCTTTTTGTTCTTATCAAACTTCTGTATAAAGAACAAAACAAATTATTATATTATTTTATCAGTCAATTACATTAAAACGTATACGTTCCATGTGATAGCAAAATGAAGTATATTCTGTAGAAATCACGAACACAAACATATCTTTCTTCCTCCTTGGTATACCTTTTTGATTGATATGGATTAAAAGTTCAACTTTAAACTACAGGAAATATTGAAAAATTTAATATTCATTTGCATTTAATTTTAAGTTTTTACAAATATTTTGCCAGCGTTTCAGTAATTTTCCTAGCAGAGGT
Organism: Tegillarca granosa; assembly: GCA_029721355.1. Taxonomy (NCBI): domain Eukaryota; kingdom Metazoa; phylum Mollusca; class Bivalvia; order Arcoida; family Arcidae; genus Tegillarca; species Tegillarca granosa. The sequence continues at coordinate 673,854 of CM056597.1, read as the reverse complement.
ATAAGGGGGAATCCTTCTTGTTATTTGCAATTGAATTATTGGAAAGACCTCCTTTGCGCAGTTTTAAGGCTTTCGGTCGCAATTTTGAGGAGATCATTTCTTAAAAGTTTACGAATAATCAAACGTTGGTTATTCCAAACAAAGGAAGTATAAGTGGTAAATAACAAATACAGTTGTTAATATATATGACCTACATTTAAAAAAAAATGTAATCAAACACAACTGTACCGGCCCATGTCTAAATCACAATCTCAAATCATGGAATTTTGAAACGTCAAATATTACCAAAATATATATTGTTATGGTGACTTCATACATAGCAATTTATTAGTGACAGCCATTAAACAACTTTATAAATTTGTAACCTTGATATTCTAGATTCAAAAACCACAAAAATCAATTTTAAGTAACCTAATTGATAATGATAAAAATATAACAGAAATACCAGTTGAATTGCGATGTGCCAGATGTGCACATTTCGGAAATTCATTCCTAATCAGTGACACAAAGACCGAAAAGGTTGATAATAAAAAACATAAGCCAAACAGTTGGAAATCAATGAATCTAAAGTTCCAAAATTATATTAATCCAAATCCAGCTAAGGAATGCTTTGCATGAGGGAACGAACCTGAGTTTAAACAAAATTTACAATTTAAGGCCGCTGAAAATTTTGCTAAATAGTAACTAAGATTCAGTCAATAATGTTATCCAGAAATTAGATAATCTATTGAATTATCATGAGAAAGAGAAAGATTTGTATTGTCCATTTTTTTTATTTTGCATATACTTTCACGTTAACAGAATGACAAATCTACCCCCTCCCACGACGCAATAACAAAAACTTTTAAAAAATGGTTCAAACAACATAAAACACATAATTCATACTAGAAATAATAGAAACATCAGATATAGAATGGTTGGGTGGTTACATGTAATGGTTTACATACAAATGATTATGACAAACAATTACTAATTCCAGTTGGTATTTATTTGTCAGATTTGATTACTTACTTTATCCAATAATTTTTAATATTAACAGTTTCAAAGTGTTATAGGTGCACCCCACACCTACAGCATCAGAACAAATTCAAATCTTTTCAATCATATCTTTAACTGATGAATAAAGTTATATCTAACATAAAATACAATTCGACATGGATGATTCATTCTTTGACGATCGGATTTTAGCATTGACCTAAATCATGTGACTGACTGTATTTCGGACATTACAAAAAGTCAACATCGATCGATCAAAAGTTTGTGGTGATTGTCCGGAGCACCCGGCCTCACTTCCTTGATGGAAGTTCACGTGTATCACATATAAAGCTCGTTTTAACACCCAAATTTTTTGATAGTTTAGAAATATTAATTGGTTGTTTTAGACGGAAGCAATGTCTTGAACTTTCATACAAGGGAAAGTTTTTTTGTTTTTGTTTGTTTGTTTGTTTGTTGTTTTTTTTTCTTTTTTATTTTTTAATGTTTTTTATATTATTTTATTCATCTTCATTTCAAATACAAGTAATATTATATATATATATATATATATATATATATATATATATATATATATATATATATATATATATATATATATATATAATACAATTCCCAGTTAAATTTTGATGTGCCAAATATGCACATTTCGGATATATATATATATATATATATATATATATATATATATATATATATATATATATATATATATATATATATATATATATATATATATAGATATATATATTCATTATCAAATTTTTAGGTCTAAGTGTCACTGATGAGGAATGAATTTCCGAAATGTGCACATCTGGCACATCTAAATTCAACTGGTATTAGTGTTATATATATATATATATATATATATATATATATATATATATATATATATATATATATATATATAATACAAGTACAAGTTAAATTTTGATGTGCCAGATGTGCACATTTCGGAAATTCATTCCTCATCAGTGACAATAAGACCGAAACGTTTCATAAAATATTAGCCAAACAGTTGAAAATAATGAATCTAAAGTTTCAAAATTATATCAATCCAAATCCAGCTAAGGAATGCTTTGCATGAGGATACAAACCTTAGTTTTATATATATATATATATATATATATATATATATATATATATATATATATATATATATATATATATATATATATATATATAACATGCATGTTAACATAACATTTAACATAATATTTGCAAATCAAAAAATCATTTTGTTAATAGAATTACCTGTATAAAGAGTAAGTTAATCTAGTCCAGTCAAATAATAAATGAGTCTATTACAAATTGATATTTCTATTTTGTTGTAGTTTATACATGAAAAAAAACTTATTTGTTATCCATAACTCAGTAGGCAGTACTTTGTGCTGTCAGAAAATGTACCATGTAGCAAAATTTTCAGTCGTCTAAAATTTGAAATTAATTTAAAACTAAGGTTTGTTCCCTCATGCACAGCATTCCTTAGCTGGATTTGGATTTATATAATTTTGGAACTTTAGATTCATTATTTCCAACTGTTTGGCTTATATTTTTATGTATCAAACTTTTCGGTCTTAGTGTCACTGATGAGGAATGAATTTCCGAAATGTGCACATCTGGCACATCAAATTTTAACTGGTATTTGTATTATATATTTATCTATTATAGCCTGAATACTTTCCCACATTTGTCTAATATTTTGTGCCTTTTCCGGAGAGTATAGATAAAGAGAGTAACGTTTCATATTTCTATAGTATTTTAAAGCATTTAAAGCTGCAGTAAGATTAGGCCGTAGTTTTTTAGTTTCACATGTATGTATGTAATATCTAAAAACAAGAAAACGTATATTTATGGGGTTTAAAAAAGGAATTTCTTTGGTAACACCAAACAATATATTCCTGGCAGATTGTTCTACATTTATTTTCAAATAGCTATTGATAAGATCTATTAATTGGTATCATATATTTCTGACAAACTAACATTCAAAAACGACATGTTAAATTGTTTCCTTTGTTTCACCAAAGAAAGTGCAAAGTTCAGTGTCAAGTTATTTACATTTCATTAGTCTACTATTTGTAAAATAAATTCTATGATTGATTTTGAATTGAAAAGATTGAACTTCGTACCGTTAGTGATTTTGAATGAATTTATATAAATATTGTCCCATAGTTTGTCTTGTTGTGCAATATTTAATTGATTTTGCCAGGAACACTCTGAATTATTTTTAACCTGCAGCTTTTCAATGAAAACACAATAGAAATATTTGGATACTCTCAGGTTCTTTTTAATTTTACATAATTTTCAGTCGAAATATTTTGTAATTTATTTTGCCTATTATACTTAATACATGTTTTCCATTCAGATGAAATAGCGCATATTAATTCATAAATGTCTAGGTAGTTTGGTTTGAGACCGACATTGGTGCAAAATTACCATCTTCATCAATCAAATCAATAATTAAAAATATATCATTTTTGCACCATTTCTCCCAAAATATACATTTATTATCAATTAAAATTGGATTAAACCAAATAGTTTGTGATAAAATTTCACAAGGGGTTGTAGTAAAACTGCTCCCAAGTTCAGCCCAGCTTAAAATTACTGATCTCCAAAACAGATTAAAGTTGGGTAAAATGTGTTGCAATGTGTTGGTATTAAGAACATTTTGTTTCCACCAAAATGATTAAGATCATGTATCAGCAAAATTTTCCAAGCGGAATGGCAGTTTGGATTTAGAATTTTTCTGTATTCACGAAAGTTATAAAGAGTAAGAGTAAGATAATATTTGTGGAACTTTAAGGCAACCCTTGTCATATTGCTGCACGAGAATATATCGCTTGATTCTATCCACTTTGCCATTCCAAATGAAAGAGAACATAGATGTATTGATTTTTTTATTGCATTTACTGCTTGATTTTGCAGAACAGTGAGAAACTGTACAAGAATTGGAAATGCTAAAGTCTTAACAACGGTTACTTTTCCAACAAGAGACAAGTTTCTAAATGACCAATCATGTAATAATTTATCAAAGTATTGTAGTTTTTCGGTAAAATTCTCCTCATATATGTTCTCTTACTAAAGGTTATATTTGATACCAAGAAGTTTAAAATGTCCCTCTAAATTCCAAAGAATATTTTGATTTGTTTTTATTGTTTCACCACAACCCCTCTTTGCCCCAATCCATGCAGTCTGAGTTTTTTCAAAATTTGCTTTTCAGCCAGAACAGGTAGAGAAGTCATCAACAAGCTTTAAAGCACGGTTCAAGGAGGTTTCACAATCATCAAGTTCATCAGCATACTGACTTATCAAATATTCAGAGTTTTTAATTTCAACACATTTTTTTACAAGGGAAAGTTGGATGACATATACTTCTTTACGTTTCTTTCGTCGGCTAAATTTTACACTTTCTTCAAATTATGTCATTCTATGTAAGACAAATTCAACATAGATAAATCGGATAAATTATAAAAACTGAATTAGAGTCACTCGGATTCAAAGTTTAACCATCAAGACATCAATGTTCCCGGCGACTTTTTCAATGAATAAAATTAATTTATAATGTTTTTAATAGTCTATGATTAAAAAACTTTAAATTAGTTCAAATGACTTTCGTGGTCATAAACTTTTCCGTTTATCACAATACATCTGTCATATATCATAATGAATGTTTCCTAACAGTTCACTATAGATATGTTTACAAACAAGGCAATAAAATGATGTCTTAACTACGCCACGTGACATTTTTCTTGATTATTGCATCTGCAATAAACCGTTTATGTGCATCTTTGTTAGGAAATTTAAATCTTTTAAATCTTTTATTATTTCTTAGAAAAAACACATTTAACATTAATTTTAGACAACAGCAAAATTAACGTAACTTGGGCCGGCTATCTGGCATTTAATTAGATCCCTTAAATAATCGAGAATAATTGCTAATCTTGGTACTCATTTTTGATGTCCCAGTCAAGATTCAAAATGATGTATGAGTCTCGATTCTACTCGTAGTAGTATTCCCAGTACGAAAGAAACAACACAAAATTTTCGCTAAATGACAAAGTTATCCAATTCAGTTACGATAACTACTTCCGGTTAAGGGAGTTAATGCGATTAAATGGGCCTCGCATTTTTCGCATTAATTTCTTGCTCGCATTAATTTCGTGATTTACAGTATACTATATATACTAGTATATGGAACTAAATTACTTATGTCAATTATAATTCCTTTATGCAGGATTTATGAATAGAGATTAGTTATTCACATTTGGAAGCAGATCCCTTCCTACCAAAACGAGTAAGACTTTGCAGCCAGCAACAGTCATACCAAGGAAGTATATATATCTTTAAACTTTCTCTTAAAAATAAACCATTTGGTCTCTCCAGGTGAAAGTAATAACACGAATATACTGAAATAGTTTTTTCTTCTACATGTAAATTCAGTGGGCAAGTACCTTAAAGCAATAGGTCACGGATATTGCGTCTATAAACACCATGGTTTGAAGCCCAATAGAGGCAAGTTTTAATGTAAAAGTCTTTCTCATGTCTTATATACAAGTTCTAGTCTCAATTGAACTCAGACGAATGTACCTTGCTTATGTTATTAAGCAATAATAACACAAATTACCAGATACACTTCGGTAACATTTTACTTTTTTAAGCCTGTTGAATTCTGATTGAGTACTTGAACCAAATCGTTTGATAAAATCCTCCCTGAGGCTACATTTCTACTTACTGTGATTTTAGATCATCTAAAATCCCTCTAGCCATGACATGATCTGAAACAAATATTAAATTTACAATGATGTACAAAACATTTTAAAGGTTTGCTTTTTAATGGGATTTTACGTCAAAGTCAATGAAATTTCATTTATATCGAAACGACACCAACTATGGGTGAAGTAGAAGAATTTTTGTGCTTTGCATTGCGCTAAGGCAATGTGCAGAGAGGGTTCACGCTACGCCTGTCATGACAAGAGACAACGGTTTTTAAAGTATCGTACAAAGGACCCCATGACTTTTTTTAATGCGAAATGTTAAATTTATGTATAAATTTTTAACTTTACGTAATGCTTACTTTTACTGCTATTTTTTATTAGATTTTCTCGCAGTATTATATTCTCGAAAAGGATTATTTCATTAACTAATAGACATAAATAAGAAAATAAAATTACATACCTTTAAAAGAAATAAAAAGTACAAAACACGTGAAAACAATCAAAACATTCATTTTGTTTGTCTGAAATATTTAAAAGCGGATCTTTTTAAATGACTGAAGTCTATAAATGTCCATCAATGACATTTTCCAATACTAATTAGTCTTTCATGGATGAACAACCCAATTAAAGTATTGACGTAAAATAGATAAAATATGCAATGACAGTTTGAAAAAAATTACAATTTAAGTACTATTTATTACAAACATTTTGTGATAACAAGTGGATATCATTGTTGATAATAGTAACGATGACACTGTTATGACAAGGTCGATATTTACGACGGCAATCAAGATTTAGTGATGTCACAAATATTAGTACAGATCGTTCTGAGGTACCGTTTTACATTTACGTTTTTCCCGGAAAACATTATTACCTGATTTACTGATAAAAGGAACGGCACTGATTGCAAAAAAAAGAAAGAATAGTAATGTGTAACTTTTAAATTTCTTTAGCATAAACCATATTAGTTGCATTTACGGAGATTGAATATCGACATTACACTAAAGTCAGATGTAATGGTATAACCTCTTAAGAATAATAAAACTAAAGGAATTTAAACAAAATGATAAAACAGTAAGGTTATTTGAAGTGTTTAATTTTGATAAAAATAACTAAATACACAATGATTATTTGTGTTATACAATTCTGCGTATATTCAGCGGACAGTTTACTTGTAACTGTTTGGTTCAGATAGTGACATCCATAATGCTCCGTTTTCAAATTTGAACATATGATCTCAACAATATCATGGTTATCCTTTGATTCGAATTTTGGACTTTAGAACATGTAATGTGACACCGTGGGACAAATAAATTAATTACATATCTCAATCACAATTCATCTCACACATCGGCAACACCCATTCTATTAGCAATCAATTCATTCCACAAACAGGCGACTTCAATACTATATGCAGTCAATTCATTTCACACACCGGCAACATTAAACCAATTTCATTATTACTAAAACCCCGTTTTTCAAGATTTTTAGCCAAACTGTAATTTTACAATTTATTCTAGTGACATTGTTTTGTATACAGGTGACTTAATGTACAATGACAGTCTCTGCTCAAAATCTTATTTTAAAAAGGCTGAACACTCCGTAAAATTTTCAATTTTACTTCAAACTGAAAATTTACTATGTCGAACAACTCCATCCTTTTATCCTTATAAGGCATGACCTGTTAAATTATTCATTAATCATAGTGAGAGGTCAATTATATTTGCATAATTAACACCCCAATATTTTATAATTTCAACTAGAATTAATATTTTATTTTTTACAATAAAAACAAAATGGCTTGGCTTACATTTTTAGGTAAATATTGCTTCAGTTATATTTTTCTGGAGTGCTTTTAGTGTGTTTTAAAATGCATACCGTTTCTGCCACATTTTCTGTCTTCAGGGGGTTGTCTTAATTTTTGACTTGTCAGGAAAATGAAAAAACAATTTAATTTGAAAGAAAAAATATTTCTTATTTTGCTCTTTAAAATTCTTTGAGAATGTCCCTCAGGTAATGTCAGTAAACATGGCTTGGAATTGTGACATGTTCACAGTTCATTAGTGTTCAACTGTTTTCTGTTGTTAGTGTAATTTGGTTATGTCATTTGTGAAGTCATCTGCACTACCAGTTATCAATCAAACTTTATAAGAATATAAAGGTGGAGTTCCTGGACAAAGAAAAGTTTCAGTTTGAAGTAAAATTGAAAAATTTACAGTGTGCAGACTTTTTTAAAATAAGATTTTGAGCATTGACATTGTGCATAAGGTCACCTCCAAATAATACATTGTCACCAGAATTATGTTAAATGTGGCAACAATTCTTGAAAAATTGAGTTTTATTTATAAATATATAACACAAATTCCAGTTAAATTTTGATGTGTCAAATGTGTACATTTCGGAAAGTCATTCCTCATCAGTGACACTAAGACCGAAGAGTTTGATAGATAAAAAACATTAATGAAACATTAATAAAATTAAAGAATCTAAAGTTAGGGTTAGGGTTACGGTTAGAGTATATGATTAATGATTTAATACTATATGTAGTGAATTAATCTCTCACACAAAAAACATTCATACTATACGCAGTCATCTCACACAGCGGCGACATCCATACTATACCCAGTCATCTCACACAGCGGCGACATCCATACTATACCCAGTCATCTCACACAGCGGCAACATCCATACTATACCCAGTCATCTCACACAGCGGCAACATCCATACTATACCCAGTCATCTCACACAGCGGCAACATCCATACTATACCCAGTCATCTCACACAGCGGCAACATCCATACTATACCCAGTCATCTCACACAGCGGCAACATCCATACTATACCCAGTCATCTCACACAGCGGCAACATCCATACTATACCCAGTCATCTCACACAGCGGCAACATCCATACTATACCCAGTCATCTCACACAGCGGCAACATCCATACTATACCCAGTCATCTCACACAGCGGCAACATCCATACTATACCCAGTCATCTCACACAGCGGCAACATCCATACTATACCCAGTCATCTCACACAGCGGCAACATCCATACTATACCCAGTCATCTCACACAGCGGCAACATCCATACTATACGCAGTCATCTCACACAGCGGCAACATCCATACTATACGCAGTCATCTCACACAGCGGCAACATCCATGCTATACCCAGTCATCTCACACAGCGGCAACATCCATACTATACGCAGTCATCTCACACAGCGGCAACATCCATGCTATACGCAGTCATCTCACACAGCGGCAACATCCATACTATACCCAGTCATCTCACACAGCGGCAACATCCATACTATACGCAGTCATCTCACACAGCGGCAACATCCATACTATACGCAGTCATCTCACACAGCGGCAACATCCATACTATACCCAGTCATCTCACACAGCGGCAACATCCATACTATACCCAGTCATCTCACACAGCGGCAACATCCATGCTATACGCAGTCATCTCACACAGCGGCAACATCCATACTATACGCAGTCATCTCACACAGCGGCAACATCCATACTATACGCAGTCATCTCACACAGCGGCAACATCCATACTATACGCAGTCATCTCACACAGCGGCAACATCCATGCTATACCCAGTCATCTCACACAGCGGCAACATCCATGCTATACGCAGTCATCTCACACAGCGGCAACATCCATACTATACCCAGTCATCTCACACAGCGGCAACATCATACTATACGCAGTCATCTCACACAGCGGCAACATCCATACTATACCCAGTCATCTCACACAGCGGCAACATCCATACTATACCCAGTCATCTCACACAGCGGCAACATCCATACTATACCCAGTCATCTCACACAGCGGCAACATCCATACTATACGCAGTCATCTCACACAGCGGCAACATCCATACTATACCCAGTCATCTCACACAGCGGCAACATCCATACTATACCCAGTCATCTCACACAGCGGCAACATCCATACTATACCCAGTCATCTCACACAGCGGCAACATCCATACTATACCCAGTCATCTCACACAGCGGCAACATCCATACTATACGCAGTCATCTCACACAGCGGCAACATCCATACTATACCCAGTCATCTCACACAGCGGCAACATCCATACTATACCCAGTCATCTCACACAGCGGCAACATCCATACTATACCCAGTCATCTCACACAGCGGCAACATCCATACTATACCCAGTCATCTCACACAGCGGCAACATCCATACTATACCCAGTCATCTCACACAGCGGCAACATCCATACTATACGCAGTCATCTCACACAGCGGCAACATCCATACTATACCCAGTCATCTCACACAGCGGCAACATCCATACTATACCCAGTCATCTCACACAGCGGCAACATCCATACTATACCCAGTCATCTCACACAGCGGCAACATCCATACTATACCCAGTCATCTCACACAGCGGCAACATCCATACTATACCCAGTCATCTCACACAGCGGCGACATCCATACTATACCCAGTCATCTCACACAGCGGCAACATCATACTATACCCAGTCATCTCACACAGCGGCAACATCCATACTATACCCAGTCATCTCACACAGCGGCGACATCCATACTATACCCAGTCATCTCACACAGCGGCAACATCCATACTATACCCAGTCATCTCACACAGCGGCAACATCCATACTATACCCAGTCATCTCACACAGCGGCAACATCCATACTATACCCAGTCATCTCACACAGCGGCAACATCCATACTATACCCAGTCATCTCACACAGCGGCGACATCCATACTATACCCAGTCAATGCAAGAATTTTTGTCAATCGATCTTGTACAATTTTAACAAACCATCTAAACTGAACACCGAGTAATTTCCAGTCTATTGATAATCAACAAGGTTGTTACCTACATTAATGATCCTTGATGGTTCATTTTACATCCTTTCTTTGAGGTGTCCCCTCTCTCGTATCAACGACCATTGACAAGAGAACTGGCAACCTTTCCAAACTTATATACCACAAGTTGATTTAAACCTAAGCTAAGCTAGGCAGTGATAAGCAATTTAGTGCTTTAGAATACTGGGTCGCTAAGATCTAGTCTATGCAACTAATCAAGTTTTAAAAAGTACCTGTAAAGTTGTTGTTGCGTTTTATTTTTATTAATATTTTGTATATTTTAGTGTGTACAGCGAATATTTTATAAAAATCATTTGCAAAATAAGGAAGATATTGATGAGTTTTTATTACCTCTCGAGTAAATAAAAAAGGCTGGTTTTGGAACCCTCATGTCGTCACCTAGTAACAGTAGAAACAACGTGAAATAACTCATTACTTAAAGTAAGAACTCTTGAAATATTTCACAATAAATCTATTTGATTCAGTGAATCCTATTGACACGTACCAATCAATAATACACTATCATTTATCAACCTTGATAACCTGTTTGTTGGCGGAGGTTCACGTCTGCTTTAAAATTTGCCAGTTTTTATTTAGCTTTTAAAATTGCGATTTAAATACGACCTTGTATGATTGTTTGATTTATTACAAAAATGTTTTTCGATAATTTTTTCTTTTTAAATTAAATATAAAGGAGTGAAGTGGAGTGACAGAGAAAACCATTGTTCTTCAGCAATCGAACTGACAAACCTTTTCACACTAGAAACTTGTCTGATGTGATTTAAACTAATTCAATTTACTTAGGCAGTAATAAACATTGTGGTTCATAGAAATAGCATCTCCAGTAGTTTAAGTTGAACAAAATTAGACATATATATGTAATAGATGAAGAACCGCGTTTATAAAGTATGTAACTACCAATGCCGTTTCATGTCTAAAAATCTTTTATTTTTGCGTGTCAAGTTCTGGGTTTAAAATATGAAAAATAACAAGGATAAGTCTTTAATAATGCAAAAGATAGTTATGTTTCAGAACACTTCAGTACTCGAAATATATCTACATATGAGACTCCATATGTATATCTCTTGTATGTTGTTTTTGTTGAGTCAAATGACGGAAAAAGAAAAAGTAGCAACTAAATGCTCTTCCTTTCGAAAGCATAAAAACTAAAATGTTTAGCTTTTAAAATTTCCATTTAAAATACAGTTTTATGAGACAATTTCACAAAAAATTTCATTTAATTAAATCTTAACGACTTATTATTCCTATTAAAATAATTCCATTACCATGTGTTCTCAAGTACACATTTTTAGATTTTTTATTTTATACCTGTTTGGTAATAATTACAGACAATCTACTTAGGTATACGTTTTTAATAAAAAAAAAATCAATCAAAAATCAACAACAATTGTAATCAAATCACAGATAAGTATTAGACTAGACCTATACAAAGTTTTAATAAAGAATTACAATGGTCCAAACCCTTAATCAACAAAAAAAATCAGTGGCCGGAAGAGGAAGTTGTCAGTTGTAAGTAAAATAAATGATGGAAACATGAATGACAATAGATCAATTGAAAACTGTAGTAATTAGTATTTATAATTAGCTTATAAACTAAAACATCTGATTCATCAACATCAATTGTTCAGACAATTTTACAGTTATGAAGGTCATTGTAAGAAGGTTTTGCTATTATTTGAAGTGCCTTTTTGCATATGACCGTAAATATAATAACACAAAACGCTTCAATCAAATTTGAAGCAGATCAAACTGTAAAAGCAATTTATCCTGTAAATATTTCCTTTTGATAGAATCCTTATGAGCAAAATTGTTACATCATTTATTTAAACCATTGATGATATCGACTTGTTGACGGCAGATAGGCATTGTACTTAACTGACATAAAAATACATTAGTATCAAAATGCTTTGTATAAAACAACTAATCATTACTTAGAGGAATTTATTAATGATAAACATTATAATGTTTATAATATTCTCTATAAGATACTTTTAACAATACAGCTTTAGGTAGGGTAACTCCAAGACAGAAAATAAAATTATCTAGTCAGGCGAAATAGATAATAAATAAAAAACATGAGTCTACACCATCAATTTAAGACATAAAATAATTTCCTTTAATAGGTATACTTGTAATCACGAATGTGAAACGTTATTTATAATTGTTACTTGGCTAAAAGCTCATTTACATTTATTATTTTGTATTTATGTCTGTCAGTAGTAAACATTAATACAGGCACAATAAACAGGTAATTACTTAACACGTAAACAAAAGCTTAATATTAATTACTACATAATAAAATATACTCGCATTCTTTTTGCTTGCAAATGTATATAAAGTCTAGGCCTTATCATAAATACAACCACATCACAAAAAATAAAGGCAAATTGGTTTGGAAGACGTGATGACTGTTTAAGCGGTATTAAAAGTATTATTATGTATACAATCTAACATCGGGTTACTTCTAACAACCAAATGTTTTATACACATTCAAAAAATTTCTTATACATACTTTACAGAATGTCAGGTTCCCAGCATTATTGCTGAGTGTTACACCTAAACTATGATTGTAATTTTTTATTTACGTATAAAAAAAATATGGATGTGAAGGTAAGACAAAACGCATCAAAGGTAATTTTTGTTAAATCTCTTTTAAGTTTTTAAATTGCGTTACTCAAATTCTAGCAAATATATTCTATAAACCAATTAATAGAATATTGTTTAAACAATTCTCAAACACAGAATTTGAAAAAGTTGAGGAATACATTTGCTTGAAATCTGTCATGACAAACTTAAACCTAAGAAATTGATCTAAATTACGAAGACTTTACAAAATAAAAGAAATGTGATTAAAATTATAAAAATTATCACCATAAAACATTTTCTATAAAATTTCATACATTTAAAAAGATACTATGACAATACATTAATACAATTTATTGAAAATTCTATAAAAAGTAGTGACTTTGCAACATAACCTTCAATTATCATTCAAAATTAGGACAAAGCTTTTTATAAATAGGGTTTTACCAGTATATTATTTTAAATTAGAAACCTTTGTAAGTTTAGCATTCAAAAAAGTTTACAATTTTTCCTTCCATCTGCAGAAACTTTACTGAAATGCAAGTAATTTAATATAATGTAGCTATTTATGATCACGGATTTTCATTTCTAGTTCCTTTTGTGAACAGACATCACTTTATCATTGTTTTACACCTTAAAACTTTGGCATAATATTTATATACATGTATTTCAACTTGAAAGGAATATTTATGCAAATTAGATAATGAACTTAGCAGTAACTGTTACACTACGCTAAATAGTGTTAAACAATGATGTCTCTCTCCCTAGCACAAAAACAAATTAAAAAGATAAAGGCATGAATATATATGCAGAAAACTACATAACCACACAAATCAATTTTACTGAATTAAAAAAAACACGCAATCAAATCTTTAAAAAAAATAAACACTTAAACATTAAATCAACTCAAATTAAGAAACTATAATGCCCTAGCTGTGCTAATTACAGAATCATCTAAATTATTGTATCTATGATAGCACAGACCCTGAATTTAACATTATATTTTCCTGTTGCATATCAAGAGGCAAATGGCAAGTTTAGTTTCAAGAAACCTGTCATTCATGTACTTCTACAGATCTGAATTTAGGTTCTAAAGTAGTAATCTCTGCGTAGATTTTTATATCTTGTAAAGGTCTTTATTATAAAAGTACAAAACCTTGGTAACACCTATATTAAACAGTAAACAAAAAAAAATAAAGAAAAAAATTAGGATATATAATAGTGATAAAAAATGGAAAGGAGCTCTGAACTATTCTATCTTAACTGTAAAAATGAATTAGACAAACAATTAAAATCTATTATTAAAATGTTATATTTATACTGAAAAAAAGTTTATATTTCTTTTAAATTTTTATAATGGATTTGAAATTTGAAAATAATACAGGAGTTTACAGTAAAGGGGATTTGAATTGTCTTTAAAAAATGTACCGGTGTCTTCATATGACTGGATATTAAGTTTAAATTAAATAAATGCATTTCCAACATCAAAGAACACATTTGAAAGCGAAATATGGACCTCGTGTGAAGTTCTTGACTGAAATATTAAAAAATTGATAATGATAATAAAAATATCTTAGAAATTTTTATCATCTGACCATTGGTGACATCATTATTTATCTATATATAATTCTAGATAATTCTAAATTTATAATCATTAATTTCTATCAATACATATTTTAAACATAGGTATATAAATTTAATTACTCTAGATAAACATAATTATATATACTGCTAATTCTTATTATAATTTTTCTACACATACATAATTATATTTATATTGCTAATTCATGTAAATTCTTTAAAAAAAAGACAACGTAAAAAAATCTAAAAAGCCAAAGTAAAAAAGTTTTTAGCTTTGTTGTATTGATAATATAATCATTATATAACAGCTTTGTGGTATTGATAATATAATCATTATATAACAGCTTTGTGGTATTGATAATATAATCATTATATAACAGCTTTGTGGTATTGATAATATAATCATTATATAACAGCTTTGTGGTATTGATAATATAATCATTATATAACAGCTTTGTGGTATTGATAATATAATCATTATATAACAGCTTTGTGGTATTGATAATATAATCAATAATATAACAGCCAATTAATGTGTCATAACAAAATAAATTTAGAACAGAACTTTAATTTTTTCTAAATGCTTCAATAAGTGTGCCAGCATACTATATGAAACATACCCCTTAACATTTCTTTTAACTGTATAAAAAGACTGGAATGTCTGTTTTTTACAAAAACATCAACTCATGCTTCTCCATATTCATCAGGGAAAAAAATCCCACATTGAGGTTTTTTGTTGTACGTTGGTGAACCCTATTTCTTTCATTATAAACACAGAGCTATTAATTAAACAATTTATAATCACCCTGGTATATTGATTTATTATCTAAATAAAAACCTATGGTTACAATTAAATTATGTAAAATAAGCACCAATGAAATTATATACAGTTTACCTATTGTATACCTGATATAAATTCTTCACAATTTCTGCATAATAATTCTTTAAGTTAACAATAATGTATGTTCTTTATATTTACTTCAAAAATTAAAAAAATAATTCTAAAAAAAATCATTTTCATATATCAGATTAATACTGTTTTTACTTTGAAGCAAAAACATCAAGTTTAACCATCCTACAAATCCGTTGGTCTATACTTCAAACAAAAGAATTCATATTTTATTGTAGCAGCCAATAGGAGAATCAAATCTCTTAATTATCTCTCCATCTTTTGTGGGAGTCTCTACTGATTGAGTTCATTTGGCTAACTACATTTTTTTAGCCAGTCACATATAAATGTAAGTTGGGGTTAAACATAGCTTCTTTGTAAGATAAACAAATGAGAAATGTAAGTTTGGTAAAAAATAAAATATTTCAATCAACAATAAGAAAAACGATTTGTTTTAAAAGATTAATACTGAGATAATACATATAAATATTGAGAAAATTCAAACACAGAAAATATATGTCACTTCTTTATGCTAAAGATTTACTTCCCTTATTTCACATTTTAATTGTCTCCCTTTTGTTTGCATAAGGATTACATTTTTAAGTTACTCCATTGATTTCTATCAATTGTTACTTCTGATGATTACTATAGAGACCACAGAAAACTGGCTAAATAAGAAAATAATAGATGTATATATGGGACTAGAACCTTGGACCTTGTCTTACCAACTGAGCTACCTGGTCACCTATCCAGCCCCTGACTGCCACATGTATACAGTGCAACTTCCGAAAACCGGCTTTGTGTCGGATCAAGGAATTTGGCTGGTTTTCAGAGGGTCCAGAATTTAGAGGGCTTATAAATCAGGTAGTCCGATCTGGTCTGAATCACATCCATTTCAGAGTTTTATCACACGGTGCATTGACTTTTGCATTGACAAAAGACGTAAATGTCATTTCATTCCCATAAACATTGATTGTACATGTAATGTGAATTCAGTTCTTGATCTTAACAAGTTCCTCGTTTCTAAATTTAAAGGTAAACAAGCTGACAGATAAATACAAAGAATTTAACAATATCCAAAACGGATGCATGCTCATGTTAATAAGGCGCAAGGTACAGTTTCCGGATAAAAAGGAAACAATGCATTTATCACAACTAATTTTTTATGAATTATATTACTTTATATACATCATATGAAGCAAAAATATTATCCACTTCACTTAAAACAAGGGCCGATTCGCTTATTACAAGCGGATCTGGTTTTTCTTGGCACTGGTTTCTGGGCCATTGTGACAGGAAGGTTTTTATATTAAATAGAAAAAATTTTCTGAAGTGTCAAATATTTTATTTCAAAATTATTTTAATGCTATTTTTAAAGAAAAAAATATTTCTTAATGTATTTGCATTGCGTGAGTGAAATAAACATATGATAATTGTTTATAAAAGGTTCTGGTCACCATAATACTTTATTCAAGTGAGGGATACTTCATGGATAAAAACCTTGAAGTAAAAAAAGACAATCAGAAAGATAATAACTGTAATCATTTTATAATCAATAAAGGAAACAATTAAGATAGAATTTATTAATTATA
This sequence comes from Tegillarca granosa, assembly GCA_029721355.1. NCBI lineage: Eukaryota > Metazoa > Mollusca > Bivalvia > Arcoida > Arcidae > Tegillarca > Tegillarca granosa. The sequence continues at coordinate 656,579 of CM056597.1, read as the reverse complement.
TAATTACACCTGTACAGGTAGTCCTGTCTACCAGTACAATGATGTGAAGATTCCCACACATTATTTCAGTATTCTGATTAGCAGACAGAAAATCACTTGACCCTTACGGTTCAGTGATGCGAGTCTGGATAGTCGGTTTTTGGAGGTAAATTATTAACATGTAAAGTGATTTCGGCATTTTAAAAAGGCCGGTGTTTGGAATTCAGAGGGACCGGTTTATGGAAGTTTATTTTAATATAAACAAAGAAGTATAAATTCGGGATCAGTCTCATGTGTTCGGTTTGTGGAGGTGATCGGTTTTTAGAAGGGCCGGTTTTCGGAAGTTGCACTGTTTTCAAATAAAAATTTTATGTATAGGACTTGGATAAATAACTAATACAAATATTGTAAGAGAAAAAGTAAGTTAATAAAAAAAAAGAAAAAAGCATATGTATAGAAGGAAATGTTATCTAGCACTTAATTTAGCACTTAATTTATAAAAATATAAAATACATGTAGCTTTATATTATAATTTCAGTATAATTATCTGTTAATGTCTTTATACAAAATGGATAACACAGCAGCAATAACCATCACAAGATTCATCTTGTCCAACATACTAAAATAAAACAAAAACAAAAAATGAGCTGTTAATTAAGGAAACTTGATATTATCTATCAAAAACATTTTAATATTTCCTTTCAACTATATATCCTGAACTTTGTTTTTTCTGCAGAAAGGTAAATCAATTGGTAAGAACAACATTACTTCAGTAAAATAATCTTTACTTTCAAAAATTAAGACATGCAATGTGCCTGAAATACTGACCTGGTAAATAATGGCTGGTTAAAATGCTATTATTCACATTAAAGATGCAGATGGTAAAGTATTTATTTTGATCTATGGGAGATAATTTCTTTCCTTAATTAAACAGTGAATGACACAAGTGTCTTTAATATTAACTTGATAAAATTATGCATGATCAAATTGATAAAATTATTATTTTATCTTTGATTCCATTAATGAATATCCTTTACATTGACAAACAAACATATGTATTTACTACGCTTTATTACAAATACTGCAAAGCTAAAGTAAGAATTTGTGTGTTTTAATACAAACAGAATAAAATAACAGATTAGATTTTAAATCCTTACTTCATTTCAGTCTCCATTCATCTAATCTGCATCTTCATCCTACCAAGATAAAATTTAAAGTGTTTACCTAACTAATCAACATTAAAGATAACTAACCTTTTATGTATTGTATAAACTGGCAAAGTAAGAGAATCCTTCATGGGAGTAACTTATCCAAAATTGAAATACAATACTTTTAACAGTCACTGGGTAACAAAAAAAATATTCATAGCGATTAAAATATGCAAGGACAAATGTCTAAGATAAAAATAGCTTGGTTTTGATTGATACTGTTTTGTCAATTTGAGGTCATTCGTTTTTGTTGTTGCTGTTTTGTCAATCTGAGGCCATTGGTTTTTCTTGTTACTATTTTGTCAATTTGAGGCCATTGGTTTTTCATGTTGCTGTTTTGTCAATCTGAGGTCATTGGTTTTTGTTGTTGCTGTTTTGTCAATCTGAGGTCATTGTTTTTAGTTGTTACTGTTTTGTCAATTTGAGGTCATTGGTCTTGTTGTTGCTGTTTTGTCAATCTGAGGTCATTGGTTTTGCTGTTGCTGTTTTGTCAATCTAGGTCATTGGTTTTTCTTGTTATTGTTTTGTCAATCTGAGGCCATTGGTTTTCTTCTTGCTGTTTTGTCAATTTGAGGTCATTGGTTTTTGTTGTTGCTGTTTTGTCAATCTGAGGTCATTGGTTTTTAGTTGTTGCTGTTTTGTCAATTTGAGGTCATTGGTTTTGTTTTGCTGTTTTGTCAATCTGAGGTCATTGGTTTTGTTGTTGCTGTTTTGTCAATCTGAGGTCATTGGTTTTTCTTGTTATTGTTTTGTCAATCTGAGGCATTGGTTTTCTTCTTGCTGTTTTGTCAATTTGAGGTCATTGGTTTTTGTTGTTGCTGTTTTGTCAATTTGAGGTCATTCGTTTTTGTTGTTGCTGTTTGCTCAATCTGATGCCATTGGTTTTCTTGTTGCTGTTTTGTCAATCTGAGGTCATTGGTTTTCTTGTTGCTGTTTTGTCAATCTGAGGTCACTGATTTTTGTTGTTGCTGTTTTGTCAATCTGAGGCCATCAGTTTTCTTGTTGCTGTTTTGTCAATCTGAGGTCATTGGTTTTTTGTTGTTGCTGTTTTGTCAATCTGAGGTCATTGGTTTTGTTGTTGCTGTTTTGTCCATTTGAGGCCATTGGTTTTTGTTGTTGCTGTTTTGTCAATCTGAGATCATTGGTTTTTGTTGTTGCTGTTTTGTCAATTTGAGGCCATTGGTTTTTGTTGTTGCTGTTTTGACAGTCAATGTGATATCAATGTTCCCTTAGTTATAGAGTTCACCATTTTTTATACAAGATATGGTGACCCATTTAAATGATTTCAATTTATTTTAGATCAAGAAAATAATAATTATTATTTTATGAGTTAATATTGAAGTAAGAAATTAATTTCTTTGAATCAAATTTGGTTTCTTACAATAGAAATGTCAAGGTTAATAATTTCTTTGAATCAAATTTGGTTTCTTACCATAGAAATGTGAAAGTTAATGTCAAATGTATTGAAAAATCATCAAACCTTTTTCTGTTTAAGTTCCTGAAGTCTTTTAGACTTCTCTTTCTTTCCTGTTTGCAGTCCTATAAAAATTATAAAATTGTTGTTGTTCTTAAATTTTACAGATAAACATATTACTAATTTTATGACATTCCAACTTTAATGGTATCAGGTTTTTATCACTGTAAATTCACTATTAGTATTAGAGCAAACTTTGTATAGAAATCAAATGGGTCAATAATAAATTTTATAGTATATTTACTGTTTTAACAAAAGAACACTGTCAATGACTAATGATATAATACCTACATTTTCATTTAGTTATTACTTATTAAGTTGGTTCTTAAGAGACAACAATGAAAATAAGTACACAAAAATTATACTTAATTCTCAATATAAACATTAAAATGATTAATATTAATTTTCAATTTACACAAGAGGGTAAAACAAGAGCTGATAGATTAAAGTGCTAGTTATTCAGACTTTTGAAAGGTAAGAGGTGCTATGATTGATAAAGTGTTTTGTAAGTCATGTATTTATGATTAAAACGCCTTAATAAAATTAAATGTATGCCCATTTTTATATCAAAGTGATTAGAAATTACTCAAACATTTGTTGTATTCAACACCTGATTAAAATGCTTGTATGGTTTATTAACAAGAGTTATGATAAGTCCTGTATCACTCAACAAGCATTTGATTTGCATTTAAGATGGCCATTTCAGAGACAATTCTTAATATCCATTTACAAAAATTTTCCAGATTGATATATTCTACCTAGACCTTTTTCAGAGCGTACAGTTTATACCTACAGTCTTTGATTAGATATATGTATATTTTGTACCTACCTTCTTTGAGGTAATAATCAATGTAAGATTTAGTGTGTAATATTGATCCAACATGGCGTGTATAATTGTGAACATATCCTGTGTCTGGAGAGTTAGGTACTTTATCTGTATAGCTGGGTCGATATCTATGGATAACTTGTAAATTCTCCAATGGTTGTTGACTCTAAAATATATAATCATGGTGACATTACATCTCTTGCAAAATATTTAAACCCGACTGACTGACTAAAAACCATGAGAATAATCATGTCATTCTGTAGTTTGAATAAAAATAAAACAAACATACCAGTCCTTGTCCATATCACAATCCCAAAAACTAAGTAAAAACTTTGGCAAACTGGCAAAATAGGTAATACACCTGAACTTCCATCAAGGAAGTGAGGCCGGGTGCTCCGGAAAGGTAAGCACCTCCTGTTTAGCTAGCTACACCCGTCACGTGCAAGTCAATTTTGAGAATGAAAGGAACAAAGAACTATGGTAAGTCAAATATATCCAGTATAAGTTGGGATACAGTGACTACATACTTATCAACAATATTGTGATGACGGCCATAAAACTTTTTAAGGGCCCTGATTAGCCTAGGCTTGCAATATCCTTGCAATATCCTTCAATATTCTTGAATGAAAGAATAAAAAATATCCAATGTATATTCCACAGAGTGACATTAACTGACTACACTTAGCAAGGTTGACATTATTAGAAAAAAAAATCATTAATAAATATTAATTAACAGAAGATATAATGAATTAAAGATTTAAAGCTGTTGCAACCACTTATAAATATCTTTCAAAACTAGGATGTGGATGTTAATTTTGTTCATATAAAGAAAATTTTTCATAGCAGCAATGAAGATTAATCTGGTGAAAATATTTCTAGAGGTAACAAAAAAGACTCTCATCCTATCAGGAATGTATCTGTGATCTGTCAGTAAAAATATAAATGTGCTGATGATTGGTATATAATGATTCTGCACATTAGAGTTTGCATCGCTGCTAAGTGGAGTACTGAGCTGTGTGCAATGATACAGTACCTGTTAAACTCAGTGAGACTTTACATTTTAAACATGTTGTGATATTCTCTGATTGGAGGGAATTTAATTGTTTTTAGCTTTTTGTATATTTTTTTCAGTTTTACGGCAAACAAAAAATATCAAGATTATGTATTGATTAGAATAGTGTACATCGTAATAATATACCACAATATATAAACTGATAATTGTTAATGTGTTTCTATCTACAAAACTATATTTAAAAAACAGAAGATCCACCAACTAAAGCCTGTGATACTCAACTTGTTTTTTCCAAAACTGAAACTTAATACAGACCATGTGCAATCCTTAATTGGTGCAAAAGAAGTAAAATGGAATATTTTCAGCAATACCAGCTTTAGTTCAATAAGGAAGACTTTATAAGAATATGCTAAATATTTCTTTGATTCTTTGCAAGTGAATACAGAAACATACCAAAATTTCCCCAGCATACTCTGCCAATCTATCGGCTTCCCTGTACAAAGCAACTCTCCTTGTATTTCTTTTCACTTTAACATTAATAGGGTGAGTTTGATGCTCAGAATCATCATCTTTATTGCCATCACCAGTGTTGTTCCTGTGATGATGATCATCTTCCATTGTGTTTATATCGCTAAAGTTAATCAAAAATATCAAATGTATATAACAGTATCATAAAATTTTCTGTAAGACAAATGGTGATAATATAAGCTAAAAGATGCTTTAAGATCAATCTTGACATAGCACAATGACATATAAGTATGATAAATCTAAATATGGTTACCAAATATCAACTGTTTGTACAAATTCTAATTGTCTAATAGGTTCATTCAAGAATGAATCTTATCTGAAAAATTAATACATTATTCTTAAATGATAAGCATTTCAAATCAAATTTTAGTTGATAAACTTGTAAATAAAACCAAGCTACATAAACACTGTGACTGTATTTTACACTATGTCAAAGTAAAATAAACTAATTTTCCAAATATTTACTAAGAAACTGTGAGCTCTCCCATGTGAATGAACCTTTTCTCCAATGAGGGGACACGTACATTAGCTAAGTAAATTTTTTATTTACACATCATGAAGCTTCTCAAACCTAAGGTATATATCACACTCAGAGCGGAGCCTAGAGTTAGGAAAGTTTGACAGTAACAATGACAGTAGTTTTCTCTGTGCACTGCAGTTTCTCCACCATCCCTGACACAAGATGTAGTACTGGAGTATAACATTTAAATTCTATGATTTGAAATCAATATATTACCTATTAGATTTTTTCTTCTTTTTGTGATATCTGGGACTCTTTTTGTCAAATGTATTTCTATCCAAAACTTTATATACTAAATCATACTTATGCTGAAAATATAAAACAGTGTTTGTCATTTAATATCATATTAATAAAAATAAGACAAAATGAAGATCTAATCAATACGACTTAGTGAAGTCTTTAAGTTTTAATACTGAATTTTTTTCTAAAGGATTTTGTGGTCTAGCTAATATGTCAAACACTGGAACATAAACAATAATTCTCCATTCCATTCCACTGTACATTCTTTCTGCTAAAATGACAAAAATCAGAATGTCAAAATTTTAGGAAAAAAAGCAAATTTTACCAAAATCAGAAGTATACAAAATGATGCAGTAGTTGTAGATTACAAAACAATGCATCAGAATTTCCTTGGTGTTTCAAAATATGAATATGTAATATATGAAATAAAAGGGCCAGTAAATAATCTGTACCAGCTGGTTTTTTTTTTTCTCTATTTAAAATAATGGCAGTCATCTTTGATTTAAGATGGCCATTTGAGATATAATTTTTTACCTGCATTTACGAAGGATCATCCTGACCTAATTTGGTTTCATTTGGCCCATCAGCTTCACAGGAAGACATTTTTAAATAATTGGCTTTAAATAAAATATAACACCTCATTTGCATAAAAATTGGGTCAACTGAAAATTTGTTGAAACAAAATAGCTATTTAATGCATTAAGTATCTACATATCTACTTTTTATATATCAAATTAGTCCATAAATAAATGGGAAAGGGCTATTTTATATGTTTTCTTTATAATAGAAATGCCAGATACAATTCTTCATTTTTATCATCTTTTAACATTGGGAAAAAAAACTTAAATTCTGAAATATGTACATTATAATATGCTTGCAATGGTTAATTTCTAATTTCAATGGTGTTATAATATTATGACAATACATGTATCTGATATTGTGTTGGAAAGGGCAACTACAGCATATTTGATATTTTATGTATCACTGTTAATTTTGAAATTTTAGTTGTTTTATTAACATTTCTTTTATATCAAGATGTCATCAACTATAAGTGAAGTTGCAGAAATTTTTACCTTTGCAGTGTGCTTAGGGCAATGTGCAGGGAGCTGGGTTCTTAAGCGTGCCACACCTACTGTGACACAGGACATTGGTTTTGAAGGACTCTTCCAGAGGACTCTGTGACTTTAATTTCTAAATGCTGGTTGCTTGTGGAAAGAACAGTCACCTCAATGTTTAAGTCATGGTCAGACCCGGCTGGGGTTTAAACCCAGACTTCCGACATTTAAAGCATGGTTTTAAATGTAGTAATTTTTGAAAAAAAAATATAATGGAAAATTCATAAATGCAGAAAAAAGTTTGAATAAGATAAAATTTGAAAACTGATTTATCCAAATAGGAAAATTTACTACAAATTTGGGAAAAGTATTTGGCTTGAATCTCAGGAATAAAACCCAGTTTAGCCTCAAAATTCAATAGATCAACCCTGGCTTAAGAAAAAAAGGTATAACTGAAACTACAACAGCACATTGTTCTAACTGGCTATATATGATGATAATAATTATAAAATCTAGCAATTTCTTTAAACTGAACAGATTACTAAAATGTGCAAATCATTAAACCTAGCACAGTATGCGTGATCTGAACTATAAATAATGATGAACAATTGGAACATTTTCATAATCGATTATCCGGAACCAATCGGACGGACTAAACCAATCAATCATCGGGATAACTGGAACTTAGTTAACTGTTAGTCATTAGTCATGCTTACCTGGATCTAACTTAGTTGCATGTTGAGTTTAGAGCATCACTTCTTAAGACTCCAAGTAGAGCAACATAAAACCAAAAAGGGCAAAATTAGTGCTAGATGCCCTTGGGGTTCAGGTAAGATGGACAAATGGACACTTATTAACTGAAAGATGCCAATATTCAGCGGAGATGCATTCAAGTCTCAAAATCTATGAATGAATACAATACTAGCGACAATCGATTATTGAAAATGTCAATCGATAATCGAAATCATGACTGATTTAGGGATCAACTTTTGATTATTGTCGATAATCGTTTCATCACTAACTATAAATACTATATAATTATCATTACCGATTCCTCTTTGAGATTTTGTACCTATAACAAATAAATATTAAACTTCTGGATGGAAAAAAAATGTATGGTGCAGATTTTTATTTTGATACAAAATCTTCTTATTGTGAGCTAATTTGTTATAAAACATATCATTTTGGTAGACAGCCTTGTTGTCACATTTATATTGCATGGCTGTCATACTGCACAGCATAGTTGTAATATTATTATCGCATAGCTGTCATATTTTTACAGCCTAGTTGTGATGTTATTATCGCATTGTTGTCATATTTTTACAGCCTGGTTGTGATATTATTATCACATTATTGTCATTTTTTTGTTTTTGCACCCTGGTTGTGATAGAGAATAAAGCATAGTTAATTCCATATTACATGTAATATCAGCCTGAGACTCCAATATCAGAACGAGGGCTTTAGCCGATATGACATGTGATATGGAATTAACCATGCTTTTGTTCTTTTTATCATATATTTGAATTTTTGCATATATGATATCAATTACAAAAATCTGTCATCACATTTAACATCAATCTTCTATGGTCATAGAAGATTCTTCAATTAATGAATCCAAGTTCAATATATCGGACGCCAGTTCGTCCAAATTTTTTTCTCCACAACTGGACCAGGACGACATGATGTTTGTTTATGATCATCTGCATTGACGTGGAACAAAGCAGAGATTGTTGGGATACTTATAGCCAAGAGGATCTGAGAAGGGGTGTGATATTGAGAATGTGATTATTGGGGTGTGATACAGGGGGTGCGATATTGATTTTTATCATATGTTTATAAATAATATGATAGACTTTGTATATGTGATACGAGTCAAAATTCTCAAAAGTCATTATCAGCCCTAGGGCTGATATTGGATTATATCATGCCCCGGTCACATGACCGTGGCCGATATGAAAAATTCGTCTTCAATTCCATTGTCGTTACCAGTTTAATTAGCAACGACAGTCATTTGTTGACAAACAAAAATGTCAGAACAAGGAGAACATGTTACCTGTAAAAAAAATGTGTTAATTATAACGTTGTTAATTTTACAAGTTTGTTTATTTGTTTGAATGAAACATATGATAAAAAGTTTATGACCATTTTGATATCACACCCCTTATCAGCCAGAGAGTCCTGATATCAGCCAGACGGCCTTCTCTAAGTACCGAGAGTTTGCATCGCTATCGGATATGAAGAAACTATGTATTTTAGTACAATATATATATATGCCTGAATTTCCTCTGCCCTTACAGACAAGTTTAGATCTATACTCATGAGTTATATTAGTTCATCCTGTACATGAAGCATGTAAACCAAAGTAAAGCAACAATAATGAATTTAATCTTTAACAATTTCCCTAATTGTACCCTCTCTATTTTATTCCAAATTGCACCCTCTCCATCTTAAAAAAGAAAGGTAAAATATAGCATACCATCTTATAAGTTGTTCTGTAAAATCCAGCTGGGTCAAATCTGTTCTCTCTCTTCTCCTTGTTTAGATATGTATCTCTATATAAACAAAAATCAATCAATGTTAGATTTGGTTAACACATAGTTGAACCTAGCTCAGAATGTATGAAATCATATTACCAACAACAGTGTTTTATTTGCAAGAATTTGTGTCAGACCAAATGCCCTTGTAGAAAATAAGTTATATTTTACACTTTCTCCACTTTCTTTTTTTAATGTAAAATTAAAGCAATCAAAACAGCAACAAAATAAAAATATTGCTTCATGCATGCACAGCTTCATGAGCATTTTTATTTTCTGTTAAGTTTATGCTGTAGACAGAAATAAATAAACATGCCAGTGACTTGTGTATAAAGTGATGTATTTCATGTGAACAACTGCATTTATAATCCATTACGCCCAATTTATAAGATTAAAGATTGTAACAATCAATAGCTGTGAAAAACTTGATCAGAGGCTGGGGGTGGGTCCCTTGAGTTGCTAAATTAGAAAATAATACTTTCCTTGATTATATCCCTAGTCAGATCAATAATGGAGTATGGAGCAATAATATGGGACCCCTTCACAAAATAGGAAATGGACCAATAAGAACACAATATCCTGTACATCCTGAGACAATCAGCAAAGTTCATGACCAGGGATTATAAATCTAAAGAAGAAGGGTGTGTCACAAAAATGCTGCAAAAACTAGATTTATCACCTTCAAATCAAGATGGGAAACAAATAGGCTGAACTAAAAGTACAAGGTGATTGACAGGTTGGTAACAGCAATCCATGCTAAGGAATAAAAAAAAGAAAAACACAGGACCTAAATGGAGCATCATACTAAAAGCATTTGGCCAGTTTATTTCGTACAATCCTGTGGACAAAAGTGTATTAGAAAATTCCAAAAGTTTTTAACTACATAGAGCCAATATAGAACAATTTAGAAACTTTTTCTCCAACAAAACAGTGCTCAATAGATTAAAAACCACAAAAATTAAGAAGTTATGCAGGAAAAAATAGTATACACCTTCAAAACTGCTCGTACTATCAACAGGCAATATTCCCTCTCCCATTGATTATAAATCCAGAAGTGGATCCATCAACATATACTTCTTCTTCCTTAGGCCAACTTCGTCTTGTCAAAGATTTTGCTACTTTCAATGAGCATGAACAACAACAGCAGTAAAAGGAGAAAAAAGTAAAAGTTTAAAAGCAGGATAAAAACAGTTGATGTTGGCTTTATTAATGCAGATAGAGATGCAGATTATTTTGGGTCCTTTTAAAGCTCTGTAGTATTTTAGTGTGCTAATCTAAAATCCCTTTGGGTTAATTTAATATTTTGACTTGTTCTGTAAAAAATAACAGAAGACTGAGAGTGATCAAATTGCCGACATCGCACATGTTCGTAACAAATACATAGCTCAACAAGAAAAAATCAACAATTACTCTTTGAATCACTAACTTACAGTTTCTTTGCTACTAGCTGGCTGACATCGCGAACATCACGCGCGGAAAATGCCATGTCTTAAAACTTTGAAGAAAATGTTGACAAGTTGTTAAGGTAAACGTTTTCAGCACAGTCATAAAATCACATACTAGCAGTCGTTTAATACAAACGTTCCTTTAACGTTGATGAAAAATGTTAAAACTAAGAACGGTTAATGGAATTGGACACATTTTCCGGAATAGTGATTAACAAAGTTTCACATACAAACTTAACTAGACAGCCCTACGGACCAGCGGTACAGCGTTCGACTCAAGAGCGGCAGGTTTTGGGTTCGATTCCCGACCGTGCCATACACATGACTTTAAAATTAGAGATACTGCTTCTATACTGCTGCTTTGCCAGCTGGCAAACTGGGACTTATTACAAGTGATAAAAGCCCTATGGGGCGCCGTTTCTTTATTTATTCAGTATTTTAACATATGCATAAATCGATTTTTGGATATCCATAAATCGATTTTTGCATATGCAAAAATAGTCGGTATTTTTGCATATGTAAAAATCGAATTATGGATATCTAAAAATCGATTTATGGATATCCAAAAATCGATTCATGCATATGTAAAAATGTATTTTTGCATATGCAAATATAGCCAGCATTTTAACGTATCTAAAAATGTATTTATGCACTATGCATATTTCGATTTATGGATATCCATAAATCGAATTTTACATATGCAAAACTATTTTTGGATATCTTAAAATAATTTTACATATGTTAAATTCCGGTTTATGGATATCCATAAATGAATTATTATATATGCTAAAATAGTGAATAAATATAGAAACGGCGCTTCATAAAGCCCCAGTTATTTAAATACCCGTGATAACCGGTGCTCCCTGTTGCACTGGAAATTCCGGCATAGACGGAATAATAACATTGCTCTAGTCGGGAATAGCTAAAAATGCTGATGCGACGTTAAACAACATTACAACAACAACTGTCAAACTACTAAATAAATCGTTTTAAAATAGTAACCGATGATGGATGGTTGGATAAAGGACGAACTATCAGAGTTCAACAAAAAGTAGTCATACACATTATACATGTATAATGATGGCCTTCCATCCTGATATTGCACTTTGACTGCCCGTAGCACAGAAGGAACTAATTCACCACAACTCCACCCTCCAAAGCCACGCCATTGAACATGTATCTTTTGCAGTTTATCTTGGTATAAAAAATCCAATCTGGACGTGAAATGGAACATTCAAATAAGCTGTACTTCATTAAAACAGAACTTCTGGATTTCAACGGTAAACCAGACTGGAATACTACTGCTCTGCTGATCTGCCTGGGACCCACATCACTCAAATCAAATAATTATATAAATTAAAAACTAAAAAGACTAAAAAAAACCCAATGAAATACATACAAATACACAAGCAACATATATCATAGCAGCAGTGTACGTATCTGATTTGATTTATTGGGGGTTTTACGTCCCAGTCAAGCCGAATATTTCACTTACATGTATATCGAAACGTCATCAGCTATAGGTGAAGTGGCCGTGAGAAATTTTGACCTTTGCAGTGCGCTAACGGCAATATGCAGGGAGGGTTCTTTAGCATGCCACGCCTGCCGCCGGTCTCGGGACATCAGTTTTAATTTCAACTCCAAATGACCCCGTGTTTTTTTATTTCTAAATGCCGAGTGCTTGGCGAAAGAACGGTCACTACCAATTTTTAAATATTGATCAGACCACGGTTCGGGGATAAAACCCCGACCTCTCACATACGAAGCGAACACTCCAACAACTGAGGTACCGTAATGGTCAGCAGTGTATCTGAGATTATATCAATGTTACACTGGTCACTATTACAACAATGCTGCCTACGAGCAAGAATTGTTCTGATCAGCCACTATCTCGATGACATTCGAGCGAAATATGAATATAAACAATTTTTTTTTTTTGGAAAAAGTGGAAAGTTATTCAATTTTCTGAATTTTTTTTTTTTTTTTTTTTTTTTATTATTATTGTTGATTTCTAAAAATATATATTTTTTTAAAATAGATATCTTCTAACCACGACCCGTGACATTCATTTTCTAAAATTTCATTTCTTTAAGCTGTAAATAAACGGAATCCTCTGACCGGTTGGTCAGTGTTTTACGATGGTAATTATGAGCTTTGAGCATGCGCACGGATGTACGGAAAAACCCTAGAATCGAAGGTGAAACATGACAGATTGCATTAATTGTCCTTCATTAATATCCAGATGTATTTGAAATGGTGTTATGTATCCCTTACTAAGTCACAAATGACAAATTCAGCGAAGTTCTGTGTTTAATTTATCGTATTTCACCGTTTTGAAAGTTGTGTTTAAATGACCCGGGTTTTGACGACGTAACCATGTTCTCATATTAGATCCCAAATGCTGCATTTCGCTGGGTAAATACTGTAATTTCTGTATTTAATCGAGCTTCTATCGTTGAACCAAATGTAACATTGTTCATTAGGAACATCATTAATTAGATTAGCACCGTTTTAATTTTTTCTTTGGAAAACTTAATGCAGCTTTAACATGGTTCATAGATTTATACTGTACCAGAAAATAAATTGGTGAAATTTTTAAATTCTAACCAACATCCAAACTAACAATAACATGTAAGCGTCTTTTCGGGTGCGGGAATATAAAAGACAATAACCTATGCAAAAACACAGGGAACCGTCACGTATACGAACAACATTGGACGAACAGATACTGTTGGGTTTTCTAATTGCCCAAGGATCAAGTTTTTTTTTCAAATGTTAGCGGACTTCCCCATACATAGCTTGAGGTATCTTATGATAAGACTAGTTAAATGGCCTATCATCCGTAAACTCATTCTGTGTTCTGCATAAGTCCATAGAACTTGTAGAAAAAGCATGATACCAATTACCTAAGACTTGACTGAAACGAGTCAATTGATCAGGTTTCAAATTACTTGTATCTTTATGTAAACCAAGTTCTTTTGGATACGACAACAATTCTGTTATTTTCTGAGACATCTCAGAAACTAAATCTTCAAAAACTTTAACCTCAGTAATACTATATATATGTTAGATTGATAAAAAAATGTCCTTAGTTGTTACATTACAAACGTTGACGGTGATTTTAGCAGTGTTGGTTTTATTCAACATAATTCTGGACAAACAGAATAATTCAAATCACCACCAATATTTTCTATTAGAACAACTTGGTTGTTTAAATCCTCTAACTATACCATTTATAACTGTATGGACCAACTCTGACTGATTTTTTATTATTTAACTGCGAGACTTTTAACATTTAAGTCTTCTAGTACACAATGCCAAGTGTGTGGTATATCAATTAAACCTTCAGTTGTGTAGTTTCGACAAAGACGGATAACGTTAGTGCCTATGGTAACAGCACACCCAGTATTAGAAGAATTATTGGTACAAGTAACACAAGAACATAAAATTTCTTTTCTAAATATGGAATAACAATAAGACATTCTATTTAACCTAAATAACTTAAATTCGATTCATCAGCTAAAGTTAATTTCAAACCGAGTTATTTTTGGACCAGTTTTTTTATGAAGAAGTTATAAAATTCCTTAGAAACTACTAATTATACTAATATAATACTAATAATTAATACTAGTATTCAAATACACAATCTATGTTCCATGACAACACAATACTGTTGGTAATAAAATATAAATATTATGATGTCATAATTGAAAGGTTCGTTCAATAATTTGACAAAATAATCTGAAAGGCCTTTACCCAGGCATGATGGTAGCCAAGTTTCATTACACTTGGCCAGAGGTTTTGGCGAAGAATGTTAAAAGTTTACGCAAAACGCACGATGCACAACACAAGGCACACAAGTCAAACGACAGACAAAGATGGACTACAACAGTTTGTCTGAGCTTTCAGCTCAAGTTAGCTAAAAGGATATCTTTGTTCACAAAATTTGCATAATACAATATTGTTAACTTTAAACAACAAGGCTTCAACAAATCTTATCCTCTGGTGTACACGTGGTTATATCCTCTGGTGTACACGTGGTTATCCTCTGGTGTACACGTAGTTACCTCTGGTGTACACGTGTAGTCATTACCTAAACTTTCTGGTTTTATTAATTTCGAAATCGGTTTGACAAATGTACAAGGGGATAAATATCTCGCTAATTCCTGGAAAATACCATCCTTTTAATGCAATAGCATTAACTGATGTAATTCCATCATTGTTTCACAAAAGGATACCACGTTGTACACTGACAAAGCTGTTTACGTACGACATGACGCACGACTGACAATATGGATCGCAGTAGCTCATCTGAGTTTTCAGTTCAAGTTAGCTAAAATATATCTTTATTCAAAAGTAGAATACAACTGCCTGTTTTTGTATATCAATATATGTATAGTTATTTGAGAAGATAATTACCATATACATATGAACATGAATTCTAACAGCGTTAATGTTTAGTGCTACCAGTTTTATTGGACCTCTTCACTGTTACATGTTACAATGTTGTAATTGTGTGTATTATAGTTGCAAAATTTACAATTTAAATTACAATGTATCATAAATGCAATCCTTTAACAACATAGTCCCAGATTTCTGTAAATACTATAAAATCTCATTATAGTATCACTTAGTATCTTAGTCACCATTCTGAGAGTATTTTAAGTCCACAATTCTGTTTGTATAAGTCTCCCTTGATTTATCGAAATCAACTTCACATCTGATAAAATACATGTATTGTTGTTGTTTCGTTTTTAAAGCTTCAATTACTCATCAACTTTGTTCATCTTGACGCATCTAACCGCCTTAATGATAAAAATGATGTTTTTGTTCACTTTATTATTATTATTATTATTTGTTTATCTATGTTTTTGGTCTATGGTAGGAATTTAAAAGTTAACTTTCTTCATTTAGGCAGATAATTCAGCTTTGGTAGTTCCTAGCACCTAAAATCAAATGAATCTTCTTAATAATTAATACTTACAAACTGGTCGTGGTTTCAATTATTCGAGAATTCCGATTGGTTATTTGATTCAAGTATGACGTCGTTTTTGCAAAGTTATTTCTGCATAAACTTTCACTTTTTGAAGGTGAACTTACGGGTATTTTTTTTTCTTTATTTAGGATTCATCTTAAATTACTTTTATCAAAACACCGTCAGATGCTGATGAAATGTGAAAAGGATGCCTTTATATGTCATCAAAAGCCAACGAATACTGGTCGCTTGACTTCTGTATATAGATCAGAGTTGAGATGAGTTGAGTAATGGTGTTTAACGTCCAAGTCAGGAATGTTTCACTTATATCGAGACGTCGCCGGCTATAGGCGAAAGTGCAGAAATTTTGCCTGTGCATTGCGCTGATGGCAATTACCATCAGTGTCGTGACACTGGACCTCATTTATTTTCAGTTCCCATCCGAAAGAACCGTGACTTTCATTTCGTTATGCCAAGTGCTTGGCGAAAGAACAGCCACTACCCACTTTCAAGTCTTGGGTCAGACCCGGATCGAACCCACGACCTTCTACTTACGGAGCGAGCACTCTATAAACTATAAAGGTTAGACCTAGCCAATATTTTATTGTTATTATTATTATTGTCATTATTATTTTTGTTCTATAAAGTACTGTTATAAATTTTAACATTTTTCTTGCACATTTCTTATTGTTAATAGAGTTTAACAAGAATTCAAAAGAATTCAATGTCTCGCCTGGTAAGTGGTAAAAAATTATATAAAACTCTTTAACAATAATACAAACAATACTCTTTATTACAACCTTTTTACAATGACATTAACGGGGGACTCGGTTGTTGGGTGTCTAAAGCACACATTTTAATCACAGTCCCTCTTACTCTCAAGGTTCAAAACCACTACAGTAGCTAAGTTGGTAGAATGCTCGCTTCGTATGTGGGAGGTCGGGGTTCGAACTCTGGCAGGGTGACCGAGACTTTAAAATTGCTAATAGCTGCTCTTTCGCCAAACACTCAACAAAATGCATGAATCAGGGGGTCCTTCGTATAAGACCTTAAAACCGATGCCCCGTGTCGCGGCACGTTAAAGCATCCCTGCACATTGCCCTTAGCGCACTGCAAAGGTCAAAATTTCTGCCACTTCACCTATAGCTGGTGACGTCTCGATATAAGTGAAATATTCTTGACTGAGACATGAAACCTTAATCAATCAATCATTCTCTAGGTTCAAATCCAAATCTAGCAGAATCTAGTGTTATAAAAGTTTGTAACCAGTCACTACGTTTTCCTTCAACATCCCTGAACTGAACAACTTGATAAAAAGTGAAAGATTCTTGACTAGGACATAAAACACCATTAATCAATTCAATGTCATTTAATGATATTTACACCTACTGACAAAGGAAAAATGTGAAAAGTTCTGAGATAATTAATAACAGTGGTGGTTTTTATAAATGTCTAGTTACCAATTTTGTTTAATTATATACATAATTCTGGCAGAAACATTTTTCATTATAATTTGGTTTAAAGTACAACATTCAAAATATTTTACTGATAAATATTTATTCGTATATCAAAACCTTCTCTGTGTTTTTTTTTAGATTATCCTCTAGAAAAATGTAACATGTTGTCATAAAACTTAATCATTAATATTATAATCTCTTTAAAAAGTTTTTGTAAACTTTAGGTTAAGCCCAAAACTGGTCAAAATACACCACTGTTCTGTCTTCATGTAGAAATATATAACAAGACCCATTCAGGATCCAAACCTCCATCACCCGGGCATTATCATTATAATCACAGGTACTGATTGAGTAGTTTGTAATATAAGAAACAAGTGTCTACGATTTTTTTCAACCGGAAATAGTCAGAAATGTTTATGCTACAGATTTTGCATCATTTGTGAAACTGATGTATCAAATACTGCTTATTTCTCTTTCCCAAACAAATGTATGATATTTACTGATCATTTATGTATAAACCATATTAGGTCACTAACACACCATGTACTGATTACATCTTACCAATTACAAATATAATTTTGTTTTGAAATTAAGATTTTGAATGATAAAACTAGACTTTTACATTTGCACCAAGCGATTTGTTGTTGTCATTTTGTTGTTAGGATATATTGAAAGTAAGGAAGAGCGTAATAGCCATATGAACCTTGCATGAAACAGCCTAAATAACATTACTGGGTTGGATGAGTTTCACAACTTTTGTGAAAAAAGTAGTAGGAAGGAAAGATAAGCTGTGTAATCCCTTAATGAAACATTAATACATAAACAACATCATATGAAAAATGTGATTAATTATATTAATTATTCCAAATTACGGTATGGGAATATACAAAGAACATATAACATGGGAATTACAAGAATCAAGATTTTTGTTGACCTATTTCCCTATTTCTGAAATGATAAAAGGCACATCAAAAGATTTAATGGCATGAAAATGCTTTGCCCTTGCCACAGTACATTTAAAATTAGTGGCTGCAATATGCATTATTAGTTACATATTGCCTTTTTTTCTCAACACTAAAAAGAGGATTGACTGTATATAATATAAAATTAACTTCAATTTTAACAATACAATGTTCAAAGAAACGTGTTAAAAAAGTATTCAAACTATAAAAAAGTAATATATTTTTAGTAGTATTCAAACTATAAAAAAGTAATATATTTTTAGTAGTATTCAAACTATAAAAAAGTAATATATTTTTAGTAGTATTCAAACTATAAAAAAGTAATATATTTTTAGTAGTATTCAAACTATAAAAAAGTAATATTTCTTTAGTAGTAATCAAACTATAAAAGTAATGTATTCATTAATACTTCTTGTCCCTAAATTTACTTCCTTTTATACACCCATTTCCATCCATAATATTTTGAGATATTTTTATCACAAAATCTTCATAGAGTTTTCATGGTTCTGATAAAACAATGTATTGTTTTGGAGTGTATAAATGGAAGTATTTTAGTGGAAGGTAATCAGGGTATAAAAATAGTCTTTTCACTTATACAAAATTCAAACATAAAAATTGACAGTAAAACCAGCTTAAGTGGCCACCTCAATATAAAGATACTGGCCTTTAAATTTCATATAGTAAAACTTGTTATAGAGACCACTTCCATATATATAATATTTTCTTTACAGCTCATACAGTAAAACCTGCTATAGCAAGCACTTCCATACAAAGACCACCTGTATATATAGTAAAATCTGTTATATAGTCCTCTTCTATAAATAATATATATATATATATATATATATATATATATACGTTATAAAGTTTATACATAGAAATCTGTTACAGAAAACACTTTTAGAAGTGACCTCGATTTAAAAACCAATTGTTCCTAAAAACAACATTTTTAGCCCTTTTTCCTTATATCTCAACCAAAAAGAACCAACATTTTATATCAAGACCAAATGTCTATTATGTACCAAGGATGGCCTCTATGTTAATTGTATGTACATAGATATATAAATTTATCTAGAAAAAACATTTACGTTTTGCTGTTATAATCTTGGGATTTAAAATGAGTTTTTTCATGCCTATTTTTACAATCTTTTCTCCCAAATCTTTTATCACAATACTGGCATTTGTGAGGTTTTTCTGTGCTATGAACTACTGCATGTTTGTTACGATCACTGGAATGTGTAAAATCTTTACCACAAATATCACAATGAAATGGTTTGTCACCACTGTGAATTCTTGCATGTGTTCTTAAATGTCCAATGTGACTAAAAGTTTTACCACAAACATCACATTCATGTAACTTAAGTCCTGTGTGTACTGTCTGGTGTGTTTTACAATGTTCAGCTCTAATAAAACCTTTTCCACAGATTTGACATACAAATGGGCGTTCTCCAGTATGGGTTCGTTTGTGGCGTAACAAATCGCCACTTTGGTTGTATTCATTTCCACATTCATCACATTTAAATGGCTTTTCTCCTGAGTGTAATCTCATATGTGCTGTAAGATTACTGGATAATGTAAACATTTTACCACATATGTCACACCTATGTAGATTTTCACCTGTGTGCAACTTCATGTGCACATTTAATGAGTAGGTATCAGAATACTGCTTTCCACAAACATCACAGATGTATTGTTTAGATTTAGATTTGTCAAATTCTTTCATTACAAGTTGTCTAGTTAAGGTTGAGTAATAGTTTATTAAGTCTTCATCAATTACACCACCGCTAGACCCATCATTGTTCTTAACAAATTTAGGAACCCTGCCTTCTTTTCTATAATTAGATACATCACATTCTATAATTAGATCTGGTGAAGGACCTGAAATATTTTCAGCACCACTTGTGATAAGGTTTTGTTGTTTTTCAGAGTTAAATATCATATCACTGATGTCTGTGGATTTCTGAAAGTAACTGCCATCTGGATTGATATTAAACATGTCACTTTTAGTCTGAATGTTTCTACCAGAATAAATATTTTGACTATTTTGATTTTTGATCTGACCAGCGTTACACAAGCCAGTAAATGTATCATCAGCAGTGTTTGTTAGTGTGTGGTTTTGATTTTTAATTTGTCCAGCATTACACATACCAGTAAATGTAACATTGGTGGTAGTTATTGTGGTGGGATTTAGAGGAGTATTTTGATAACAAATATTGTCATTTAGAAATACATGTTCTTCACTCTTTACACTGGCTTGGCACTTTTGTTCATCCATACCTGTTGTTTCACAACTCATACCAGATATATTTTGGAACTTTTGTTTATTTAAACTTAAGTTACAAGTTTCATCATTTTTGTTCCTGTGTTGACCTGTGGTTGTATAACAACTTAGATCTGTTTTACTTTGGCACTCGTTCGTCTCCATATTTTTATCACTTTATCTCAAGCTTACTTTTATTTTGTGTTCATGTTTGTGTTCTTGACAGTTTGCATAACACTGACAATATTTATTTTTATACCTCTGTTCATTTGTAATACATTCATAACTGGTTTTGACCATTTCCTGATAACATGAACTCCACTACATTCTTGTATATCAACTCTATCTATTAGATATACATTAGACATTATGATTCTTACATGTTTAAAAGTTCCATACGTCTACACTCTTATGGTATAGATACTATATGTAGCATAACTTCACCAAAATGTTTTTCAGTTCTTTTAATTTTCACATTTGCTATGGTGAATATCCTTGTCAACTTTTTAAGTTTTTCCACAGCTGCAGTATACTGGCATGACAGTATGAGTTGTATCTCTTTATGTTCTAAAAAAAAAAAAAAAAAAAAAAAAAAAAAATCATTATAATATGTTAAAACTTCCAATGCAAATGTGCTACATTTGTAGGTATAGAATTTTACAAATACTGGTGTAATAAGTATTTAGAAAACCTACACCAAATGTTTAAACCCTACACTTTGACACCAGTTTGTCACATCTCTAGGGAACATTTATTTGTGTGGAATATACATCCTTTCCTCAGCAACTAAGCCAACCGTCCTAAATTCCTACAGTCAACTAACTAAATATCCTCGATACTAAGGGGTGCGTGCCAGTTTTGTAAGTGAACCTGGGTGGTCAAATAGCAAGAACTTTAGTGTTAAATTACGTGATATCACTTGTACGTTTTTTTACATTACATGATACGTTAAGAAACGTATATGTTAAACTGTATATACCTGATGTACATGGGTGGTTGTCGTAACTTGTATCATGGAAGTTGTTTAAATATTATAAAATAAAGTAATGGAAAAGGATAACGGGTTAAAATAATACCGGATCAGCTTTAAGCAATAGCTTATATCGAGAATATAAGAACGACTGCAAAACATATATCAGGATGCATGGAGAGTATCTCACTTATATCAAGGTGACAGTAACGTAACTACTTATATAAGTTGGAATGGATAATATCAAACTTATATCAGGCGACTAAAGGCTATCTCACTTGGAGTGTATCTCACTTATATCAGGTCGACTGGAGAGTATCTCACTTATACCAGGACGACTGGAGAGTATCTCACTTATATCAGGCGACTAAATACTATCTGACTTATATCAGGTCGATTGGAGAGTATCTCACTTATATCAGGTTGACTGAAGAGTATCTCACTTATATCAGGACGACTGGAGGGTATCTCACTTATATCAGGACGATTAGAGAGTATCTCACTTATTTCAGGTTGACTGAAGAGTATCTCACTTATACCAGGTCGACTGGAGAGTATCTCACTTATATCAGGACAACTGGAGGGTATCTTACTTATATCAGGTTGACTGAAGAGTATCTCACTTATATCAGGACGACTGGAGAGTATCTCACTTATATCAGGTTGACTGAAGAGTATCTCACTTATATCAGGACGACTGGAGAGTATCTCACTTATATCAGGACAACTGGAGGGTATCTTACTTATATCAGGTTGACTGAAGAGTATCTCACTTATATCAGAACGACTGGAGAGTATCTCACTTATATCAGGTTGACTGAAGAGTATCTCACTTATATCAGGTTGACTGAAGAGTATCTCACTTATATCAGGACGACTGGAGAGTATGACTGTAGAGTATCTTACTCATATCAGGACGACTGGAGGGTATCTCACTTATATCAGGACAATTGGAGAGTATCTCACTTATATCAGGACGATTGGAGAGTATCTCACTTATATCAGGTTGACTGAAGAGTATCTTACTTGTATCAGGACGACTGGAGAGTATCTCACTTATATCGGGACGACTGGAGGGTATCTCACTTATATCAGGACGATTGAAGAGTATCTCACTTATATCAGGTTGACTGAAGAGTATCTCACTTATATCAGGACGACTGGAGAGTATGACTGTAGAGTATCTTTCTCAAATCAGGTCGACAGGAGAGTATCTCACTAATATCTATCGGGTTGACTGAAGAGTATCTCACTTATATCAGGACGACTGGAAGGTATTTTACTTATATCAGGACGATTGGAGAGTATCTCACTTATTTCAGGTTGACTGAAGAGTATCTCATTTATATCAGGTCGACTGGAGAGTATCTCACTTATATCAGGTTGACTGAAGAGTATCTCACTTATATCAGGACGGCTGGAGAGTTATGATTTCACTTATATCTGTCGACTGGAGAGTATCTCACTTATATCAGGACGACTGTATAGTAACTCACTTATATCAGGACAACTACAGAGTATCTTACTTATATATCAGGTCGACTGAAGAGTATCCCACTTATATAAGGACGACTGGAGAGTATCTCACTTATATCAGGACGACTGGAGAGTATCTCACTTATATCAGGTCGACTGGAGAGTCATGATCGCACTTATATCAGGACGACTGGAGAGTATCTCACTTATATCAGGACAGCTGGAGAGTATCTCACTTATAGTTGGTCGACTGGAGAGTATCTCAATTATATCCAGACAGCTGGAGAGTATCTCACTTATAGTTGGTCGACTGGAGAGTATCTCACTTATATCAGGACAGCTGGAGAGTATCCCACTTATATAAGGAGAATATCTACCATCCTTCTGAGTAGTGATTTTTTCTCAGTCTCTTATTTTTATTTTGTCACAGGTTCTATCAAAGATGCAATATCAAAGACGAGGCGTCAGTAATCTAGGGATCGTGCAACAATGCGACATGTCTCGCATATGGAACTACAATCGCATTGCTTGACATACATAATGACATATTTATGTAATGCTGTAATCATGTAAGTTTAAGTTTTAGAATGTCGCTTTCATACCATTATTTTAGCATGGAATATATGAAAACATTCACAACTATGTAATTCTTAATAATTTAATAAAAAAAAATCAGGGTTACAATTTTGCAACAAAAAATGTGATACTGTTATTTTAAAGTAAAAACTAAAAAAAATTTAAAGAACTATCATGAACCATTTTTTAAAAAAAAGAATACTACTTTCCAAAGTGGTACATGACAGAACAGAACTGTAGCAAATAATGGTAATATATAGCCATCTACACATCTACTTCCGTTATGGTTTAAATTATTGAGTTTGGTCATTTTGATAATTTCAATATTAACAGTTTTTTAAAATATATATCTTTGCATTTTAATCAGTGGTCACAATATTCGTTTTTCTTTCCTTATCCTGTTTGTATGTTTAATCATTGTCTTGTATTTGGTTTTGTTTGATGTCGTGTTTGCTGTACATGTTGTTCAGCAGTAAATGTTTTTCTTCTGTTAAAAATAATGACACCTAGTGTTATATTGATAAAGACATTTTATTTTGTGTTAAACTATACATGTTTAACTAATATCTGTAGTATTTTCTTCTTTTGTTTGATCTGAAAAAAATATCAATAAGAGATCCAAATTAAGTAAGTCTTATCCGAAAAAAAAACTTCCTTAATAAATAATTTCTGATTTTTTCGTGACTCTATGCTTAACATGCAATCCTAACATTACCTAACATTACAGTATTATATACTCCATATATCTTAAATATTTCAACTAAAAATGCACGTGCTAATTAATCTCAATGAAACCAAACCAGTTTGATAAGTTTAAAGAATTTAACCAAAAAATCAGAGGTATCGTTCTGAGTCGTAGTTGTTGTATCAGATATAAGATTTAAGTTAAACAACAATTAAAGTCTTATATCCCCTTTCTATAACATGTATAACTTGTAAGTTTTCTTGTTGGCTTTATGCTAGATCTTGGCACAATTTATGTCTGTCTTCCTGTCTCTATCTTCTTGTCTCTGTCTTCCTGTCTCTGTCTTCCTGTCTCTATCTTCTTGTCTCTGTCTTGCTGTCTCTAACTTCCTGTCTCTGTACTTGCTGTCTCTGTCTTCCTGTCTCTATCTTCCTGTCTCTAATCTTGCTGTCTCTGTCTTCCTGTCTCTATCTTCCTGTCTCTATCTTGCTGTCTCTGTCTTCCTGTCTCTATCTTCCTGTCTCTAGTCTTCCTGTCTCTATCATCCTGTCTCTGTCTTCCTGTCTCTATCTTCCTGTCTCTGTCTCCCTGTCTCCATCTTCCTGTCTCTGTCTATTTATCTGTCTAGCTCTCTGTTGGGTTTTTTATCTCCCAGTGTCTATATGCCCGCCTCTGTCTCTCTGCTCTAGCTGTCTGTCTGTTTCTTTATCTCCGGTCGTCACTATCTGTCTGTCTGTTTTTCTATCTTTCTGTCTCAGTCCGCCCGACTTTGCCTGTTCTCTATCTCACTGTCTATTTCTCACTCTCTCTATCTCACTGTCTCTATCTCACTACCTCTATGTATCTGCCAGTCTTTATCTGTCTGCTCTAGCTCTCTTTCCACCCGACTCTGTCTGTCTGTCTGTCTGTCTATCTGTTTGTTTCTTTAACTAACCTATATCTGTCCATCGTCTAGATTTCCATCCGTTTCTCTATTTTCATGTCTTTGTCTGTCTGTCTGTCTGTCTCTTTCTCTATCCAAATGTCTCATCTGTCTGTTTGTCTACATATTTTATCTGTATTTTCTTTATCTATCTATTCCATTGTCTGATCGGTCCATCTATATCTCTGTCTCTATCTGCTCGCCCTTGTTTTAATGTCTATTTATCTAACTCTCTGTCTTTCCGTCTCTATTTGTCTGTCTCTTTCTCAAGCTGTCTTTTGTCTGTCTATCTTTGTCCCTATTTGCCTGTCTTTGTCTTATTGTGTCTGTCACCTAACATTGGTCCGCCTGATACACTCATATATAAATGTATTGAATTCTGGACTTGATCATGAACAAAACAAATTGCATTAAGGTTGATAACATAGACTGAACAAAGTCAGTGAAATAGTATATGAATTTGACGCTATTTGCAATAGCTAATTATAACCTGGTGTAACGAAGTATTTTGACCCCGGTTGAAAAGTGACCGGCGGGGGGAGGGGGGGGGGGGGGGCTCATTTTTCAACGTTGAAAATTGATACCAGCTGTGTTCAATTACAACCCTACCCCGTTAAAAACTGATATAGTTGTTGGGTTTTTTGAGGTTTGTATTGGGGGGGGGGGTTTAATGATATAGGTTTTAGGGCATATTTTCGTTGTATGGTGTATAACACTGTGTTCCTGTAGCAAAGTACACGATTTTGCTGCAAATCCCATTTTTATATTTAGTCAGTCTACAATCGTCTACCAATTTTCTGTATTAGCAATCATCTCCTCTAGGACTTTTGAACAAGAATTCTGAAGTCTTAAACATGTTGAGGGCGAGGGCGGATGTGTTCCAATCGGGACAGATTTCAGTGTGAGAAAGTTTGTCGCTTGCAGAAGGTCAGTGGTTATTCTTCTGGCACTCCGGTTTTCTCCACCATCCCTGAACTGACCGCCTCGATATAAATGAAAGAATTTTGACTGAGGGCGTTAAACTCTAATATTAGTGTTCCTAGAAATTATTGAAGAATTTGATGAAAACTGAATTTCTTAACTATTCATTAACCACAATGAATACACCAAAAAGTAATATTTTGTTAGTCCACTATTTCCAAAATACCAATGTGTTCGAAATATTATCATAAAATATTCACAATATGAACCCATGCCAATCGCTCAGTATCATAATAGCCGTTTTTTTTGTGGGATATACCGTGGACTGTGTTATGATTTACTTATTTCTGTCTAGTTTTATTCTTGATTAGAAACGTATATATATATATATATATATATATATATATATATATATATATATATATATATATATATATATATTGTTGAACAACGTCCATAGACAGATCAAAACTGTAGTTTGTGGGGAGGGTCAATATTCAACAGGGTCAATTTTCAACGAAATGAGGTCATCATTTGTCGAGAAAAAAATTATCACTCTGTTGAAAAATGACCCCGGGTATAAATTTCACGAGTTTTGGTCTCAATTTTCAACGTTGAAAAAGCACCCCGGTTCAATGTTTCAACCCGGGTCAAAATACTTCATTACACCGGCAAATTAATGGCGTTTCGTTTTAAATGGTAGACATATAATCATCACAACATACCTTTCAATCTGATCAAGTCT
The DNA here is from genome assembly GCA_029721355.1 of Tegillarca granosa. Taxonomy (NCBI): domain Eukaryota; kingdom Metazoa; phylum Mollusca; class Bivalvia; order Arcoida; family Arcidae; genus Tegillarca; species Tegillarca granosa. The sequence goes on along the minus strand of CM056597.1, from coordinate 629,809 downwards.
TCTCAAGACGTTAGGTGGGAATTCACAATCTAAAATATTGTTTTAAGAATGTCAATATAATATTAACATAATATTAACATGGAATTTTTTACAAAGAAAAAATAATTTATAATTTTGACTACAAATATTTTTTCGCCAGATACAAACACATCTAACTCTGTAATACGTATCACATCTAACTTTGTAATACGTATGACATGCAATTCTGTAATATGTATCACATCTAACTTTGTAATACGTATGACATGCAAGTCTGTAATATGTATCACATCTAACTCTGTAATACGTATCACATCTAACTCTGTAATACGTATCACATCTACCTCTGTAATATGTATCACATCTAACTCTGAAATACGTATCACATCTAACTCTGTAATACGTATCCCATCTAACTCAGTCATACGTACGACATCTACCTCTGTTATATGTATCACAGCTAACTCTGTAATGCGTATCACATCTAACTCTGTAATTCGTATCGCATCTAACTCTGTAATACGTATCACATGTACCTCTGTAATATGTATCACAGCTAACTCTGTAATACGTATCCCATCTAACTCTGTAATACGTATCACATCTACCTCTGTAATATGTATCACAACTAACTCTGTAATGCGTATCACATCTAACTCTGTAATACGTATCACAACTCTGTAATACTTATCGCATCTAAGTCAGTAATACGTACGACATCTACCTCTGTAATATGTATGACATCTAACTCTGTAATACGTATCACATCTAACTCTGTAATACGTATTATATCTCACTCTGTAAAACGTATCACATCTAACTCTGTAATACGTATGACATGCAAGTCTGTAATATGTATAACATCTAACTCTGTAATACGTATCACATCTAACTCTGTTATACGTATCACATCTAACTCTGTAATACGTATCACATCTAACTCTGTAATATGTATCACAACTAACTCTGTAATACGTATCACAACTCTGTAATACTTATCGCATCTAACTCTGTAATACGTATGACATGCAAGTCTGTAATATGTATAACATCTAACTCTGTAATACGTATCACATCTAACTCTGTTATACGTATCACATCTAACTCTGTAATACGTATCACATCTAACTCTGTAATACGTATCGTATCACATCTAACTCTGTAATACGTATCACATCTAACTCTGTAATACGTATCACATCTAACTCTGTAATACGTATCACATCTAACTCTGTAATACGTATCACATCTAACTCATTAATACGCACGGCATCTACCTCTGTAATATGTATCACAGCTAACTCTGTAATGCGTATCACATCTACCTCTGTAATACGTATCACATCAAACTCTGTAATATGTATCACATCTAACTCTGTTATACGTATCACATCTTACTATGTAATACGTATCACATCTTACTCTGTATTACTTATCAGTTGAAACTCGATATTATTGCTCCAACTTGGTGAAGGTCAAGTTAATTTCCCTGAATGAAAAGTTGCAATATTGCTAAATACAAAGTTGTAATTTTATCATAATACAGGTCATATAAGTTGTAATTTTACTGAAGGTAAAGTATTGATTTTGTAAAATTGTTATTTTTTTCCGAATGTTTAAATAATTTCCCTAAATTGAACAAATTTATTCAATTTTACTGAACGGAAAGTTGAAATTGCTGAGCGCAAAGTTTAAATTTATCTAAATCTGAAGTTGTTATTTTATAAATGTGAAATTAATTTAGCTAAATGTCAAGTTAATAAAACTGATCATTAAGTTATTGTCTGCAATTTACGTCCATATGACTAAATATAAAGTTGTTATAATTCAAAATTCAAATAATCTATTGAATTTGTACAAAAAACTGTCATGATTCTGTTTATGTATTTGATGTATACCATTAAGCCGTGTGTCTTCTGGTATCATATCTGCTCTAGTTGCTCCAAATTCTTTAAGAAAGCCATGTTTTTCTAGTTTATAAAGGAGACGATTTCGTCTTCTAGGCGATAATTCTACTTCTTTTGTAGTGACACATATCAAGCCTTCAGTAGCAGATGTTGTTAACTCTTCCTCGACAGAAGGTCACAATTACCGTGTTTCTATCGGGGGAGTACAACAGAATTTCTCTTTCTCCACGTGTACTACCTGTAAATAAAACAAAACCATTAATAATAATAATAATAATTATAATAATAATAAATAAACAAAATCAATGAATGACCTTTCGTAAACTGCCAAAAAGTGTATAGAATAAACTGATACGTTTTCTTTTCGGGACATTTTCTATTAGGTATTGTACGAACAGTGCTCTCCGTGTAATCTTTCAGAGCTTCAGTAACGCATTTAGAAAAAAATGCTTACCTTTGCGACAATTCAAAACCAATTTTATCACATAAAATTGATTTAAGACGGTTATTAAATGACTCATTTACTCGAACCTTCGTATAAATTAAAGATGCGTATCTAGTCAATTTATTACACCTCGGGTATATAGTCTTATAAACCGTAATATAAACGAGAAAAAACAAACTGAAAAAACCGCTTTTAAAATGCTACTGCATTGCTTGTACAGAGGCAAGGAAATCATTTTAGAAATCGACTTGCTTTCTTTTTAAAAAATGTACATGTAAGTGTCATAAAGCATTTTTGAATTTTATTGTTAAATACATTCAAGAAATGCTTTGTCATAAAACACTTTTTAAAAATATATTTAACGATAAAATTTAAAAATGTTTTATGACATAATATATTCTATTGTGATAAACTGAATGAATGCAAAAGTTTCCAAGATAAAATTGATGACTTCATTTCAAGAATTATAGATTTACCTGGTGGAAAAACCAATCTGCTCGAGAAACAGGGATTGTTAGGAGCCCGTCTTGGTGCTGCTCGAAACTGACGGTATCTGCAATCCTTAGCACCAGGTAGTCTACAATTATACACAATATTAGATAATTTTTTGGGTATTCATACAACATGGTAATTATTTATTTCAGTCAGATGACAAAGTTTAATTATGTGACTTTAGACCTTGTTTTACAAACCTGGGATCTAGTGGCCAAACGACAAAAAGCGAAGCTCACAAATTACAGTGTTTTTTTAAAAAATATATTCGGGAAGATTCTTCTATGAGAAAGTGTTTCAATTTGCTTGCCGATAACCTGTTTTGTCTTCCTTTGGATACGCTGGTGTCATCTAAAATCCTAGCCTAGACTATTTCGAAAAAAGTAACTCTGAACGTTAAATAACTAATAACTATTCTGCTGGTTGTTTTAGGAAAATGAAATGCGGTTAGACAACACTTTTACGTATTTACATTTCAGGCTACTAGTCATCGACCACATGGTTTTTTATGTAACGGCATTTTAGGTTTTTTTTTTAAACATTTTGTACATTGTTCTTTTCTCTGTCAATAAGACCTGATATTTTATCATAACGTAAGGGTTCACTTACGAGTACGTGTAACAATATTAGGTATATAAATAGTGAGAATTTTTTAATGTTTCTGTAAATGCTATCATATGCTCATTTCTCATCTGTACAACTGTAAGAAGTTACATGATATACTTAGAGCGGGTACCATGCTGCTTAAACCTCTTTGGATTAGATAACAAGATTCTCTATGATACTACATTTAGCTAGCAAGTGTCAATATTATAGTTAATCTTGGTCAGAGTAATTAGTGTTGATAATTAATTTGATAAAGAACTGATCATATGCTTCTCAAATACACATTTCCATATTTGTCGTGTAGTATTACCTTAGAAAACTAACACGTGTTCACCCCTGTATATAAAGAGTAGTTTTTAAGATGAGAGAGAGAGAGAGAGAGAGAGAGAGAGAGAGAACCAGAGGTGAGAGGAAAGATACGAAATGTAACCTCTATGTAAGCAGCTGTAGACGAGCTGCATTGAATGTCCAATGCATGCTGCATAAATAACGTACAAGATGTGTCTTGGATGTCCAAGACAAGAAAAACAATAAAAGCCTTTTCAACATTACAAGAACGTGTTGTCAATGTGTTACACAAGGCCGGCTGGCTTTTGAGTTGTGCTGAGTACCAGTTAAGAATCTGAACGGGAAAACACAACTACGTGAGGTCCTGCAACATGTCAACTAGATGGTCATTGCGAAGGAAATCGAACAACTATCAGAGTATCCAAATCTGTGGCAGATGTGGGCTTTTCCATGTGTCATTTTGTCCAGCATTCCACGCAAGATGTTTTAAGTGTGACAAAGTCGGTCATTACGCCAGGTCGTGCCATTCACAGATGCAAGTGGAAAAGAAATATAAAAAACAAATATCTGCAAAACAACGTGAAAGGGATAAAAGACGGATAACCGCTTTTATTCAACGAAAAAAAAATGAAGACAATTACAACAGAAAAAGAGAATACAGAGGAAAGAAATCAACAATTGGGACTTACCATTATAGAAACTAAAAAGGATAATAAAAACCTTCGGGAGTTGAACCAAAGATTAATTGAAAAGATTTAAGAAATGAAAGACAAGATAGCGGGTGAGCAAAATTTTTATAAGAACTTAAACAACAACAAGAATTTTTATTAGCAACTAACAAACAATTAAAATATTTATCTTTACAAAGTGAAAATAGTTAAAATTCTAAATTTTTTCATTGGATTTCCATGATTTGTCACATGTAAAACAACAGCAAGTAAGTCGATGTATTTTTACTTAGAGTAAACATTGGTATACTAGTATTTAAAAATTAGCTATATTTTGCCATCTATATATGTATTTAAACTATTATGTGTGTAATGTTATTTTTTTAAACATGACAAGTAAATTTTTAGAATAAGAATTGTTAAGCAATGTTATACTTTATATTATTACTTGCAATATTTTTCATTCGGAAATAATGTTTCAATGGCATTTTGTGTGAGCAAGTATAATTTTTGTTTTTAAATTGCGCTACAATATCTTTTTAAGCCGAAAATTGTCGGATATAGTAGTTGCGTCATTAATTAAACTTTACAGAATTTTTTAATTTTATAATTGAAAAAAAAAACGGTCAAGTTTTATCTAAGGAATGAGCGACATAAATAATGTCTCCTTAGCTTTACAAGAAATAATTTATATTTCAACTTATAATTTATTTAATTTATTATGTTTTAAGGATAAAAATGTACGTGTGCTATTTTTATTATATATATATATATATATATATATATATATATATATATATATATATATATATATATATATATATATATATATATGCCTGACTGTAAAGTCATCTGTAAAGGCACCTAGCACTTCAAAACTATTATCATTTTTAAATCTTGTAAATTATAATTTTGACCTCTCAATTTATTTTGACAAAATTTCATAAACTTGCAATTATTATACTTATAACAATTTTTTGTGGTAATATTATGTATTCTATACAAGTTTATAATGTTTTCATATACATTTTTAATTTGCAGAATCAGAGCAACATTCTATATTAGAGATTTATTGTATTTTTTATTGTTTGTACAAAATATGTCTTGGATGTCCAAGACAAGAAAAACAATAAAAGCCTTTTCAACATTACAAGAACGTGTTGTCATTGTGTAACATACATGCTATGAACATTGCGTTAATTGTACACGTAGAGGTAAAACAAAACAATCTGTTATCTATCAATATAACTTACCTTCCAATCTCATTATTTATAAATTCAATGCTTCCATTTACAACTCCATAGTCCTGTATGAACTTTGTGTTGGGTTGACTTGGTGATGAACTCCGACGGAGTATCATTGTAGAATGCATTCTCCCTGCGGTCTAGATTCAAAGTAAGTAATGTAGCACCATTGAATAAAAACTTACTGTTAATTATTATATTGATGTTGCAGTTTTTTCTGTTTTCTGAAGTAAATTTTGTCGATATATAATATTTTCTAAAACATTAACATTTTCTGATTTCAGTTTCTAAAGAAATTTATAGATGTTTGATCATGAGGATTTTGTTATTATCTGGAAGGAAGGATTCTGTGTATTATATTATCGTATTAAGATTAAATCAAATAAAATTACATAAAATTTGTCTTTTTTTCAACAACAAGTAACACCATCAGTCCTTCACTATAACCGTTATAAATAGTTTAATTACTTATACCTGCTCTTTAATTATCAATGCTTATTTGTTATTATTATTATTATTAATTCTGTTTTAAACATAAGCCAATAGTTTGAACAGAATCATTATAACATTGCTAAAACACCTCAATTTTATTTTTGCGCCGGACTTCGTCAACGATGCATTAATGCCGTTTTTGTTCCTAATTTCGTCAACCATGCATTGAAGCGTTTTTGTCCCTAAGCTTACAATGCACTTTGTATTTATAAAAGACAATTGCTATGAAAAATTAATAGTAATTAAATTTGTATACGCAAAATAATGTCATTTCAACGCTTAAAAAAATATCATGCAGTTCTCCAGTTAAAAATATTAAAATTGACTTACAATTCTCGGATCAAATCTTGGCATTTTTGACACATCTACATACAGGAATCCGGCACATCTTTCTGGATCAATCTGATATTGAGCACTCGATGCTTGTAAAGTAACAAAACTAAGTGCCAAATATACAATGCCAAGGACCATGGTTAAATCTCTGCTGATGTAATTTAACACATTCTCTTCTTTATAGGCAAGATAATTATGCGATTTAAAGCTAGCAGTATAATCACTCAAAGTTTCTGTCAAGTTTTTGAATATTTTATCATAAATTATCTACTAAAACATATTGGTTTTTGTCACTTAAATGACCTTGTTAAATTTGAGAATATTCTTATCAAAGCTAAATCACGACTTTTAATTTTTATATTTTTGTCTCGATTTCATGACAAATGATAATTATTACTATTTCTATTCTTGTCAGAATGAAAACCATATAGAAATTAAAACTTAAAATCAGATGTTCTTAAACTTATAACCGTTTTTATTAATAAATGTCCAAATTATGTCATGGCTATTGATAATGATAAGAAAAATGCCTTTTTAACTGACGAGAAAAATACCGATAGATCATTATTTTAAGGCGTCTTTCGCATAAAGTGACATTTGCTTACTTAAGAATACTCCGTACTTTTGAACCGATTTTTCACCATACTTTTGAAAATGTTACAGATTATATCTTTTATCATCCTGAATTAAAAATACTTCATTTTATAGCGGTCACCAAAGAACTTTTTGTGGTACCTTTCAAAAATACTTCATTTTATAGCGGTGATCATAGAACTTTTTGTGGTACTTTATTAAATAGAGGTGACCATAGAACTTTTTGTGGTACCCTTCAAAAATACTTTATTTAATAGAGGTGATCATAGAAGTTTTTGTGGTACCCTTCAAAAAAACTTCATTTTATAGAGGTGACCATAGAACTTTTTGTGGTACCCTAAAAATACTTCATTTTATAGCGGTGATCATAGAACTTTTTGTGGTACCATTCAAAAATACTTCATTTTATAGCGGTGATCATAAAACTTTTTGTGGTACCCTTCAAAAATATTTCATTTAATAGAGGTGATCATAGAACTTTTTGTGGTACCCTTCAAAAATACTTCCTTTTATAGAGGTGACCATAGAACTTTTTGTGGTACCCTTCAAAAATACTTCATTTTATAGCGGTGATCATAGAACTTTTTGTGGTACCCTTCAAAAATACTTCATTTATAGAGGTGACCATAGAACTTTTTGTGGCACCCTTCAAAAATACTTCATTTTATAGCGGTGACCATAGAACTTTTTGTTGTACCCTTCAAAAATACTTCATTTTATAGCGGTGACCATAGAACTTTTTTGTGGTACTTCAAAAATACTTCATTTAATAGAGGTGACCATAGAACTTTTTGTGGTATCCTTCAAAAATACTTCATTTTATAGCGGTGACCATAGAACTTTTTGTGGTACCCTTCAAAAATACTTCATTTTATAGCGGTGACCATAGAACTTTTTTGTGGTACTTCAAAAATACTTCATTTAATAGAGGTGACCATAGAACTTTTTGTGGTACCCTTCAAAAATACTTCATTTTATAGCGGTGACCATAGAACTTTTTGTGGTACCCTTCAAAAATACTTCATTTTATAGCGGTGACCATAGAACTTTTTTGTGGTACTTCAAAAATACTTCATTTAATAGAGGTGACCATAGAACTTTTTGTGGTACCCTTCAAAAATACTTCATTTTATAGCGGTGACCATAGAACTTTTTGTGGTACCCTTCAAAAATACTTCATTTTATAGAGGTGATCATAGAACTTTTTGTGGTACCCTAAAAATACTTCATTTTATAGCGGTGATCATAGAACTTTTTGTGGTACCCTTCAAAAATACTTCATTTTATAGCGGTGATCATAGAACTTTTTGTGGTACCCTTCAAAAATACTTCATTTAATAGAGGTGATCATAGAACTTTTTGTGGTACCCTTCAAAAATACTTCATTTTATAGAGGTGACCATAGAACTTTTTGTTGTACCCTTCAAAAATACTTCATTTTATAGCGGTGACCATAGAACTTTTTTGTGGTACTTCAAAAATACTTCATTTAATAGAGGTGACCATAGAACTTTTTGTGGTACCCTTCAAAAATACTTCATTTTATAGCGGTGATTATAAAACTTTTTGTGGTACCATTCAAAAATACTTCATTTTATAGAGGTGATCATAGAACTTTTTGTGGTACCCTAAAAATACTTCATTTTATAGCGGTGACCATAGAACTTTTTTGTGGTACTTCAAAAATACTTCATTTTATAGCGGTGATCATAGAACTTTTTGTGGTACCATTCAAAAATACTTCATTTTATAGAGGTGATCATAGAACTTTTTGTGGTACCCTAAAAATACTTCATTTTATAGCGGTGACCATAGAACTTTTTGTGGTACCCTTCAAAAATACTTCATTTTATAGAGGTGATCATAGAACTTTTTGTGGTACCCTAAAAATACTTCATTTTATAGCGGTGACCATAGAACTTTTTGTGGTACCCTTCAAAAATACTTCATTTTATAGAGGTGATCATAGAACTTTTTGTGGTACCATTCAAAAATACTTCATTTTATAGAGGTGATCATAGAACTTTTTGTGGTACCCTAAAAATACTTCATTTTATAGCGGTGACCATAGAACTTTTTGTGGTACCCTTCAAAAATACTTCATTTATAGAGGTGATCATAGAACTTTTTGTGGTACCATTCAAAAATACTTCATTTTATAGAGGTGATCATAGAACTTTTTGTGGTACCCTAAAAATACTTCATTTTATAGCGGTGACCATAGAACTTTTTGTGGTACTTCAAAAATACTTCATTTTATAGAGGTGACCATAGAACTTTTTGTGGTACCCTTCAAAAATACTTCATTTTATAGCGGTGATCATAGAACTTTTTGTGGTACCCTTCAAAAATACTTCATTTTATAGAGGTGATCATAGAACTTTTTGTGGTACCCTAAAAATACTTCATTTTATAGAGGTGATCATAGAACTTTTTGTGGTACCCTAAAAATACTTCATTTTATAGCGGTGATCATAGAACTTTTTGTGGTACCCTTCAAAAATACTTCATTTTATAGCGGTGATCATAGAATTTTTTGTGGTACCCTTCAAAAATACTTCATTTAATAGAGGTGATCATAGAACTTTTTGTGGTACCCTTCAAAAATACTTCATTTAATAGCGGTGACCATAGAACCTTTTTTGTGGTACTTCAAAAATACTTCATTTTATAGAGGTGACCATAGAACTTTTTGTGGTACCCTTCAAAAATACTTCATTTTATAGCGGTGATCATAGAACTTTTTGTGGTACCCTTCAAAAATACTTCATTTTATAGAGGTGACCATAGAACTTTTTGTGGCACCCTTCAAAAATACTTCATTTTATAGCGGTGATCATAGAACTTTTTGTGGTACCCTTCAAAAATACTTCATTTAATAGAGGTGATCATAGAACTTTTTGTGGTATCCTTCAAAAATACTTCATTTTATAGCGGTGATCATAGAACTTTTTGTGGTACCTTTCAAAAATACATCATTTTATAGCGGTGATCATAGAACTTTTTTGTGGTACTCCATTTAATAGAAGTGACCATAGAACTTTTTGTGGTACCCTAGATTTTTTTAATTCCTAATGAGGGACAACATTTTTAGAGCAAATAATCATTCCTTAACTACTTATTTAAAAAACAAGGCGTTTAGAGATCACTAAACCCCCCCCCCCCCATCAATGATGATCATCCGTAAATAACATAAAGAGTGAAATAAGTTTCATAAACCACCGATTGTTAAATAAGTGTGGTGGTTGGAACATCGAATAGATTTATGACCACACCACTGAACATTTACTTAATTGCTAGTCCAAAGTTGGGAAAATTATAATCTGTGGTACCCATATGTGTTTGTAATTTTTGTCTCTTTTTGCATTGTTTTTGACCCTTTGTTGTTTTTCTGTTAATGTTTAAGTTATCTTCTCTCTATTGTTAATATAAAATCATATTTTAATAGGCGTGTATTTGTAGATACTGTCAGGCAAATAAATGGTTTTATTGTGATCTGTTGTTTATAGAGGTAATTCTTAACTAAATTTAAATGAAAACAAATTGTCTTTACAAACAAACGGAAAGTTGCAGAAGAAAGTGTTAATTACTTCTTATGATTTTTTCTTTCATGGAGACTGTTTTAGTGGGATATATCACAGCATTGGTAATGGTTGGTTACATTTCAAGTTTCTGAACAAAACTTACTACAATTCCCGTAGTGGGATTTATTTCATTGTAAAACGGGAATTGTAGTAAGTTTTGTTATAGGCCCATGTGTGCCATGGTACATTCATCACCTGAATCAAACATTAATAATCTAGATGTTTCAACATCGTTGGTTAACTACAGGTATCATCGAACGGGCAGAATTCCAGTTTACCTTAGCAACGTCACAACACAAACAATAGTTATTAATCCGAAAGCTGTTATTTGTGAGCTCCAGCCGGTGAATGTACTACAAGACCAATCAACAGCAAGTACACAGGACAATGATATATTAAGTCAGGTAAAAATATCCGCAGACACCATAACCCAAGAACAGTTAAAAGTAGGACAAGTATTATTGAAAGAATACCAAGATATCTTTTCAACCTCTGATACTGATATTGGACATACTGATCAAGTCAGGCATAGGATCGACCTTTTTGACGACCGTCCTTTTAAGCAACGTCATCGCAGGATTCCTCCGGCAATGTTTCAGGAAGTTCGTGATCACCTTCAGCAATTGCTAGCAGCAGGTGTTATACGAAGATCACACTCACCTTGGGCTTCAAATATAGTACTAGTCAGGAAGAAATCAGGACAACTGCGTATGTGCGTAGATTACCGCCAGCTTAACCAGAGGACAAAGAAGGACTCCTACGCCTTACCACGCATTGATGAGATCTTGGATTCACTTGCAGGAAACAGATATTTTTCAGTCTTGGACATGAAGAGTGGCTATCACCAGATAGAAATAGAAGAGTGTCATAAAGAGAGAACTGCATTTACTGTCGGTCCTTTAGGATTTTTCGAGTATGTTTCAATGCCATTTGGTCTCGCAAATAGTCCAGCGACATACCAACGGTTGATGGAAGATATTTTTAGCGACATGAACCTAGACATCTGCTTAATTTATTTAGATGATATAATCATTTTTGCAAACACGTATGAGGAACATCTAGAGAGGTTAGAACGAGTATTTCAGCGTATTAGGGAATCTGGTCTAAAATTATCACCTTCAAAGTGTACATTTTTCACGGAAAAGGTAAAGTATGTCGGCCACATTGTGTCATCAGCGGGGATAGAGCCTGATCCGGAAAAGGTTGAAAAGATAAGTAACTGGCCAGTGCCGAAGTCACCAGAAGAGGTTCGACAATTCCTTGGATTTATCGGTTACTACCGGAAGTTTATTAAAAACTTTTCAAAGATTGCTAGACCTTTAACAGATATGATGCCAGCTCCTAAGAAAAAGAAAAGGAAACATCAACAAATAGTTGCTCAAATGCCATGGATTTGGGGAGAGGAACAGGAAGAAGCTTTTAAGATACTTAAGAATCAGTTATCTTTGCCCCCTATTTTGGCATATCCAGATTTCAGCCTTCCTTTTGAATTGCATACTGATGCTAGCATAAAGGGATTGGGAGCAGTGCTGTATCAGAAACAACAGGGACAGGACAGAGTAATAGCGTATGCCAGTAGGGGTTTAAACAAAGCAGAAAGAAATTACCCGGTTCACAAACTCGAGTTCCTTGCACTCAAATGGGCCGTCACGGAAAAGTTCCATGATTACCTTTATGGACACAAATTCACCGTTGTGACTGACAACAACCCCCTTACATACGTGCTCACATCAGCTAAGTTGGATGCAACAGGACATCGTTGGATAGCAGCTCTAGCCTCATTTAACTTCGATATTATATACAGACCAGGACGGAAAAATGCAGACGCCGATAGTTTATCAAGGCTACCGAGTACCACTCAAGATGACACAGCGACAGATATTATAACGTTGGAATCTGTATCCGCTATTTGCAATTCAATGAATGGGACACCATATGTTGAATGTTTAGCTGTGTCCGCTGAAACTACAGAGGGACTATTAGATCCAAGAGATATCATCAATGAGGTAAATATAAGGAAGGAACAACAAGCTGACCCTTCGTTAAAATTTTGGATCGATTGTTTAAAGGATGGAATACGACCTTTGAAAACGCAGTTACCATATGGACAAATACATTCTCTTCTTTATAAGAATTTTAACCGCTTATTTTTGATTAATGATGTGTTATACAGAAAAGTTTTCATCAACGAGGATTCCAAAAACCAGCTTATTCTTCCATCATCACTAGTTACAACTGTGTTATACGAACTGCATAATAGAATGGGACATCCTGGACGAGATCGAACAACGTCACTTGTAAAGGGCAGATTCTTCTGGTATGGTATGACTAAGGATTTAGAAGAATGGATACAAGGTTGTCACAGATGTATAAAAAGAAAGGCTCCAACCAATCAGCGAGCTCCGCTTATAAACATTCAGACCTTTCAGCCGTTAGAATTAGTTTGCATGGACTTTCTTACCTTGGAGGCATCAAAGGGTGGTTTTCAACATCTACTTGTTATCACAGATCACTTTACGAGATATGCCGTTGCAGTACCAACAAAGAACATGCATGTCAAAACCACAGCAGAAGCATTTATAAATAACTTCGTTTTGCATTACGGTTTGCCTCAGAGGATCCATTCTGACCAGGGAGCTAACTTCGAAAGTCGACTTATCCAAGAGCTTTGTTCCATAACTGGTATCAAGAAATCCCGCACTACGCCATACCATCCGATGGGCAATGGTCTCTGTGAAAGGTTTAATCGGACTGTTCTAGGGATGCTTGGAACATTGGAGCCACATCAAAAGCCAGACTGGAAGGCTCATGTAGGCGCCATTGTGCACGCATACAATTGCACTCGCCAAGAGACAACTGGATACTCTCCGTATTTTCTTATGTTTGGTCGAGAGCCTCGTCTACCAATTGACTTAGCTTTTGGACTAAATCCATCTTCTAAACAGCCAACAACAAAGTATGTCGATCAACTAAGAGAAAGATTAAGAAAGTCCTATGAGTTAGCATCATCAGCAGCTAAAGATTCACAAGCCAGACAGAAGTTACAGTATGACCTGAAGACCAGAGGAGCCACAATATTACCAGGAGATAGAGTTCTCGTTAAAGTTGTAGCATTTGACGGTAAACACAAAATTGCTGATAGGTGGGAAGACGAACCATATATCATACTTAAGCAGCCAAATATAGATATCCCTGTTTTCAGTGTCAGGAAAGAGAACAATGAAGGAAGAATAAGGACATTCCATCGAAATTTACTGCTACCAATTGGACATTTACCATCGTTTGATAACCCAAAACCAACACCGAGGCCAAGACAAGCGAAAAGGAAACAAAATTTATCAGAGGCTAAAGTTGAAGATGATCACACAGTCACTGTAGTTGACCACAATGACGATAGTGATGATTCAGATACAGAAGTTTTAATTGTATCCCGGGATTCGATGGACAACACCATTCCTGCAATGGTAGTCAATGAGGATATAGAAATGGAAGAGATCCCCAGTGTGACGGGTGACGACTGCGGTTCAACTGGTGGAGTTCTAGAACCTGAATTAGAGAAGGACGCTTCTCATCCTGAAAGTGTAACAGGAGATTCAGTAAGTTCTGGAAATAATGTAGATGAGTACGAAGAAACTGATGCTAAAGTATTCGTGGAGCCAGTACTCCGAGATGAAGCAACAAGTGGAGACATATCAGTGCAATCTTTAGAACATCAGTCAGATGAAGATAAGGATCAAGAAGTTGAGGATATTGGTGTTGGAGTAAGAAGATCGAGGTCAGGTAGAGTAATAAAAACACCAGTCAGGTTTAAGGATTTTATACAAGTACAACAGCCTCTGAAACCAGATTGGAAAGACAGAGCTGAGTATCTCCAGTCTGTCATAACAAAAGCTATATTAAATGGATTTGAAAAGGAAGCGTCGAAAACTCTTTTAAATATAATTCAAGGGGATATTAGGTAAGCGAATGACGAGAACGTCATTTTCGCAGGAGGGGAAGAATGTGGTAGCGTGATTTTAAGGAATTTTATGTTTTATAATTGCATGCATATGCACGTCACTATCTTTAGATTTTAGATTTTAGTTTTCCTTTCTGGAGCCTCTACTTTACCATACTTATATCTATTATACTTACCTTATGCGCAGCGACATCTATAACTGTCAATTCGTAGGATTTCATTGGTTGGGATATACCTGGTTTATATCATTTTTAGATTGATATATATATATAAAGGTTGATTGGATGCCATCTTGTTTTGGACAGTGTTGAAGAAATTGTTAGAAATATCTCTAGTGTTTTGAATAAGGTCGTCTTTTTGAAAAGTAAGTACAGTTGTCAGTTTTGTCAAACTAAACTTTTATTGCTCATGCCTGTTTATAAAGGTATTTCTCACATACTTACCCTTTCTTCCGTCATGTATCCAAACACTACATATAATATCCTTTCAAAATATCCATCCGTCATAAACACTTTTATATTTATAAAACCTTACTTCTTTTTTAAAATGTGTAATCCAATAGTTCAATAATATAAACACCGTGCCGGTGATTGAACATTCACTGTGCAGGTAAAGGTCAAAATGCGTGTATATAGTGTATAAATAGAACTGTTGTGTTACACGGTGTTATACACTAATACTGTGAAGTATATATATATCGTATACCTAAAAAGCGTTTATGTTGTTATTGTGTTTTATATAGTTTTATTTGTATTGGTTGTAGATGTTCTGTAACATATTGTTAACACAAGTGGTGTAAACAAGAACCATCTAAGCAGGACTCTGTTCCATAAACAGGTATACATGCAATTTGATTGTTTTAATAATATATTTGTGTTTGTTTAGAAAATGTCGGTTTTAGTTCTAGATACATTGGTATGAGTGCATAAAGGATGTTATCAAGGATTATGTCCCTTGACTAACCTGAATATTATTCGGCATAAGTATACATGCCAAATGTAGTTTGATACATATATAAATCAGTAGTTGATAAATGTGAATACGATAACGGTTAAAATTGAATGATTTGATTTAATCTAAAATTACTACAAAGAACTGTAATTCAGTACTTTGTTGAATTGTATTAAACACCAAGTTATTTCCAGAATTTGCACTCAAAGATATTTGTATTATTTTAACCGAGAATATTTTATTGTATAGCTTCTTACAATTGTTATCTTGTTTCTTTGATAGGGTTGTGATTAGAATAGAACTAAATAGAATCGAATTGAGTTGAATTGACTGAATTGTATCGGAGATGTGAATTGAAATAAACAGAACCCTAGAGTAAATCGTGTGGTTATTTGTTGTGTACAGTAACCCTATCACATAAGAAAATGATGTTTGGAAAAAGAGTTTACCTAAATTTATTAATATTGTAATTTTTGTAAAAAGTACATTTGTGTACTACCCTTAATCCTTCGATGTTTTCGGACCCTCTATGTTTTCCGACACCCTTATTTTTAAATTTTAATAATTTTTAAATTTCCTCTAAATTCGGACGGCATTTTTTTACCTCTAAATACGGACACGTTTTTGCTGAAATGCAGTTGCAGCATGTGATACAGAGCGCTTGAAATAAAGATTTAATAAAATCAAGAAGAAACTTCGTTGTTTTCAATTATTCTAACAATAAATTGTTGTTTTCACACATTTATTTCATTGTGTATTGGCGCCATTGCATCGTAACCTGAAACAGGTATGTGCAATGTATTAACGTTTTTAAGTAAACTCAATAAAATCATACCTTAAATAAGTGCTTTAATTTTCTATGAAAGTTGATTAAAATTAATGTTTACTGTCGTGTAAGACAGAATCTTGTCGGTACACTAGTTCAACATCAAAGACCTTTTTTCTGATGAAAACAGGAAGTGACGTTTTTCACTTATTCTCATTGGGAATTCCAAAAATGACCATGTGTTTGTTCAAGCCGACAGACACGATAAAAAATTCCTTTCTAAAATGAGAATTACATTAAAATATGTTTGAAATATGATTTAAAATAATTTAATTTTTTAACCTTTTATTTGCGGGAATCGGGACTTGTTCCATCTTTGCATTGCCATTTCCTAAAATGTGTAATGATATTGTAAATTATAGAAATTAAAAATCAAAATATTTTTTCACAATTCGGTTAATTTTGGCTATTTGTTTTATAACTTTATTAAAACATTATTGTCAGGTATATCATTAAGTTCCAGGTACTGTCTGGAATTGTCTTTATACAAGACAGGGGTCAATGACTGTTGACCACTATGTGGGAGATCTACCTGGCTTAAATGTTATTCAACAATTTTATGATTTTACTAAAGATATTATTGTCAGGTAAGATTCACAACAAGATACCGCATGGTATCATATTTGGACAGGACAAGGGTCAATGACTCTTGACCGTTTTATGGATCTACCTGGCAATAAACGTTATTCAATAATTAAATTCAAATATATATAAAGGTAGTCCTGTAAGCAAACTGACACACACCCGCAACACTTCTACATACAGACACACTCAGATCTACAAAATAAATTCAAGAAAATATAAATATACCACAAGCGTGCAGTTATTATTACATTGATTGGTGCCGCCGACAGAAAGAACCTGATACCAATATAAGAAATCCACCACTAGACGATCAACGGAAAGAAAAAAAAAACTGTAGGTAGGCTTTGTTTTCTGAATTATCACTTTAGGCATTTTTTTCCCTCATAAATACCAAATAGTCATTTTTTTCATTATTATCATCATTTCGTTCCTTATTTTTTTAAACAAAAAAAAAAAAAAAAAAAAAAAAAAAAAAAAAAAAAAAAAAAAAAACCAAAAAAAATCCTAAATATTTTAATTTTTTTTAAAATAATAAATATAAACTGCCTTCTTCCCATTATTTTTAGTATTGATTTACTTTTATTTTTATTGCTTACAATTATAACATCAAATCTTGGCTCGAATTTTTAACAATTTTTTTTACCACAGCCCAATTTTCATACTTTTTCTCATAAAACAAAAAAAAAAAAAAAAAAAACCATACACACAATTTTAATTTTTAATTTATTTATTCATGTAAAAAAATATATATTTATTCGTTTAAATTGTTTTAACTGTTTGTTTCTCAAATCAATAACTTCTTTTTTTCCTAAATTAATTTAAACATTTTAAAGCAAACAATTTTTTTTTGTAACCTTGCACCTCAATTAAAAAAACAAAAAAACAACATAAATACTGACGCACCAAATGCCATACAAATTTTTTCAGCTATTGCAGAAACATTTAATAATCAAACACAAATTCTAAAAGACATACAAACACATAACACACACATTCAGGAACAACAACATTCACAAGCTTTGTCCAATTCTACTTGGTGCCAAGATAAACGTTTTGATGGCACCCGTTCTAAATTTTCGGAGTGGCTACAAAACATAGATAAACAATCTATTCTAACAAATAATCCAAATAAACATTTATTAGCCTACCAATCAAGCACTGGTCCAGTTAGTGAATATATAAAGCGGTATCTAGAATCACACTCCCCGTTGATTGGAATGACCTAAAATCAAATTTGACAAAGTGTTTTGGGGATATCCAGGAACCTTCCCATGCTTTTGCTTTGCTCAAGCAAGTTCAACAAAAACCAGGCGAACCTGTTCAATTATTTGCTCAACGCATTCTCTCTCTTGCTGAGCAGTACTATGTCGCTCATTCCTTAAATGACCCAATAATTGCAAAACAATTAGTCGGCTTCTTTGAAGACGGTCTTGAAAACAGGTCTCTTAAATTCAAGGTCATGCGAAATAGATTTACTAATTCTCAAGCCGCTATTGATTGTGCGGTGAGTGAGCAAAACTTGCTTCATCAATTTGCCTTGCGCTCTAACTATTCACCCCCACCCCTACTTGATTATTCTGAAGAGCCTATGGAAGTAGATCTTGCACAATCCCTTCAATCCTTATCAATCAATTATAACAAAAATCATTACTCGCGTAATCCTCGACACAATCACATATCACACAATCGTTGACGCTCTTACACACAACATTATTCATCTTTTCAAAACCACTCACGTCCACATACTACCCATTCACGTCAACGCAACACAAATTATTCACAACCACGTTATCAGCACCCCAATAACAACTATCTAGACCTCCACGTGACACCTCCCATTCCATGAATACTCAACATCATCATAGCCCACGACATTTTCAGTCACCACAACGGCCAGCATTGTCACAACAAGCACACCCTTCTAGATACCCCACCCCTCGCAACTTCCCTAGGTATTCGGGAAACTAACTTACCCCCGGTATCGTGAGGCAGATACTGGTGGTCGCTCAACTCCAAAATCATACACAATTAATTTACCTGGTAATCCAGATTCGTGCATTATACAAATCAATTCCCATAAAAAATATCGCGCTTGATTGACTCTGGAGCTGATTTAAGCCTGTGTCATTTACGGATTTTGAAAAATTTACATCCTCGCCCCCGCGTACAAAAAGAATACATAAACCTTCACTCTGTAAAAGGAAAACGAATTGATATTCTTGGATGTATTATTTTATCATTTAAAATTGCAGGTCATGTCTTGACACATAAGTTTTATGTTACCCCCCACATGACTAGAAATATAATTTTAGGTCGAGACTGGCTCGCTTAAGAGAAAGTGACAATTTATCATGGTATTCACAAAATGAAAATTAGAGGAGTTAATCTCTCTCTTGTTAATGATCATCACATTTCGTCCCTTGCACGCGTACACAAAAGTGTAAAGCTACCTCCTCGTTCAACAACCTTATGCTTTGGCAAACTAAAAAATCATGCAAATTTCCAAGCTAACTCTTTATGTTACAATGACCCAGCTTCTACAAACTTTCTTTCCCAAAATCCTGATTTACAAAATTTTCCCTCCCTGTTCAGAATGTCTCCTAATAAAAATCACATTCCTTTCACTGTCATAAACAACTCTGATAAACACATGCGTATCCGTGCTGGCTGTGTTCTTGCTTCTGTCAATACCACTCAGGAACATGAAATTTCTTCCATCTCTGAACATGTTAACACATTGTCTGATTACGACAATACCCCTGATACCAAACCTGAAATTTAAGTATCAGACGAACACAAGTCTACTGTAAATATTCTTTTGTCAAAAAATTCTGACTTATTTGCAGAAAAAGATACTGATCTAACACAAACTGATTTGGTTACAATGTCTATTGACACCGGCGATCACCCTCCTATCAAACTTCGCCCCTATCGAGCACCACTTACACAACAAGCTCAAATTTCAGAAGCAGTTGACCAAATGCTAGAAGCAAAAGTCATAGAACCTTCAAATTCCCCATGGTCTTTTCCTTGCATTTTAGTCAAAAAGAAAGATGGCTCCCTGCGTTTCTGCGTCGATAACAGAAAATTAAATGCCATTACACGCCCTAATTCTTGGCCACTTCCATTAATTGATGACATTTTAGCTAAATTAGGCAAATCTATGTTTTTCACTTCTCTCGATTTGCGTAGCGGCTACTGGCAGCTCTTACTCAATCACAAAGATCGACCAAAAACTGCATTTGCTTGTCACCGTGGTCTTTTCCAATTTCGCGTAGTCCCTTTTGGCCTAATGAATGCCCCTCAGGTTTTCTCATATGCCATCTCACAACTTCTAAATGAGATGCAACACTTTGCCGTTGCATATTTAGATGATATTATGATATTTTCTAGGTCTGCTGAAGAACACTTATATCATATTAACCAGGTATTTGAGCGTTTACGCCAATATAACCTCAAATTAAAATTGAAAAAAATGTGCTTTCTTTCAAACTGAAACTACGTACCTTGGTTTCACAATTAATCGTCAAGGTATAAAACCCGAGGAAAATAAAGTCAATGCAATACGCAATATGCCTCGACCAAAAACTGTAAAACAATGTCGCTCTTTTGTCTCCTTGTGTTCATACTACCGCCGTTTTATTCCAAATTTTTCGGCTATTGCTTCCCCTATTATTCATCTCACTAAGAAATATGTCAAATTCAAATGGACTCAAGAATGCACACAAGCTTTCAACTATCTTAAAGAGAGTCTTTCACTTATCCCTCTTCTTAGCTATTCTGATACATCCAAGCCATATACGCTTTATACTGATGCAAGTGACACCTGCATTGGTGCAGTGCTTACACAGCCATGCGACCCCGGTGAAGAAATTATCCAAGGAGAACCCAATGAAAAACCAATTTACTTTCTTTCACACAAACTAAGCAAAACTCAATGTAAGTGGAGTACTGTTGAAAAAAAAAAATTTACAGCATACATTTTGCATTGAACAAGCTTCACCACTACCTATCTGGTGCCACATTTACTATTAAAACTGACCATAAACCCCTTCAGTCAGTGTTAAACTCTGATTGTAAAAATAGAAAGGTCCAATTATGGTCGTTAAACCTAATGACTTATAACGCAAAAATAGAATACTTGGCTGGAACAAAAAAGGTCATAGCTGATATGTTATCTCGACTTCCGGACAACACTGATTCACCTGACGTACCCAGTGACAGTGACGATACCTGTGAAATATCTGACAACACCTTTCAAATCAATACCCTTAACTCTAATCAGTTCAACCCATCATCTTATGCTCATTACACTCCCCAACAAGATGACATCTTTAACACAAGTTCTTCCAGCTTCCATGAATTAAATATGCAGCAAGAACAATCTAAGGACTTGTCCGTATTGCAGCACATTGAGGACATTAAGCAGGGAAAAAACGAAAAACGTACAAGCAAACTCCATCTTATAGATGACATGTTGTATTACATTTCAAATCTTGAGTCTGATCCTACTCTAAGACTATATGTCCCCGAACACCTTCGACAACTTGTGGTCACTGACTACCATGACAACAATGGACACCCCGGTATTGACCGTACCTTTAGAGCCATAAAACAAAAATATTATTGGCCAAAACTATATAAGGACCTTACTCAACATATTTCGGCATGCATCACTTGCCAAACTCATGCATCCACTAGGGTTAAATTACCACCTCAAACAATTGATGATTCACCCTTTCCTTTTGCTAAGATTCAGTTGGATATGGCTGGACAACTCCCTGAAACCGCATCAGGCAATAAATAAATAGTAAGCTTTATATGTACACTAACAGGTTGGATAGAAGCTTTTGCCACAAAAACCAAAGAAGCTGAAAATATAGCCAATTGACTCTTAAATGAGGTATTTCCCCGTCATTCTTGTTGTTTAGAACTTGTCTCAGATAATGGCACAGAAAATGTCAACCGCATAGTAAAAGAAGTTTTAGACATATTACGTATTCATCATGTCCGCACCTCACCATATTGCCCAACTGGTAACAGTAAAGTTGAGCGCAGTCACCAAACACTTAATAATACTTTGGCCAAACTTATACATAAGCACCCTATGGTTTGGGACACAATGCTACCACAGGCTCTTGCTGCAGCACGTTTCAATATAAATGAAACATCTAAACACAGTCCATTTTTATGTTATATGAACGTGACCCTGAACTCCCAATTGACACTATACTCAAACCTCGCCGGAAATATATGGGCGAAGACTATCACCAAGTTGTTTTACAAAATCAACATGAAGCATTTACTCTCCACACAAAATACCCAAAAAGCTAGAGCGCCGACTTCAACAAGGTAACAAAAACACAACACGTATGACTCTCTCTGTTGGTGATGCTTGCTATTTAAGAAATCACACTAGACAAAACAAATTAGAACCAAAATGGACTCATTTCCGGATCATTGAACAAAATCACCAACAACATTCATCATAAAAAATCAACTTGACGGATCTACAGCAAAAGTCAGTGCTAGACATTTAAACCTGCGAACTTGGACAATTGGGAAATTCCTGCCCCTGCATCTCCAAATGGGCGACCTGTTCGTAAAGCTACATACACTGTCTCTCCTGTATCTTCTGACAATACAGATACAGATTCAGACTCTTCAATAGACATTCCGCTGGCGGAATATGCTAGAAGACATGCAAATAGACAAAAACCATGTAACACCTCTAATCAGAAAACCACTGCACACTCATCGATTCAAACAGATGCGGAAATTTCCTCCATCGAGTATTATTCAACCCCTAATCGCTATTGTGAAGCATCTCTACAAACTGACATGCCGTCAAATATAACATTACCAAATCCAGCTTCACCTAAACCCAGAATTACATCACAAACCTCGACTGAAACAAATAGTACATCCTCTTCATCCTCTTTATCATGCAAAACTTCATCCAAGGATTCAATTTTCTCTATAATCTCACAACAAAAGAATCTACTTGCATCATTATTAAATAATTAATTAATTTCAATCATATTTTTCAGGTCAAAGCCTGCAATCTTGTTAAATCACTATGAGGGTTTTGCTTGTGTTTTTAATATTTATTTCACTCACTTCATCTACTAATGTTTCAGAAAATGTAATTTTTTCTAAAATTAATGAGATCAGCACTACTAGGTCAAAATGGACTATATCATTTGCAATTAACTTTAATGATTTTAAGCTTATATTAGAACACACAAAAAATGGTATAAACCAGGTGTATACCCTTCTTGCCAAAGCATCAAACCTAACAAACATTTTTCAAACACCACCCCAACTAACCCTCTTTACTCAAAACACATTATTTACACATATTCACAATGTTACTACCCTTCTTGACGGTCAATATAATGAGCTATCGTCTCTCCTTAATGACTTCCAAACTTTACACAGACAAAAACGCGGGCTTTTTAATTTTATAGGAAATGCTTTCAGCTTTCTTTTTGGTACACCTTCTTCTGAAGATTTGCAAAAAAATCAATCACAATATTAACCTTATTGCTACAAATCAACAAGAAAGTCAACATGTTGTTCAGGCTAGTCTCACCGTCCTCAATGCTACTCGTTTCAAGTGGGCGAAAACAGAGACAAACTTAACTCTCTAATTGTGTATATCACTCGAGAGTTCATAGAATATAAAAACAATTTTGACAGCCTCACTAGAAACATTGCCCAAACAACAATATTCTCTCAACTTCATGCTCACCTGTCAATGTTCCTAACAAATGTCCACTATCTCATAAGTGAAGTTGCTAGTAATATTCAAAATTTAAAATTGCAACTTAACATGTTGTCCCTCTGACATCTTTCCCCTAGTACCATAACTCCCTCAATGTTGCGCTCAGTTCTGACAAGTATTCAACAACACCTCCCTAAAACACTGGAACTTCCCCAAAACCCTTCAACAAATTTATGGGATTTTTATCAGTTCCTCCAATGCTCTACTATTATGGATCCTCAACATATTATCATTTTGATAGATATTCCTTTACTTGACTCTTTCAATAAATTAGAGGTATACCATATATTTAATTTGCCCATCCTTATGAATGCAAACACTGAAAAATGCACTACATGCAATTTCCTTGCTAAATACCAACTTGAAACTAATGCTTTAGCTATAAACGCAGAACGAACCCGGTACATGTTTATTACAGATAGCGAAATTAATTCCTGTTCCCAGCCCCTTACCAAATTTTGCCATCTTAAATCTCTCATCTATCCCATTAATTTAAGTACCCACTGTGTAACCGCTTTATTTATGTCACAATGCAAACATCCAAAAGTTTTGTAAAACCGAAGTGTCTACTTCATTTCAATTACCTCCTATATCATTCTCTGTAGTATGTGAAAATAGCACCCTCCCTTCCAATCACATTCTTGCTAAACCACCCCTTGCATTAGTAAATTTAGATATCGAGGGTTGTATGCCAGAAGGTCGTAAGTACATTTTCTTGATACCTGAGAAAAATCACAATGAAGATTTATAAATTATCTTATCAAGCAATAAAAATTATTTTCCATGTCAAACTGCGGCCATATATTGATATGAGACAGTTGTTGTTTATTCCAATCTTTCTGTATTCATCAAGCCTTTATTATGTTAATTAATAGCAATTAAACACTATAAGATGTTCTGGCATGTGAAGATGGGGTTGTTGCTATCAAAGTACAAATGTCCTATGATCACTTAGGTTAAATAAACAGTGTGATACATGTTGGTTATACATCAGGTAAAGTGTTATGATAGTCTTAAGCGTCCTTAACATTTTATGGCTGTAACACAATAGGGCAATCTGTAGCTATAAAAGCAGTTAAAGTTCTTAAGAGTTCAAGGTGTTGAAAAGTATTTATTAACAATACATCAGTGACATTAAAGCATCAATGTACTTAATTAGGAGGGTTGAAATTTAGATGTTTGTCACAGCTATTTTCTGTTATATTGCAAATAAATTTTCCACCTAACTAATCAAATTTAACTGAAAATCTTCAATTACCCTCATTCAAAATAGTTTTATATACACTGCTTTCACTTTAATCCAATGTCGGGAAACATTCTTGATTTAAATTTGTTAAAAGAAAAAACAATAATTTGGTATTTAACTAAATTTGTCATAGCCTTAGATAATAATTGAAGGAATTTTTGTTATAATTCAAACAGAAAAATCCTAGTTACTTAATTATCTAAATATTAAAACTCGTAAAATTTGATATCCTAAAATATAAATCGACGTAGTTTATGTTTAGAAACTTATGTATTAACAGATATTTCATCATCCGTGTCTTCCACTTCATCATACAAATCTGGCTCCGGAATAGTATCCCCAATATCATCACTGCACTTCATATTGTTATAATAATGATAATATTCCTCCGGAATTGTACCATCGCTACATAGTGATAAAAGATCATTCTTTTTAGCGACAGAAATAGGAAGTTTGTCACTGTAACAACGTGGCACTTTCTCTGCAATGTGCGACACTCCAGATTTCCTGCTTGTTGTCTTCATGCGAAAATAGTGAAATTCTTCTTCATCATATTCATATTTAAAAAACATGCAATCTGGATCATGCTTTCTAAACTGGATCCATTTGAATTTCATCCATTTAACCTTGTGCCCTTTGCTGTCAACAGCAGTTGGAGGAAAAAGTTTCTTAGCTATTTCTCTAAAATTGTAAATATCTGAATACTTTATTGGAATTACCTCATAAGGCTTTTTCTTTCGGGCCATTCTGACAATGGTGTCCCACTGACTAGGAACATAAATTGACGTATGTTTTTTCGCTGCTTCAATAGCTGCATGCATTGAATCGCATTCCATCTCAGTGTGTCCTGGCTCTAGAAATTTCTGATCAATTGTGCTGATGTTTTCTGAAGTAATTATTGCATGTAATATTGCTGCAGAAACAAATCTATTTCTGTTTTGACCAGAGCAGTTGTCTGAATACAAACATACATGTGCAGTTGTTGGTGGTAGGGACCTAACATACGTCAAGATACAAGTTCCAATTTCATTTGAACCTCTTTTACCCTCTGTTTCATTCCACATAAAGCAAGTCCCCCTACCATCAGCTAGTGAGTAGAATGATGAATTATAACAGTTAAGTTTTCTTTTGTAATAAACTTGACTGACCTTAGAACATGGAGTGTGCAAAACTGATTGTAGATCAAATGTAGCAGTGTGATAATCCTTACGAGATTTGCTGAAGTTCTTGTCAAATGCTTTTTCTTCCCGCGCTTTTAGTTTTCTTTGAATATGTAAATCATAGGACTCTTTATCTTGTTCCTTTAGCTGATCATTTGCTTGTTTTTCCAAATATAGATTGCACGACCTGCACTGGTTCTTTTTAGGTGTATGAAAAGAGAAGTTATATTCCTCACAAAATATTTTTCGATATTTTGAAGCACCGACTGGTTTGGAATTTGTCTTGATGCAATCTGATTTATAGAGTTCATACATTTTTTTGATATTGAGGTCACTACCCAAGAATTGCCGATGTGTGTCTTTGCGAGTGTAATGTGGTTCCATTACAGGAAAAGATTCTATGTGATGCCTTACACGATCTGCAGATGCCTCTGGAGTTTTATTATGAGGTCTGTGGTTTCCTCTCTTGTCTTTTGACTGAAATGTTCCCGATTCATTTCCTCTCAATGCACTTTCAATTGTCTTCTCTCCGATATCTAATGTTTTCAGATAAAACATCTTGCAAACGCGTAAGTAATCTCCATTTACATAAAAACTGAAATACCTTGTCGTTTTCCTGTGTCTTTTAGCCATTGGTCTTATCCTTTCAGGAGCACATTCTCTTACAGTGCTGCATATGAAATCTTTCTGTCTGTTATAGTCCTGTAATTTCCAATAACAAGAAAACAGTTCATTTCTTTTTTCTTCTGAGACTTTGATAGAACACTTATACCTACATTTGGTACAATCTTGGGACTGAACTGCTCTTTCATTTCTCAGTTTTCCACTTGTTGTAACATACTGCTTTCCTGCTAGTCTTAATTGTTTTCTTACATTTTTTTTCCAAAGTTCTGGTTGCGACATACGCTGTTTCCTGCTCCTGAACTTTCTCTTTGGGCTTCGATATTTTGCCTCTTTTCTAGGAGTAATTGTTTTTGGCATCGACATATCCACTACTTCCTCTTGCTGTTTCACTGGTGTGCTTGAAGATGATTTACAAGGAGAAACTCTCTGTGAATCCTCAGTTGGTTTTACACATGCATCATAATGTTCAAGGCCTGGTATAGCAATGTGGGCAAGAGGAATATGTTGGTGTTCAGTGGCTTCACTTAGTGTAGGCTGTATTTTGAAAATTGGTCTGTCTCTGGCACTTGAAAAAATCATCAATTCTTTTTTTAGTGCATTAGCTGCTGCAAGTGGTAATGCGTCGGCAAGATCTGAAGACCAATTACCATCTTGCATTAAGTGATTAACAAGTTCTTGGTAATTGCTAAGTTGTTGTTCATCTGTTTGTAACACTGCATTTGTTAAAAAGCTTTTGTATTCATCTGCATGGTCATGAAGGTGGTTGCAGATTTTGTTTCTGAGCTGGTACGGATCACTTCCTACATGTATACTTATTGCATTGAAGAAACAGTTTCCATCACCTTTAATTTCTTGTCTTTTTAACCCATTACTACAAAGAAGTGCATCTTAACTTCGTGTGTGCATCTTATAAAGTATTTGGCGTGCCCGAAAAGTTGCTAGACTTTTTTGTTTCGCCTCAGTTAGGTGAACATTTGACCCAACAGGACTTTGACTCTTGTTTGGTGAGAGGAATAATACTTTTCTAACATTTTTCTTGTTTCCAGTAAACTTTTTTGGTGTTTTTGGTCTGCCTGGTGTATTTTTCTTTTTCTTATTCAAGGTTGTAGCCTTCTTTTTCCATCCGATATTCCTTGCCCTGCTACTAACTGCGACCTTCTTTCCATTTACCAAAGGTATAATATTTTTCCTTGTCTCAGACTTTTCTTTAGAACTCAAGAGTTGATGCTTTGTTTTATTTGGTTCTTTGTCTGAATCATTGCTACAAACAGCGATCTTCTTCCCTTTCATCAAATGAATTTTTTTTCTTCTCTTCTCGGACTTTGCTTTAGAACTCTGGAGATGATATTTTGTTTTATTTGATGCTTTGTCTGAATCACTGTTTTCATCTTCATATAGAAATTTCTTTTGTTTTACTGTTCTTGTTTTCTTGCGGATAGCTATAGGTTGCTTCAGACTATCTTGCACAATTTTTTGTTGGACTTGAGATAGTACTTCATCTTCAGAACTTTCATCTTCCTTTTCATGTGCAATCTTTTGGTTTTTGTCAGTTTTATTAGTGTCTGCACTTTCTTCATTATGCACTAAGTATGAAGTGTCTTGGACAGCATCTTCTTCCATTTTACTGCAACAATATGAAAAGTGAAACAAATATAGTACAAACATATCATAATTAACTCGAGATAGATTAGATACAATTTGAATGACAGCCAAAACACCATTTATTAATGTTTTATTTAATCTAAGATTGGCTAATCACCATTTTACTAAAACAATTATTTAGCATATTTAAATTAGATTTGAGAAAAATAACCATTTATGTAAGACGCTTGTAAATTATAAATTAAAACATTACTTTAGATAATCATAAAAAAAACAAAAAGTAAACTTACCAGAGAATTACAATAAGTAAGTCTACAAATATTTATTAACTTTTCTTTTCTGTAGCCAAATAAACTGTAAAAATACACAACATCAGCAACAACAGAAACTGTAAAATGGATTTAAGAGATGTTCACACATAAGTATTATGCAGACTAATTATAAAAAGAAATAATTTATTGGATAAACAACAGCTTAATAGCAGATCAATAGCATTTTAATATTTTCATGACAGTGTCTGTTGGAAAGTCAAGATCACACAGGACATTATAACTGAATACTGCATTTTAGTAAGACCACAATACAACATCCAAATGGTCTTAAGGGATTATAAGAGTTTCACTGTGTTTACTTTAAGGTGAGTTGTCACCTGCCATAGGGACATAACAGCACATGCATCTTTATTCCACCAACATTAATGTGTCTCATTCATATGACTAAAAATCGTAAGATCTCTTAAAACTATATGAATCTGATTTTAACAACTCTCTCTGGTATGCCAAAAGACCTTTTGTGTACTTGCGACATTCTGGCATGTAAAGAAAGATACTAAATACACATACGACATTTTATCATTATGCAACATCTTTTTATATGATGTAGATATCAACAAATTTTTTTCACAAGAAGGAAGATGATTCATAATGAAGTCATATTTTTGAAAAAAAACAAAAAGTGAAAATTTTGCATTTACGACCTTCTGGCATACAACCCTCGATATGTCATGCACTGCATTCAGTGATTTTGCTACCCTCCCGTCATTTCACAAACACACCTCAAATATAATAGATTTACATGAGTTCTCTGCTGCGTTTACACGCATCAATTTTTCTTCGATCTCCATTTGGAAACCATTTCACCTTGCTTTCCCACAACATCATAATCTCACCATTCCAACACAATTACAAAACATACAAAATATGCCCCTCAAAAAGTAAATTAATGAAAAAGATTCAGTACAACCTATCAAGATTTCTGAAATTTTTTTAGAAACAGCTAACTCGAAATTTTTTGGTTTAAATTCAGGCAGTACTATATTTTTTGTCATTTTAATGTTCATAATTTACAAAGCCATACGATTTATCAAATCAAGCAAGCCCTCTAAAAGTGGTAATTCAACACAATCATTGCCTACTGTTGTCAATAACAGCACCTCTTTAGTCAACACCAGTATACATAACTCGCCAAAACTACAACGGAACGTTTTACTGGAACCGTTAAGAGCTGCCACGCCATTGCTTGGAACAGAAACGGCCATGGTACCAGTGCACAGACCAATTTACCCATCAATAAACGCTTAGTGTTATAATGTGTCAAAAAAAAAAAAAAAAAAAAAAAAAAAAAAAAAAAAAAAAAAAAAAATGAGCGTTGCCAATTTATATATATTTATCAAGTCACCACATAATTATGTGAAAATGCATGTGTGTGTTAATACCTGACTTATACGTACATATATCCTTAGTAAAGTATAGCGTTTTAAATAGAAACGTATTCAACTTTGTTTACTTATTATAAAAATAAGTTATATATATAATATAAAGACAAAGAAGCTTTCCGAGATATTGCCTGTTACCAAGGCTGACAAGTTTATTCTTTCCCGGCAGACGTGATGCCAGAATGAACCTCGGGTGAAATATGGATTATAAACATTGTGCACGTTTCCACCTTGAAGAAAAT
Organism: Tegillarca granosa; assembly: GCA_029721355.1. NCBI lineage: Eukaryota > Metazoa > Mollusca > Bivalvia > Arcoida > Arcidae > Tegillarca > Tegillarca granosa. The sequence goes on along the minus strand of CM056597.1, from coordinate 599,482 downwards.
CACTTGTTTTTAATAATTATTATTATTTTGTGTATGCAATCCAACTACGGAAACCTTATATTCCTGTAGTGCATTTTTGCAGTTGGTGGACTTGTTATATTCGAGTGTGCAATCTTCTCCTATTTGATGGACTATATTATATTTATGCTATTATTATATACCCATTATGGTGGACATCATCATTAGAAGTAGTATTATTGTATACATTATTTAAACTGCATTGTCAAAAAAAACATTTCCACCTTATCTTTCTCCCTACTTTACTTCCATTGTACTTTAAAATATTTAAAATTAATGTGAAAATGAAATTACACGCATAAAAGTTTGCTTACACTCTACTTGATATTAAATCACACTTATTCAAATTAAAAATAAAAATACTTTCTATTCTCTACAAAAAATCAAATTATCTAATAATTTTATTTTTTGAAAAGGGCATAGAACGTATGTAATGATATTGTAAATTATAGAAATTAAAAATATTTTTTCACAATTCGGTTAATTTTGGCTATTTGTTTTATAACTTCATTAAAACATTATTGTCAGGTATATCATTAAGTTCCAGGTACTATCTGGAATTGTCTTTATACAAGACAGGGGTCAATGACTGTTGACAACTATGTGGAAGATCTACCTGGCTTAAATGTTATTCAATAATCTTATGATTTTACTAAAGATATTATTGTCAGGTAAGATTCACAACAAGATACTGCATGGTATCATATTTGGACAGGACAAGGGTCAATGACTCTTGACCGTTTTATGGATCTACCTGGCAATAAACATTATTCAATAATTAAATTCAAATATATATAAAGGTAGTCCTGTAAGCAAACTGACACACACCCGCAACACTTCTACATACAGACACACTCAGATCTACAAAATAAATTCAAGAAAATATAAATATACCACAAGCGTGCAGTTATTATTACAAATGTACACACATACATGGAGGCCTACGCGTGTTAAAATATTGAATGTTTTATTGAAACGAAATTCTCTGAACTTGATTCACAAATAATGTAACACAAGAAGAATAATAATAATTTGACTGCAGACAATTACAAATAGAAAGCAGCATGTTGGTGCACCTCAAACATTGGGAGTTAATGAAAAAAGTCACATCGTTTACTTGTAAACAAATGGCAACCTCGATGTGTATTACTTACAGAATCATGATTATTGATCAACAAACACTTTAAAAAATAATAATTAATGAAATAAACAACACAAAAGGTCAAATCTATTTGTATTTTATTTAAAACTTTAATTCACCATTGATTTATGCATGGATATCACTGTTGATAATGTGGTAAAATGCCGAGAGATAACCGTGGGTATTAACAATGTATAAAAAATAAACACAAAAACACGTAACCTAATTTTTCACAAAATTGTTGGAATTCACAAACTTGGTTTATAAGATGCTTTAGATGCCAAATATCAAATCAGATTTTATCTCAGTGAATGGTTTTCGAGAAGAAAATTTTTTTAGGTTTTCAACTATTTAGGTCAATGTAGCTATGGCAACCTAAAAGTAAAAATTCAAAAATTTCTTCCATGCACCATTTTAAGTCATAAAAATTCAGAAAAAAAAAGTGGCTCCACTGGGATTTGAACCCTCGACCCTTGGGTTTGCAGTATCACATGTATTTCAAAAAAAAAAAAAAAAAAAAAAAAAAAAAAATTACACTAAACATTCATAAAAAATTAAAAAAAAAAAAAGTGGCTCCACTGCGATTTGAACCCCCGACCCTTGGGTTGCAGTATCACATGTATTTCAAAAAAAAAAAAAAAAAAAAAAAAAAAAATTACACTAAAATTCATAAAATCTCTTCCAGGCACCATTGTAAGTCAAAAAATTCAGAAAATAAAAATAAGAATATTAAAAAATTAAAAAAAAAAAGTGGCTCCACTGGGATTTGAACCTTCAACCCTTGGGTTGCTAGAATTGAAAATAAAAAGGCCAAAAAAAGCAACTTGTATTTTACAGAATTTCATGAAAATTGTCAAACATATGTTTCTTCACATAAGAAAATTAAATTTAAAGAAAAGAGTTCACCTAAATTTATTTATTATTGTAATTTTTGTAAAAAAGTACTATTTACAAAATACAAAAAATAAACGCAAAAACGCGTAACCTAATTTTTCACAAAAATTATTGAAATTCACAAACTTGGTATATAAGATGATGTAGATTCCAAATATCACATCAGATTTTATCTCAGTGAAGTGGTTTTGGAGAAGAAGATTTTTTTAGGTTTTTAACTATGTAGGTCATTGTGACCCACATTTGGTAGCTATGGCAACAAAAAACACAAATCTGAAAGGCAATGTTGTATAGATGCTTTTGACCAAGTTTAAACAAAATGTGACCAGAGGTTTCTGAGAAGAAGTCGTTTGAAGCAATTGTTGACGGACGGACGGACGGACAGACGGACGGACGACGGAGGGCCTGCCTCTTTTGATACCAAAAATAAATGAATATTAATTTTTTTTTATGACTTTAACTGTAATTTAATTCAATTTAATCGTACACAATTTGTATGACTTTAATCTTTATCCGGCCAATTTTATATGACCAACCGTAATCTTACAAGTTCTGTATGACCTAATTCATTATCTAACTCATATTGTAAACTTTATTTTATTTTACTTATACTTCATGCTTAACCTTTATCTAACTCATACTGTATGACTTCAATCATTATCTGACCAATTTTGAGTCACTTTTATTTTCTATTACTTTTTTACTGGGCCCTGGATCATAAGTAAGTAAACTTTTTTTTTACTAAAACCAATTCTTTATACATAATATTATTTCATTTTCAATTTGGTGGATCTGCAACTTACAGATCAAAGCTGTATTCTTAAATGACATATACCACTCTCTAGCTATTCAGGTGCTATACATATTCAGGAAGATTGAGGGAGAGGCAGAAGTCAAGCATGTCTTATATTGCAACTGACACTACCTTTGCCTTCCGATATGTAGTGTAGCAGTGATAGACTTATCCAGTGTTACTCTCTGTGTATGACAATTTTCAGATAAATTTAAGCATTTCATAAAAGAATCATTATTAAAAGAGTCTGGTTTAGACTCACTGCACCATTGAAGATTTTGAATGTTTCTTTCTCATCTTTCTTTGCCTTCCTAACGTAGAGCTGGTTACAATAGATCTGGAGTCTTTTCAACAAAGGCTTCCAATCTGTTCAATTACCAATGTAAACAGTTACTACTAGAATCTCATGAAACTGCCTGCTTATACTCATCTATAACATTACTTATGATCTCAAAAGCATCATCAAATTCCTCCTGAAAAACAATAAAAACAATTATAAGTTGGACAACAGTGCCTTAGTTTTACTGAAAAAGGTTTTTTTTAAATTATAAAAAAACACATGCAAAGTAATTATATCTATGCTTATCATTATAAAAATAAACCATTAATATTGTAACAAAGGGAAGAAGTCAGTCAAGAAAAACCCAATATTAAACCAAAGTGTTGTCATGATAACGCAATATAATATCCCACAAATTTAGATAATTTTAATACACGAGTTTTAAACCAAGTTATCTGATATAAATCAGATTTATGTTGATGTTCTGTAGTTTAAAGACATCTTTCTATAAAGGTGTGAAGTTTAACATTTAAATAAAATTGACAATTATCTTTAGATGACAAGTCTGTTTTATTGTGTAAATACAGTTACTTTTTGTTTATCTTTTTTCAACAATGGCATTTTACTTTGCAATTGTTTTTCTTGATAGAAAGTGGGGCAGATATATATTTGTTATTCCAACCCTACATATGGAAAAAATTACATTAAATTTTATTAATCATAGGAATATACAAAAAATTACTGTTTTAGATTCCCTGCAAATTATTTTAATTCTTAAAACAAATTTTATTGAAAAATGAGACGTTTCTGAGACAAATGGAAGTGCAACTTTCTAATACTGATTTTGAAGGCTATGTAAAAAATCACCTTACAAGAAACAATAAAGATCCATAGGATTATTCCTTACAAAAAGAAATTTAATATCCAATGCTAATTGTAGAAACTGTGATAATGTTAAAGAATCTATTGAGCATATGTTTTTCTACTGTCCATCTATACAAACTTTATGGCACGACTTACAAAATTGGATAAAAAACAAAATAAACTACAACCTTGATCTTGATTTTTCCTCTATTTTATTTGGTAAAACCAAACTCCCTAATGTAAACAGAGTAACAAACTTTGTAATACTCCACACCAAATATTTCATTTTCAAAATGAAAACCCAGTGTAAAGAAGTCAACATTTTAAACTTGCAAAACTATTTGAAAGAACAGTTTTGTATTGAAAAGTATCTCATGTTCAAAAAATGTAAATGGAAAGTTTTTGATAAATATTGGAAATCCTGGATGAATCTGTTTAATGATAACTAAGCTGTGTTTTATTATCACATACAAGTTGCTGTAAAATATATTATTATTATTATTATTATTATTATTATTCCTTGCTGTATGAGAAGGTTTGTGATTAGATTAACCCTGTTTCTACTCTTTTCAATGTTATTATATGTTCATGTGTTGAGAGACAGTGTGAAAAAGCTTACATGTATATAGAATTTTTTTATACTCCTCCCTCAACAAAAGTATATAAGTACAGTAGGTTTACATTTTGACCTGTCCTGAAGGATACTTTAAGATATATAGTGGAATCTGTACATGTGGTTAAAACCAAATAAAACCAATATTATAATTTATCCTATTTGTGCCCATATATGGGGGTCTCCTGTGGGTCAGGTCACTTTTTGCTAGTTCCCTTCATGAACAGGTCTGACTGTATATACAGTTTTTTATAATGAACTATATTCTTATTGGTGATATGTATATGTAATATATATAAGATATGTACTTGTGTCTAATATAAAAAAAAAAAAAAAAAAAAAAAAAAAAAAAGATTGTTCCTGTATTAAATTTTGAATAGGGAACCAAATTTAAGTTTCAATAAGGGAACATTCTGATACCAATCTTTACTTTTGATGTAACAACTCACCTTACTAGAACCATGTTTCCAATACCAATGAAGAAATGCTCCAGCATCAAATTTTGTCCTTGACCTTTGATATAACATTTCAAGATATTCTACCACCGAGCTGTGATTTGAAGCCACTGTTAATGAGCCAATATCTCTACCATTGACAAAATTATTTCTTGCTGTAAACGTACATAAATAATATATATATATATATATATATATATATATATATATATTTTAAAGTAAGTTTCCCTCACAGCCTTTACTTTAACATATTAAAATTATTTCAAAAGTACACCAATCTTTATAACCAATGGTCCCAGTAATGTATACTCTCATTTTACATATATTACATTAAACACACCTCAACTATTGAGAGTTATTACAACAACAGGCAAGTTGTTTAAAGCTGGATCAATTAAATCAATAAATACCACAAACTTAAAACATCAAAATAAATCCATGTATCATTATAACATCAATAGTTTTATAACACAGTGCTTTAGTTTGAAGAAATTCTATCCATTTATTTCAACATTTCCAATCTTGATTCAACAAAATTATTCTATAGTCAAATTTTGACTAATCAGTTGGTAAAACTAAATCAGACAACTGGGTCCAGGTGTGCAAATCTAGGGCTTTTTAGGGCTGTACTAAGTATACAAAGCTAAGTCTCTTGATGAATTTAATGATTTTTTTAATTTTAATTATTGCAAAAAACAATGATTAAAAAATTCCTAAAAATTAAACCACATCAACATAGCTTGACTTAAGTAAAAACTTTGAAGTAAACTGAATCATGTTAATCTATCTGATAAAAGTAAATCATACAAATTGAAATATAAAACAGGATATATTCAGTAATTACCTGTCCAGACATCAAGTGGAAATGGATTCCAGGTAACACATCCCAAAGTTGACTTTACTTTATCTTCCATACTTCTCATGTTGTAATGGAATGTATTTGTGATATCCCCTCTAGCAATAACCAGATTGGCTATACTTTTAAACTATTTTATTGTTGTTAAAGAAATATATATCTTAGATATAATATAAAAAATATTAATATTTGCAATTTGTATTTTTGTTTTTTTTTATAATCAATATATGATACTATATGAAAAATAAATTTTTAATAATTATCCTATTCAGATCACTGAATGCAGCCACTTACTTTATATATTGGGTCCTAGGTTGCCAAGTGAGGTTTATAGCATGCTTATAGTTAGCAGCACCTCACATCTATAGCTTCAAACTCCATTTGTGCAGAACCTAGCTTCCTAGTACAGTTTCCTGCACCATCCATCTATCAAATGCCCTTTTAAGTGGTTTTTTTATTTTTTATATTTTTTTATTTATTTTTTTAATTTTTTTTATTTTTTGTAGCTTTATAAAAAAAGTTGTTAATTTGATAACTTGAGTCACAAGCAAGCATTTACATCAATAAAACCAAGGAAATAATAATTAATTTAATTTTGGAGTAGCGTGAAAGATGGTGTTTGTGTCAAAATCAAAATTTAGTTAGGGCAGACAGATTTAGCCCATGGCATGGAGGAGGACACTGGAATGCCTGGAGAAGCCATCAACTTCTGCAAGTAAAATGGCAAACTATTCCATACTATTATCTGCCTAAGTTGGATATAAATCTAGATGGTAGGCGGTATGTAATCTGCTTGACAATACTCAGCCTCTGAGACCCATATGTATATATTTGGAAATATTGTAATGCTAACTTCCTTCATTTATTTTCAAGATACATATTCTTTAAAAAAATATTTATTTAACTTAAATCACCAATAAAATATATTTCCAATCTACTTTGTAATCAAACATTAACATGTCACACTAATTCTGAGAAGATTTGACCAGAATAAAGGATACAGGTATTCCCTTTGTATCATGTCTTTTAACTCTGCGTAGCGTCTGATTCATTAATCCATCCCAGGCAAGTTTGCTGTAATTTTACAAATAAAACAATTTTCTAAAAAAAAAACAATATATAGACATAAGTTTTGACTTACAGTTATAATTTTTGATGTTATAAAGATATTTGTCATAAAATCTAGTGCGACTTGTAAGGTAAAACAAAAAAGAAATAGACTTTATGACTACCATTAACTAAAGGCATTACATTTTGTATAAAAATGGTGAATTCTCTCTCTTATCTTATCCTTTGTTTGATATATAAACCTGTATGGGATACATCTAGATGCAGTACAATATTGGTACTTTTGCTCTCTCCAGATCATTAAAATATGACTTGAACATTTCAATGTTAAACATAATTTTTTTGAATTTCTATATTAGTAACTGCATGATGTTTCTCAAGACCAAGTCACACAAGGTATGTGATATAAAATACCTTTATTACAAGTTAAGGTTAATCATATGAAACAGAGGTCAAAGGTTATGACTTTATTGCTTGAACTTGCAAGTTGCAGAAAATGTGATAAATCAAAGATTAACACCAAGTTATATATCATTCATAAATCAACAGTGAAACCTACAACTGTATATACAGGACCTGGTATATTGACCACACATGCTATAGTGACCACTGATATATATATATATATCAGTGGTCACTATAGCATTTGGTAATGACCAAAAATACCTAATATATATATATATATATATATATATATATATATATATATATATATATATATTAGGTATTTTTGGTCATTACCAAATGCTACAGTGACCACTGATATATATATATATATATATATATATATATATATATATATATATATATATATATATATATATATATATATAGGCATAATGACCACATGCTAGAGTGACCACAGCACATGCTATATAGTGACCACTGCTATATATAGACTACAAGTCTACATAATAAAATCTGCTACATATAAAGTGTTGGGTTGGTGAGCCAGTCAGGGAGTACATTGTGGATTTATATCTGAGGCAAGATAATTTCACTTAATTATCATGTAAGTGAGTCAATGGATGAACTTCCCAGTGAGTGAGACAGCTAGTATAGTACATGTATGATGGTGAGTTCTACGGAACTTAACATCCTAGAATGTTTAGTTCACTATACTTTAGAGCCAACAGCATGAGATGTAATAGTAGAACTTTTAAACTTGGAAATGTGGAAAAAAGCAAAAGAGATTATTTTTCTTGACAAAGTACACCAATATTAGGAGTCATTTAAAGAGTGATCAGAAGTTACAATGATCAAACAAAAATATTTCTAAACCATGCTAAGTGTTGAACCCACAACCTGAGGTTTGGTTGTATATAATCTTAACACATAAAATGATTAATACATGTACCTCTTTGCAAGATGAAACAAAGTAATGAATTTAGTAGTTGGCATTGGACAAACAGATCTGATCATTTCCCATGGCTCCATTCCAATGTTATGTCCACTGAAAAATAAAAAAAATAAAAATAATAAAAGTTACTTACAAAATGTGCAGTTTGACCAACATACCATGCTTTGTTCTTTTGGAGATACCTGCTGTTATTTCTTATAAAAGTATTCTTTAACAGACTTTTTAGCTGACTGTACATTTTTTTCATTTATAATTTAATAAATTTAAAACTGTGAAAAGACAAATTTCAGGAAGTGAAAAAGTTACAATAATGAATGGCATACAAAAGACAAATACTGTGGTAATTTACTATAAATTGTGGAATTCTGTGGTACATTGTATTATTTTCATATCCATCTAATAACAAACATCCTAAACAACAGGTCTAATGGGGCCGGCAACACTCAACTGGCTGTTCAGAATCATTTTTGTATATTTTACTAATAAAGACTTAAAAGAAAGCCAGTGTATCTTTTTTTCATTTCTTATTTTGGAGTTTCAGTGAGTCATACATGTTCTTGGTTTAATTATGCTCAAAACTGTTAAAGGTATGGAAGAAAAAGAATCAATCATATGTAACAGTAATGGATAGAGTTATCCAACCCTTATTGGCATAGTCCTTGCATCTAAAACTAAAAAATACATTCTGCCACTTTGGTATAATACTTGTATCTACTGCTGATACATGACAAATTCTATTGCTGTTTCACAAGCCACTAAGGGCAAGTGGCTTAAAATATTTTTCTGGGGCCTGAGGTCCACATACAGGTAAGTTACAAGGCCTGAGGTAAACATACATGTAAGGAACAAGGTCTGAGGTCCACATACAGGTAAGTTACAAGGCCTGAGGTAAACATACATGTAAGGAACAAGGTCTGAGGTCCACATACAGGTAAGTTACAAGGCCTGAGGTAAACATACATGTAAGGAACAAGGTCTGAGGTCCACATACACACAAGTTATAAAGTTTTTGTTGTGTAAGTTAGCCACCTTTCAGAATTTAACATTGTGTAAGTTACTCATCTTTTAGGAGTTACAATATTGTGTAATTAAAATTATAACATAGTGTTGTGTAAGTTACCCACCATTAAGATTTTTTAAAAATAATATACCCACTTTTTAGTAGTTAACACTGTGTAAGTTACCCACCTTTTAGGATTAACATTGTTGATTACCCACCTTTTGGGAGTTAATGTGTCTGTGGGTAAGAACAATCCACAGAGTGTGTTAGCTATACTATTATTCATGCTGTCAAATGACACTGCTTCTGATAACTTCTGTAAACGCCATAATACATCATCATTATGTGTAAGTACTATACTGTCACAGTATCTATAAAAATGAACACGAATTCATATAACATAATGTATACAAGTATCATAATTATATATTTAATACATCATAAGTATGTTTGGGGTTCCAGTGGTCAAGTTGCCTAAAGAACGTGTTAGGGGTCAAAGTGCCTCTCATTGCCTAGGTTTGAATCACACCTTGGCAGACACCAGTGTTAAAAATTTTGTGGGTTTGCTTGCTGAAGGTTGGTGGTTATGCTAATACCCTGTTGATTTTATGCTTTTACCATCTAATTTTGGTATTAGTTTATACATGCCTTGTAGTTGTTTTATCACAGTGGTTTATAACATTGAAGAAGAGTCAAGTCACTGGTAACTTATACATTTAAAAAATACACAATGTAAATAAGCACCATTTTATTTCTGTTACCATGACAACAATCATATCCCCCTGAAATGCTATAATGGACAATTTCCAATAAGGCAGGGTGTTCTAGTCACTGAAATCGTAATCAATTTTGTTTTTTGTCAAGTATAAACTTACTTTTGTAACCATGACAATGTTAATAGCTCATTATAATGTTGTAATGGACTCTCTCCACTAATACAGGGTGCAAATGTACAGGAAGTCAGATGGCTTATGGGATACTCTTCCCTAATCAATTCAACTAATTTTGAACCAAGACCTATTTAAAAACAAAAATAATAGGATAAGTTAATTGATATACAAGTAGTTAGAATTTATATAATATATATATATAACATTCTTTTAAAGACAGTAAGCTACTGCAAACATTGTGATTACCCTGTATTACTATGATACCCCACTTAACACTTCAACTATCCCAAATGTTATAATAAAAAGTTGGGGTACCACAGTCATGTATTAGAGTGGTACCCCACCTTTTTTATTCTTAGTCATTCAATAAATTTTGTTTGAAGAACATCACTAGTTAAAAGACAGCATAGAAACGTTTAAACTTTTCTATTGCACCATTCCAAAGTTAGGATAATGTAAGAACAATAAAGTAAAGTGTATTTTACGTGATTTTTTTCAAAGGTCAAGGTCATAGATATTATCAATAGAAATTAGTGTTTAAATACAATCTTTTATTTTTATCATGATGTCGAAATCAAAGTCAACAATCTTTATTGCAAATAAAAAGTTAATCCAGAATTGAATTGCTTGCTTGAATTGTTAATACATCTGCCACAAGTTTTACTTGTACCCTAAAATGGGGTTTACTCTTGTGACATTTAAAATAAATGAACACTTATCCAGAAATAATAAATTTTAAAAAAAGTATCAAATGAATATGGAATCAATTTGTTTATACCTACATGATTCTGATGATAAAGTTCCATTATTCCAGGATTTTATGGTAGAACGTTTTTGCTAAGCTATAAAAACATTTGTTCTGTACAACTTATGGGGGTATACAGATTGTAAGTCATGTGACCATCATGAGTTTGAGAAGTCTAGAAGTCAAGAACAATATCTGTGATTAATAACCATTCCAAATGATGTTTTAAACAATTGATCAGTTGAAATAACCAACAACAAAATCTGTTTTCTGACATCTAGTTAGGGAAACATATTCATGTTTGGGTAAAAAATCAAATCTTTCAAATGAGACTTTCAGGCATTTTTCCAAAATAAGCAAATTAATTCATTTCTATATCATACCTGATCCAGTGCCCCCACTTAAACTGTGCATGACAATACAGCCACAGTAACTATTACATCTGAAAAATGTAATAAATAAATAACATATTTTATACAGTGAAACCTGTTTATAAACTATGCATGACAACATACCACAGTAACATGTGCACACACACACACACACACACACACACACACACCCACACACACACACACACACACACACACACACACACACACACACACACACACACACTGTGCTATGCCATAAGCTCACTTGACCTATGGTCAGAAAAGCAATTTTTCTGCATAAAATGTGTAGTAGTATAGTAGGAAAATCCAAAAGTGCATGAAAAGTCCAGTTTTCACTGAAATATATAATGTTTCAATTTTCAGACTGAAGCCTGATTGGATTATCTTTGCAACTCAAAACATCATTTAATATAACCCTTTAATTTAGTTAAAAACAAGAGGCCCATAGGCCTTAACGCTCACCTGAGGATATGTCCAAAAATTGTTTGCAAAGCACAAAGACAATATATTAGGTATTGAAACTTTACAAGTTTTCTCAAGTTAAGAACTGCCACAAAACTTAATCAGAAATATATCCATTCACATTTCATTTATAATTAGCTTATATAATATGCATGAAGTAACTGTAATACAATGAAAAATTTCCAAATCATTAACAAATTTCAGTATACTTATTCAGCTATGTCCTTGACCTTTGAACATATATGAACTTGAACCATATATGATCATCAGGTCAATACCTACAATATTCTAATATACATGCCTATACAAAAAGTTAAAGTTTTCAAGATAATAAGCAATTTAAGTCTTCTTTTGCAGTTGTGACCTTGACCTTTGAACACATGATCTTGAACCCTATATCAAAATGATTGTTGCTGCAATACCTACAATATTCTAATATACATGGCTATACAAATAGTTAACAGTTCTCAAGATAATTAGCAATTTATGTCTCTTTTTGCAGCTGTGACCTTGATCTTTGATCATATAACCTTGAACCTATATCAAAATGATCGTTGTCACAATACCTACATTCTAATATACATGCCTATACAAAAAGATTAAAGTTTTCAAGCTAATGCACAATTTTAGTATTTATAAGCCAAAAATAACATTTCAGGGGCAATAACTCCTACATGGATTATCATATAGTTATGAAACTTGGTACCTTTTTAAATTTTGTCATGCTGAACATTTTAACAATGTTTTGATTTCATACATTTCTAAATATTTGCAAGAAAATTGCCTAAAACTGCATAAATCACAAATTAAGTCATGACCCTGATTTGTGATTTATGCAGTTTTAGGCATTTTTCTTGCATTTTTCTAAATTAAAGGTAATTTCAAGAAAAGTCAAAACTAAAAACCTCATGTCATTATCTGTTCAAATAGTCAAGTTATAACAATTTGAAGCCATTTCATGAAATTTTTAAATTAAACGCAAAAACGAGTAACCCATTTTTCTACCAAATTTCACGAAATGAACAAACTATAGCCTTAAGACCCTAGAGAAGCCAAATATCACATCAGATTTTTGCTCCCATCATCAGTTTTGGAGAGGAAGATTTTTTAAGATTTTTGGACCCCTAGGTCACCTTGACCTAGTTTTGGTAGCCATGGCAATGCCATGAACAAATCTGAATTGCAGCACTGACCCATATATGCTTCTGACAAAGTATCATTGAAATCTGTCCAGCAGTTTTGGAGAAGTTGAAAATAGGCGTTAAAGATGCACACACACACATGCACGCACGCAAGCACACATGCACGCACATACACACGCCACGCCATGCCATAAGCTCACATGACCTTTCTGTCAGGTAAGCTAAAACTGAACTATCATTTTGAAACTAGGGTATATTTTTTGCTATGTAAAGTTGTCAAAGTATCATGTTGTGTTATTGACTGAAAAAACTATTGACAATTAAAAGTTCAGGCTTTTTTATTTATAATTCTTCATTATTTAGTTACCCACCTTTCGACTTCTTTTCTTAACTTTTCCAGAGTTGTGAATAAGACATGATCATCACCTCTATGTGTCATTCCATGATAACCTAAACATAATATAACAAAAATATATCACTAAACAAAATATAACAAAATATATCACTTGTTGGAAGTTATAAATATCAAAATCACACAGACATGATCATCACCTCTATGTGTCATTCCATGATAACCTAAACATAATATAACAAAATATATCACTTGTCGGAAGTTATAAATATCAAAATTACACAGACATGATCATCACCTCTGTGTCATTCCATGATAACCAAAACATAATATAACAAAATATATCACTTGTTGGAAGTTATAAATATCAAAATCACACAGACATGATCATCACCTCTATGTGTCATTCCATGATAACCTAAACAAAATATAACAAAAAATATCACTTGTTGAAAGTTCCACGATAACCTAAATAAAATAAAACAAAATATATCACTTGTCGGAAGTTATAAATATCAAAATCACACCTCTATGTGTCATTCCATGATAACCTAAATAAAATAAAACAAAATATATCACTTGTCAGAAATTATAAATATCAAAATCACCCAGACATGATCATCATCTCTATGTGTCATTCCATGATAACCTAAACATAATATAACAAAATATATCACTTGTCGGAAGTTATAAATATCAAAATCACACAGACATGATCATCACCTCTATGTGTCATTCCATGATAACCTAAACATAATATAACAAAAATATATCACTAAACAAAATATAACAAAATATATCTTTTGTTGGAAGTTATAAATATCAAAATCACACAGACATGATCATCACCTCTATGTGTCATTCCATGAAAACCTAAACATAATATAACAAATATATCACTTGTCGGAAGTTATAAATATCAAAATCACACAGACATGATCATCACCTCTATGTGTCATTCCATGATAACCTAAACATAATATAACAAAAATATATCACTAAACAAAATATAACAAAATATATCTTTTGTTGGAAGTTATAAATATCAAAATCACACAGACATGATCATCACCTCTATGTGTCATTCCATGATAACCTAAACATAATATAACAAATATATCACTTGTCGGAAGTTATAAATATCAAAATCACACAGACATGATCATCACCTCTATGTGTCATTCCATGATAACCTAAACATAATATAACAAAATATATTACTTGTCGGAAGTTATTAATATCAAAATCACACAGACATGATCATCACCTCTATGTGTCATTCCATGATAACCTAAACAAAATATAACAAAATATATCACTTGTAGGAAGTTATTAATATCAAAATCACACAGACATGATCATCACCTCTATGTGTCATTCCATGATAACTTAAACATAATATAACAAAATATATTACTTGTCGGAAGTAATTAATATCAAAATCACACAGACATGATCATCACCTCTATGTGTCATTCCATGATAACCTAAACATAATATAACAAAAATATATCACTAAACAAAATATAACAAAATATATCACTTGTTGGAAGTTATAAATATCAAAATCACACAGACATGATCATCACCTCTATGTGTCATTCCATGATAACCTTAACATAATATAACAAAAATATATCACTAAACAAAATATAACAAAATATATCACTTGTTGGAAGTTATTAATATCAAAATCACACAGACATGATCATCACCTCTATGTGTCATTCCATGATAACCTAAACATAATATAACAAATATATCACTTGTCGGAAGTTATAAATATCAAAATCACACAGACATGATCATCACCTCTATGTGTCATTCCATGATAACCTAAACATAATATAACAAAATATATCACTAAACAAAATATAACAAAATATATCACTTGTCGGAAGTTATAAATATCAAAATCACCCAGACATGATCATCACCTCTGTGTCATTCCATGATAACCTAAACAAAATATAACAAAATATATCTCTTGTCGAAAGTTATAAATATCAAAATCACACAGACATGATCATCACCTCTATGTGTCATTCCATGATAACCTAAACATAATATAACAAAAATATATCACTAAACAAAATATAACAAAATATATCTTTTGTTGGAAGTTATAAATATCAAAATCACACAGACATGATCATCACCTCTATGTGTCATTCCATGATAACCTAAACATAATATAACAAATATATCACTTGTCGGAAGTTATAAATATCAAAATCACACAGACATGATCATCACCTCTATATGTCATTCCATGATAACCTAAACAAAATATAACAGAATATATCACTTGTTGGAAGTTATAAATATCAAAATCACACAGACATGATCATCACCTCTATGTGTCATTCCATGATAACCTAAACATAATATAACAAAATATATCACTTGTTGGAAGTTATAATTATCAAAATCACACAGACATGATCATCACCTCTATGTGTCATTCCTTGATAACCTAAACATAATATAACAAAAATATATCACTAAACAAAATATAACAAAATATATCTTTTGTTGGAAGTTATAAATATCAAAATCACACAGACATGATCATCACCTCTATATGTCATTCCATGATAACCTAAACAAAATATAACAAAATATATCACTTGTTGGAAGTTATAAATATCAAAATCACACAGACATGATCATCACCTCTATGTGTCATTCCTTGATAACCTAAACATAATATAACAAAATATATCACTTGTTGGAAGTTATAAATATCAAAATCACACAGACATGATCATTACCTCTATGTGTCATTCCATGATAACCTAAACATAATATAACAAAATATATCACTTGTTGGAAGTTATAAATATCAAAATCACACAGACATGATCATTACCTCTATGTGTCATTCCATGATAACCTAAACATAATATAACAAAATATATCACTTGTTGGAAGTTATAAATATCAAAATCACACAGACATGATCATTACCTCTATGTGTCATTCCATGATAACCTAAACATAAATATAACAAAATATATCACTTTGTTGGAAGTTATAAATATCAAAATCACACAGACATGATCATCACCTCTATATGTCATTCCATGATAACCTAAACATAATATAACAAAATATATCACTTGTTGGAAGTTATAAATATCAAAATCACACAGACATGATCATTCACCTCTATGTGTCATTCCATGATAACCTAAACATAATATAACAAAATATATCACTTGTTGGAAGTTATAAATATCAAAATCACACAGACATGATCATCACCTCTATGTGTCATTCCTTGATAACCTAAACATAATATAACAAAAATATATCACTAAACAAAATATAACAAAATATATCAATTGTCGGAAGTTATAAATATCAAAATCACACAGACATGATCATCACCTCTATATGTCATTCCATGATAACCTAAACATAATATAACAAAATATATTACTTGTCGGAAGTTATAAATATCAAAATCACACAGACATGATCATCACCTCTATGTGTCATTCCATGATAACCTAAATAAAATATAACAAAATATATTACTTGTTGGAAGTTATAAATATCAAAATCACACAGACATGATCATCACCTCTATGTGTCATTCCATGATAACCTAAATAAAATAAAACAAAATATATCACTTGTCGGAAGTTATAAATATCAAAATCACACAGACATGATCATCACCTCTATGTGTCATTCCATGATAACCTAAACATAATATAACAAAAATATATCACTTGTCGGAAGTTATAAATATCAAAATCACACAGACATGATCATCACCTCTATGTGTCATTCCATGATAACCTAAACATAATATAACAAAATATATTACTTGTCGGAAGTTATAAATATCAAAATCACACAGACATGATCATCACCTCTATGTGTCATTCCATGATAACCTAAACATAATATAACAAAAATATATCACTTGTCGGAAGTTATTAATATCAAAATCACACAGACATGATCATCACCTCTATGTGTCATTCCATGATAACCTAAACATAATATAACAAAATATATTACTTGTCGGAAGTTATAAATATCAAAATCACACAGACATGATCATCACCTCTATGTGTCATTCCATGATAACCTAAACATAATATAACAAAATATATCACTAAACAAAATATAACAAAATATATCACTTGTTGGAAGTTATAAATATCAAAATCACACAGACATGATCATCACCTCTATGTGTCATTCCATGAAAACCTAAACATAATATAACAAAAATATATCACTAAACAAAATATAACAAAATATATCACTTGTTGGAAGTTATAAATATCAAAATCACACAGACATGATCATCACCTCTATGTGTCATTCCATGATGACCTAAACATAATATAACAAATATATATCACTTGTTGGAAGTTATAAATATCAAAATTACACAGACATGATCATCACCTCTATGTGTCATTCCATGAAAACCTAAACAAAACATAATTAAATATATCACTTGTCGGAAGTTATAAATATCAAAATCACACAGACATGATCATCACCTCTGTGTCATTCCATGATAACCTAAACAAAATATAACAAAATATATCAATTGTCGGAAGTTATAAATATCAAAATTACACAGACATGATCATCACCTCTGTGTGTCATTCCATGATAACCTAAACAAAATATAACAAAATATATCACTTGTCGGAAGTTATAAATATCAAAATTACACAGACATGATCATCACCTCTATATGTCATTCCATGATAACCTAAACAAAATATAACAAAATATATCAATTGTCGGAAGTTATAAATATCAAAATCACACAGACATGATCATTACCTCTGTGTCATTCCATGATAACCTAAACAAAATATAACAAAAAAAATCACTTGTTGGAAGTTATAAATATCAAATTCACACAGACATGATCATCACCTCTATGTGTCATTCCATGAAAACCTAAACAAAATATAACAAAATATATCACTTGTTGGAAGTTATAAATATCAAATTCACAAAGACATGAGACTAAATGATGTGTTCAATCATAGTAAAAATTCTGTCACATAATCAGATAAGCACAATCATTACTTTATGTGTGTGTGTGTGTGTGTGTGTGTGTGTGTGTGTGTGTGTGTGTGGAAGAAAGAGAGAGAGAGATACCTAAAGCCCAATTTGTTCCTCTGCCTCGTTTTCCAGCAATTAAATTTCCCTCTCTACAAATAGAAAAGAGCTTCATTTTGTCAAGTAAAACAACTGCATTCAACATTCTACTAATGACCATCAATGGTCTGTTAATTTAAACTGTCTGAGAGGCTAAAGGTCTCAAACATCTGTCTTACAGATCACAGAATCTTTCATCACCTAGGTTTGAGCCAACTGCAGGATATATAATAGCATATGAATTTTGTCAGTCCTACTGCCAATGCCTTTTGTTTCATATGGTTACTCCACATTTCTCCACAATCTCTGAACTGACATCTTCAATAAAAATGAAATAATCTAGACTTGGGTTTAAACACCATTACTCAACTCCATCCTTAAATAGATGATATGTTTAAACCACTACATACACTTGGAACTGTTTAAGACACTACAAACACTTAAAGAAAACATTTTAACTACAAACACATGAACTGTTTAAACTACAAACACATGAACAGTTTAAACCATTACATACACTTAGAACTGTTGAAGACACTACATACACTTAAAGAAAGTGTTAAAACTACAAACACATGAACTGTTTAAACCACAACATACACTTGGAACTGTTGAAGACACTGCATACACTTAAAGACAGCATTTAAACTACAAACATGTGAACTGTTTAAACTACAAACACATGAACTGTTTAAACCATTACATACACTTGGAACTGTTTAAGACACTACATACACTTAAAGACAGTGTTTACACTACAAACACATGAACTGTTTAAACAACAAACACATGAGCAGTTTAAATTATTAAATACACTTGAAACTGTTTAAGACACTACATACACTTAAAGTGTTTAAACTACAAACACATGAACAGTTTAAACCATTACATACACTTGGAACTGTTGAAGACACTGCATACACTTAAAGACAGCATTTAAACTATAAACATGTGAACTGTTAAAACCACAACATACACTTGGATCCGTTTAAGACACTACATACATTTAAAGACAGTGTTTAAACTACAAACACATGAACTGTTTAAACTACAAACACATAAACAGTTTAAACTACAAACCCATGAACATTTTAAACCATTACATACACTTGGAACTGTTGAGGACACTACATACACTAAAAGAAAGTGTTTAAACTACAAACACATGAACTGTTTAAACCACAACATACACTTGGAACTGTTGAAGACACTGCATACACTTAAAGACAGCATTTAAACTATAAACATGTGAACTGTTTAAACTACAAACACATGAACTGTTTAAACCATTACATACACTTGGAACTGTTTAAGACACTACATACACTTAAAGAAAGTGTTTAAACTACAAACACATGAACTGTTTAAACTACAAACACATGAACAGTTTAAACCATTAAATACACTTGGAACTGTTTAAGACACTACATACACTTAAAGTGATTAAACTACAAACACATGAACTGTTTAAACCACAACATACACTTGGAACTGTTTAAGACACTACATACACTTAAAGAAAGCATTTAAACTACAAACACATGAACTGTTTAAACTACAAACACATGAACTATTTAAACCACTTTCTACACTTGAAATGTTAACCCCAATTCATCATTATTATCTATCTATAACCAAAAACAGTCATATTCGTAAAACTAGACATTTCAAGGGCAACAATTCTTACACGAATTATAACTAGATCTGTGCTTATTTATAAAGTGCTGTATACATAAATGTGTAATAACTATTTATCTGTTTTGTTTTTTCTATTTATAGCAATGTCAGCCATATTGGATTTAGGACAGTCATGCCAGATTTTAATCTGAATTGACCTTATTTTCAATGGCATTTCCAGTCAACATCAAATCTGAAGACACCATGTAACTATCTTTGCATATATATGTAGTCAACATATTGCAATTTATTGAATGGTTAACTTCATTTTAAATTTTATCCACCTGTAAATGCAAAAATCTGTTTTGCCACAGAAGACCTATTTCTGATTAAAAATCAAACTTTGAAGACTTTCCAAAAATGTTTTTTAACCTTTAATCAATATATCTAGTGGCATTTGAATAAAAAAAGTTTTGTATAATAATAATATCACTGCATGACTTTCTTCATCCACTGATACTTAAATTTCCTTTATCAGCAATTATTTTTAATTCATTCAACTTTAAGTTACCTGATTGGTATTTTTCTGGAGATCTTTGATAATACTTTGGGCTCACTATCAACATGGACACTTCTTAGTTTACCATCAGCATGCAGAAATGAATGGCTAAAAACAGAAAAAAAAATCACAAAAAGATTCAGTACAGCATTAGCACATGTATCTTGGCATTAAATTTTTTTCAAGATTGTTTGAATAACTAAAGTTTTAACTTATATGAAAAATGTTTGAGCCCCAAAGGCAATGTGATATTTACAACTATAGATATCACATGTGTTGTCATAGAAACAATATATTGACCGTTTGTCTTCTTCATTTGATGATGAACTTCACATGTATAAACTTTCTCAACAAGTAAACAGTCACACTGGCACAGAGTAGCTCTATATGGGTGAATCTCCATATGCTGTTGATGCACAAACGATATGTCTTAATTCTATTGCGTTTGTAACTATATGCCCAAAGAATGTATTGCAGTATAAATTTTCAGATTACATCAAATTGTATTTATGAACTTACATGTGCTTTTATCTTATGTTTAAATTTGGCAAATTTTACAGACCTCATATTGTAATGTTATCCGGTTTCTGTTTAAACCTATCTGAGTTTATTTTCTATTTAGACATCAACTTTTAATACTGTATCGTATATCCGCCTCACTCACGTATACCCACTTTTTTAGAGTCATCACGCAGTGTAACACCTTTTTGGTTAAAACTCTATGGACATATGGCACCACAGGGTAATTTTTACTATCACATTCCAATATATATTTAATGCATGAAATTATTTCATTTATTACCTTGAAATGTATTTATAAGCAATTAATACTTTACAAATTTCTAGGTAAATTAGATCATGTTTATCAGCCCACTCCATGGACATGTGACGTAGCAGATACTCATTACACAACATAAATATATTTAATATCTCTACCTCGGTTTATTTCTGATTCAGCTTTTTTATATATTGTAGCTTTTACCATACATAGCATTAATTCAGAATAAATACATCATAAAGCCTACTGAGATTTTGAGTTCTATTTTGCTGGTTATTACGTCTGTAAACAGATCTCGTCTGTGAGACAGTTGAATATTAACTTTGAATGTGCATCCCGATATATTTTTATGTTTTTGTTGTGTGATATATTTTTATATTTAACAAAAAGCTCAGATAGAGCTTGTGTTCTTTGTTTTATACGTGTGGAATATAAATAAATTTTTTTTATCTCTTTTCTTAAATGAGCATTTTTATTTTTGTGCTCTCTCTCTCTCTCTCTCTCTCTCTCTCTCTCTATATATATATATGTATGTATGTATGTATATATATACATATATATATGCAATGTTTTCTAGAGTAGATTTTTTTTTATTTTGTGTGATGCTTTTGTAGCAGGACTGAGCTAGTCATAGTATTGGTGTTGTATATGGTAGGTATAAAAGAGTGATTTATTACAAGACTATCTGATCAGGATTGTTTAGCCTTGTGGTACAACATTAGCTTATTACCCAAAAGGGCCAGGCTCAATCCACAGCTGGGGCACTTGCATTGGAGAGGGTGTGTGTGTGTGTGTGTGTGTGTTTTTTTTTTTTTTTTTTTTTTCAGGTGATTCATGCTTCCTGTTAAATTTGATGTCAAATGTGGGGCCACTGCATTTTTTCCCTTTCCTGTTACATTTGGGCACTCGTCCAACCCTTGGAGGTGGACGACCAGTAGGTTGGTCCCAGGGTGGAACCTGGTAGTCTCGATTCAATGTAGTTAAATTAAACAAGAGGCCCATGGGCCTTAACGCTCACCTGAAGATATGTCTAATATTGTTTGCAAAGTGCAATAGACAATATATTAAGTACAGAAACTTTAAAAGTTTTCTCAAGTTAGAACTCCCACAAAACTTAATCAGAAATATATCCACTCACTTATCATTTATAAGTAGCTTATAAAATATGAAGTAACTGTAGTGCAATCATTAATCAATTTCAGTATAGTTATGCAGCTATGTCCTTGACCTTTGAGCATATATGACTTCAAACCATATATGATTGTCATGTCAATACCTACAATATTTTAATATACATGCCTATGCACGAAATTAATAGCTTTCAAGATAATTAATATTTTTAGTATTCCTATGTTGAAATGACCTTGACCTTTGAACATATAACCTTGAACCCTATATCAAAATGACTGTCATGTCAATACCTACAATATTCTAATATACATGCCTATACAAAAAAGCAATAGTTTTCAAGATAATTAGCAATTTTAAGTCTCCTTTTGCAGCTGTGACCTTGAACGTTCAACATATGACCTTGAACGATATATCAAAATGATCGTCATGTCAATACCTACAATATACATGCCTATACAAAAAGTTAATAGTTTTTAAGATAATTAGCAATTTAAGTATTCTTCAGCAGCTGTGACCTTGACCTTTCAATATATGACCTTGAACCATATATCAAAATGATTTACATGTCAATACCTACAATAGTCTAATATACAAGCCTATTCAAGAAGTTGATAGTTTTCAAGATAATTAGCAATTTAAGTATTCTTCTGCAGCTGTGACCTTGACCTTTCAATATATGACCTTGAACCATATATCAAAATGATCATTGTTGCAAAACCTACAATATTCTAATATACATGCCTATACAAAAAGTTAATAGTTTTCAAGATAATTAGCAATTTAAGTCTTCTTTTGCAGCTGTGACCTTGATCTTTCAACATATGACCTTGAACAATATATCAAAATGATCGTCATGTCAATACCTACAATATTCTAATATACATGCCTATACAAAAAGTTAATAGATTTCAAGATAATTAGCAATTTAAGTCTTCTTCTGCAGCTGTGACCTTGACCTTTCAACATTTGACCTTGAACCATATATCAAAATGATCGTTGATGCAAAACCTACAATATTCTAATATACATGCCTATATAAAAAGTTGATAGTTTTCAAGATATAGTGACACATATATAATTTTTAGCAATTTCCCCGCTCAGTGCCTTACAATTTCCCCATTTTGAGCCCCATGGCTACCATTTGTGCAAATCTGAAAACAGATGACCTAAGGAAGTTACAAATGAAATAACTAAGGTATATCTCTTGTAGATTCAGAGGAGAAGATTTTTAAAGTTTTTCACTATTTCCCCCCTTATGGGGCCCCAAGGGGACATAACTCCTTCATTTGTGCAAATCTGAAAGGGCTTCACCCAGGCATGATGGTTACCAAGTTTCATTAAATTTGGCCCGGTGGTTTTGGAGGAGAAGATTAAAATGTAAAAAGTTTACGCACGACGGACGGAGATGGATAGCAATAGCTCATCTGAGCTTTCAGCTCAGGTGAGCTAAAAAGGAAGAGAGGAATGTATACGTAATGGAATGAGCTTGATAGGTGGCAGGGTAGCTCAGTCGATAGAGTGTCTCACTAGTATTGGGAAGGGCCTAGGTTGAAGTCCTAGGCCTGGTTTTGCCATTGCATTTTTTGTCTTTCCTGTAACATCAATCCTGATGCTAATTTGGTTATTTTTGACATTTCATTTTTTATGTTTAAACGTCCTTATTTTGCACTTTGTTACCAAACAACTTTTCCATATTAGCTCTTCTAACAGTTCTTATTTCTCATAGTAATTTGAAAATGCTCACATAGTATTTCTGTTGTATAAAAGTTCAAAACAGTATGTATATAAAAGTATTTGCTAAAACCAATGTTGTAGTTTAATTCTTAGTTATGTTAGCATGCAAGAATCATGCCATGGCTTAAATAACAAACCCTGCTGCTGTGCTGAGGTAACATTGTACTTTTCATAGTAGAAAACTGACTAAGATCTGAACTTCCGGTTACACTTTTTATGTAAATTTGTGTCAATTTGGGATTAAGCTTGTGATTGTGTAGTACATCGATCCACAGGAGCTCGTATTGAAATACATGTAACTTCTTTAACTTCTTACCACCCAAAAACATGAATTTTTGAATAGTGAAGGAGTAAATGAGGTTATTCAATTACGAGCTCTGTGGTCAAATCTTTAAAGCTGCATTAAGTTTTCCAAAGAAAAAATTAAAACGGCACTAATCTAACTAATGATGTTCCTAATGAACAATGTTACATTTGGTTCAACGATAAAAGCTCGAATAAATGCAGAAATCACAATATTTACCCAGCGAGATGCAGCATGTAGGATCTAATATTAGAACATGGTTACGTCATCAAAAACCCGGGTAATTTAAACACAACTTTCAAAACGGTGAAATACGATAAATTAAACACAGAACTTCGTTGAATTTGTCATTTGTGACTTAGTAAGGGATACAAAACACCATTTCAAATACATCCGGATATAAATGAAGGACAATTAATGTAATCTGTTATGTTTCACTTTCGGTTCTAGGGTGTTTCCGTACATCCGACATGATCCGTGCGCATGCTCCAAGCTCATAATTACCATCGTAAAACTCTGACCAACCGGTCAGAGGATTCCGTTTATTTACAGCTAAAAGAAATGAAATTTTAGAAAATGAATGTCAGGATTCGTGGTTAGAAGATATCTATTTTTAAAAGAATATATTTTTAGAAAATCAAAAAAATTCAGAAAATTGATAACCTTAATGCAGCTTTAAGACAGACACACTGGACCTAATTTTTTAACTGCGCTTTTTTTAATCATTTTAACTTGTACTTTTAGAATCACCAGCGACATTTAAAACGCTGGGATCTCTTAAATTCTTTTTACCTCTCTATTATTCTTTCATCTTTTAACGATTTTTTCCAGAAAGCTTGACCAATCTGATTTCCACACTGACCAACATGAACAAATACAGTAGACATGTTTCATTTGTGTACTACTACTACTTTAACATGTCGCTATGCTTATGGGTCGCGCCATTATCAAATACCCGGATAATATTCGTGATCTTCAGTGTATTTCCTTCTTGAAATAAACGAAGAGCACATTTTAATTAGTAAATTGAAGGTCAATGGGATCTATGAAACAAATAACCCGAACTCGATATGAGCTGAGTTTAAAATCTCGCCGGTGTGAATTTTTCTTGTATTCTTTATTCATTTTGATTTTCTAAAAATTGAATTTACATACGAATCTCACATACAAATGATTCAGAGATTCAGGGATTAATAAGATATTTTTAAACATAACAATATTCAGTACTAAATATAGATCTATACATCTTTTTTTTTTTCATTTTCAATTTTCATGTATGACAGCTATATGTAACAATAGATATCGCTGTTGTGTATATTTATTTTTTTCGTCACAAAAAACTTTGTCAAATATGAACTAACATTGTATAAAACAATATAGGTATTAAAATTCAATGATCTGCCCACAAGATGATACTTGTCAACTTAGTACAATTTCAATATCAGGTGCAAGTATAATATATTTATTTTTGATGATGATGTACTGCAAACTTTACAAGTGTAACAGGAGGGAGAAAAATGCAGGGTCGGACCGGGGATCGAACTCGGGACCTCCCGCACTATTGGCGAGTGCTCTACCACTGAGCTACCCTCCCCTGTTTTTCTTGAGTTTCCCATGATCCTATGGGAAATCTCACCCCAAATTCCCTCGGATGGACTTTATACGGCCGAATATATGTCAGTCCATCACTTCCGAGGGCCACACTGGCCACCAAACTGTAACAGGAGGGAGAAAAATGCAGGGTCGGACCGGGGATCGAACTCGGGACCTCCCGCACTATAGGCGAGTGCTCTATCACTGAGCTACCCAGACCGCTACACAAGTCCTTTGGCTCTTAATGAAACATTTTTATAACCTGTAATCAACAAAATGTTACCTTACAAAAATGATTGACAGGTGATGACGATATAACGATATTTCTAGTAAGGTTTTTAGGTTATCTGGTGAATATTATTTGTAATTAGTTTGGGACGAATCTCTTTTCTCAATAATTTGTCTCTCTCCTGGTAAGGTGCTTTGTCAGCTCGCTTACTGTAGATCAGTTTTTTTTCTGGGTATTCCGATTTCCTCCACCATCCTGGTACATCCTGGAAATTTAGAGGTTTTCTTCGTTCACTCCGATTTCCTCCATCATTTCTGAACTGACCATCTTGATACAATGAAACATCATTAATCTTATCCTTAACTATGGTTTTGTCTTATTTTAATAACAATTACCGATTTCTTAACTTAGATAATCTTTAGCTTGTATCAGTCAAATTTGAAATCATAATAATTCTTAATTGATTACGGATATGCATTAATTAACATGTCATTTTGAAAATCACCTCAAGCTTATAACATCTTTGTTTAGTTTTGTCAAAAATGTAAATTCATAATTCGAAAAGAGATTTCCAAATTTTGTTACACATAAGGAAATCTTACTTAAGGAAGGGCTGTAAAACTGATCCTTGGTTCGCCATACATGTAACATTCTTCTTTTCTTATTATTTATTTAGACATATTTTTAAAGATAAGTATGTTAACCAAATGTAGCAAAGCCTCGTTTGAGATGAAAAATCGGAATTCCCCCACCTTGACCTCAAACTCGTAATAGATTGTATCATGATAACGCATGCTCACGTCAAAGGTACTGCGTAGTTTAACAATTGAACTGATGTTCATTGTTCATATTAATGCAAAAACTTTGCAAGCAAACAAGTTTCGCTTGAGCACTCGATAAATCCCACGGTGAGCACGTGCGCATGCAAAGGTGTTAACTTTTGTAAGAGCACGCGGTGCATTTTCTGTGAAAGCAAATACTTTTTCGTGTCACCTCTGTGTCGCCGTATTTCGAATAAAACCTATCGCAAAATGCAATTTATCGGAAACAGAAACACTTATTATAATATCTGGCAAAACCGATGATTTGTGTAGTAACCGGAAAATAGAATGATTTAAGTCTAATTATCCTAATATCAACATTTTATACAAGAAAATGAACAAAATGTGGAATACGACTTTTATTGTCACTTTGACACTTTCAATGAATTGTAAATGTTTGTTTGTTATTTATAATTTATTGTTATGTACTTATATTAGTGTTGATGATAATGTTTCTTTGATCACTGTTACGTTGCTGTAAGTCACTTAAGTTTAATATTTTGTTTCCATAAATTATTAATATCAGAGTGAGTGATTTTAACATGCTACATTTCTTTGTAAACGTAGATATAAATCATGAAAAGGTAGTCTCAGGAGGATTAGAGTCTCTCTTCAAACATCAATGTTTATAGTCACATGTAACTTAACCCGAATAACGTACGACTGTTAACACTGCATATGTGAGACAGCAAATATCGCATATAAATCCTAATAGATTTGTCGAGATATATATGGCAAATACAACAAAAGAAAACCAATGATTTAGTAATTCATTAATAAATAAATTCCTGATATAAAGCACTTAAGATAATAAAATTAATAAAGAACAGATAGAATCATTTAAATTTTATCGATTTTTCTTCTATGTTAATGTTTGTTTTTTGGCCAACAATTAAAAGTAAATAAAAAGCAATTTCAGGAAAATCAAAAATAAGTACATCAGATTAATTTGGTTTTATGTAAACATTTAATAGTAGATATATAGGAGGAATATTCACTGATTAAATGAGATATATTTACTTCTTGCATCAAATAACCTCATGATGTTTTATGACTGATTTACGGTAGGAGTTGATGTCGAAACCACGAAAATGGAAATAAAAGAGGAAATTGTTTGCGAGTTGACATGTTTAAAAGCTCTGGAAACAATCGACATAACAGGCCCTCTAAAAAGAAAAAAGAATCCTTCAAAACAAATATTATTTCCGGTTTAATTTGAGGTGTCCAACAATGATCAGGGTTTTAGTCTGAATCTCATCACATACGATTTTTACAGCATAGATTGTTTCTACCAATTATTGTTTAACACTGTTATCTGGCTACATTTTATGTATCTGTCACGCAAATTGGTAACGTAAATCACCACAGTAACACAACATTGGTCTAGTACCTGGATGCAATATCTACAGTTAATTATCTTGGTAGAACATACTACAACAGTCTCAAATTTCACGTTTCGCATTTCAAATTTTTATGTCAGACGGAGGTTTGTAATTATGTGACTTAAATTGACTATATAGATTTAAATAATTTAATGAACTAATTATACATAAAAAATTACCTAAGTCAATTATGATGTCATTCTTAGGCTTTACAATTAAACATTCATGTTTATTTAGGAAAATTATTGAACTTAACATGTTAATTTATGTGACATAACATTCTATTGTAAAGATAATTTGATGGCGTTTGTTCCTGCGTATAAATATTATATGTATATGATATATAATTGTATGAATAAATCAATGTTAGTTATATGTTATATATAAATTATAAAGCAGAGTAGAAACTTAGAAAATACAAGCAATGTTTTTGCTAAAAAAAAAAAAGAAAAGCGAAAGCAGTGAGCATAACCTGGGAAGTACTTTCTACTAGGTTGGTAGCGATTCTGAGTCGGGTCGTGGTGGTATGTAAAGGTCCGAAAAAGCTGACAACAGCTTGTAAGCAATAGGAAATTCCTTACACAAACCACACAATTTCAATTATGTCCGATATCAGTAACAGTTACAAGAAAAAGTAAAAAAAAAAAAAAGGCTTCTTGTCCTACAATGCTGCTAAATGTTGTTTGATGGATTCATTCCGGTGGTCAATGTAAATGTATGCTGCTGAATGTTGTTTGATGGATTCATGCCAGTGGTCACTGTAAATGTATGCTGCTGAATGTTGTTTGATGGACTCATGCCGGTGGTCACTGTAAATGTATGTGTCAATAAAGTCTTTCTACGGAAATTGTATTCAGAAAATCTTAAAAATCGACACAGAAGGAGGCATAAATAGATTTTATTTTTCTCAGCATGAAACAAATCTTACTACAGTTTTACATTGTCAAAACCTTTTACTTGTAATCTACGTATATGTCACATAAAATGACGAGTTTAACTAAAACTCCGTTTTTATTTGTCATATTTTAATATCTAATTGCTGAATCATATACTTTATATAGCCCTTTGTATAACAGCCTCGAATTTTACATTCTTTTTTTTTAGTTTTCAATATGAGACTTATACCGTACATCTTTTATTTTTATAATTATATTCTAAATGCACTTTTCATACTTATTAAAGTCAAAAGGGATGTCTTTCATATATTTATACCATCCAAATTAGTCTACAAATTTGTATATGTAGAAGTTTATCGACTTTACCAGATCAATTTATGTAACATATTTGTCTTTTGTGATGATTATTTGATGGTGTTTGTTTTAACATATAAATACAACATGTATATGACAGGATATATAAGTAGTGCAGATAGTCAAATGTTAATTATACAAGGTAAAATACTTCATTTCTAAACTAGTCTTTCATAAATATTTTAATGGAATAATATATGCATGTATTTTAAATTGACTTGGAATTTCACCCTATTGATGAAATATTGATACTGTTTTGTTTAAGTAAAAAAAAAATTAAATTCCATGTGGTTAAGGCAGTCAATGAGGAGGTTTTTTTAGATATCAGGTATGTATATATTTTTTTGCATATTGAGCCAAATAAGGAAAGACATGCCAATATTCTCATATTCCGTTTGAATTGCCAATCATTTTCTTCATTTATCTATTCCCTTTTACTACTGATGAAAAAGGAAACAAAAATAATTTTTGCATTTGGTCTTTAAGTTGCAATTTCCACCTTGTATTATTTATAATACGTATTTTATGCAATTTTAAATACCGATTAATTAGTGATCCGTTGTTACTTGATAAATCCTTCATTTACGAACTGCTTACAATTTAATTGTTGACTCAAGGATATTGCAATCCTAGGCTAATCAATGCCCTTACGGTATAGTAGAGCTTTTTCCCAGTACGGGGACTTTCTACAACCAAGCAAACTACTTACAATTGAATTGTTGATTAAAAAATATTGTAAGCATTGTCTAACCAAGGTCCTTAAAAGTTTTATGGCCGTCATCACAATATCGTTCATAAGTATAGAGTCACTGTATTCAAATATATAACACAAATACCAGTTGAATTTTGATGTGCTAGATGTGCACATTTCTTATACTTATACTTGATATATTTGACCTACAATAGTTCCTTATTCCTTTAATTCTCAAATTTGACTTTGCATCTGACGGGTGTAGCCAGCTATACAAAAGGTGCTTACCCTTTCGGAGCATCCTGCCTCTCTTCCTTGATGGAAATTCACGTGTATACTATGTATGGTCTGGTTTAAAAGTTTTTACTTTGCTTTTGGGGATTGTGATTTTGGACATGGACTGGTGTGGTTGTGTTTTATTTTATATACGATAGTTAAATGTCTTACAAAATAGTGTTTTTTCATAAGACCCAGTTTCTTGCCATATTCACAGAGTTTTGTATTAAATCACCTCCGATATTTCCGAATTTTTGGGATAAGTTTTTCCAGAAATTTCCACTTTAATATAGTGTATTTACTATGACTTAACTGCACTGTTCTGTTCTTGTCATTTATTCTATAAATCCTTATGTTGTAATAAGAAATGTCAGAATTCATTTGATAATCAATTAAAATATTTAAAAGTCTTAATTTCGTCAAATATTCTGTCGTTTTATAATCTGCAGTAAATTGGGAAGTATTTAAAATACACTTTTAAAAACCTGTCGTAATTATGTCCTCTTTTTAAGAATGAAGTGCCTGTTTATACTGTTTTAAAGTTTATTTCGTTAATATTTGTAATCTTTATATAAAGTATACGAAGCACGTGTCGATAATTCGTGTATTTAGATTCCATGTGTGTGTGTGTTTTTTTAAATTCAGATGTTGCTCTATGTAGACGGAGATCTGGTCACATTAGATTATATTTTGTAATCGGTTTTGTCAAAATTAATGACAAATTGTACAGTGAAGATCACCCTGAATAGTTGTTCTCAGAAATTCGCGCTGTTCACATACGAAGCATGTAGCTTCACAAAATTCATCAAAACGCTAAAATGCATCAGTCGACGAAATAATTTATTTCCCTTCGATATATTACCACAAACATGCTATTTTATGCTTCGTTTGCGGTGAATTAATTCTGTTGACAACCTTGAAACAACAGGAATGTATTATGAAACATGTATAAAAGCGGACGGAAAAAGTTAATTGCATCGATTATAGTTGGTTATTTTTACTGATATTTCAAGTTTCATAATACCAATTTTTTAAAGTTTTACCACACACGCCGATAATAAGCGTTTATAACCATATATCATTAAAAATATTTGTAGTTTTTCAATCGGCTATAATTGATTATATGTATATCATCATTATGATAAACAGGCAATTACGATGCCAGGTCCCCTGCGTTTTATTTCACCCTTGACCACAGGTAATTATAGGGTTCTACTGTTTCAAAAGCGTCGGAAATCATCTTTTAGGCACTAACAATAAGCATTTAACATTTTATTGAAGCTGTATAACTGCATACTTGTAAATCTAGTGGACCTGAAATTCAGAAAGTAATGTCTTAAAGCTTTCCTGATGACTATGGAAATGAGAAGCAGAACAAGTGTAATTAATGTACAAATTTAATAAGCAATAGGAAAGTTAATATGAAATTAATTCACTGAAAAAAATTATAACATATATCATATATTTATCATTTATTAGTAAACCTTAGGAGCATATAGAACATCATAACAAAATTACACGGCATGTAAAGAAATAAATTTTAAAAAATGCATAAGAATATAAAAAAAATTATTTTGTTTGGTTCAAAACATGTTAATTTTTTCTTTTTTGTATGAAAAACACAATTTAAATAAATAAGTTTTAAAATAGATAATAATAATAATAATAAAAGAAAAGTAATTGTTGTATAGTAAAACACATCCTTGAACTTTATTCTCGTGGTCAAAGAAGTTAACGAAGGGCAAAAAGAATTGAATTCGTTCCTTCTCCATTCTGTCCATCCGCACGCTTCCGCTCGATTTAGATAAGATTCGTAAATGTTATATATATATTCATTATTTTATTTTAAATTATCTTATTTTATTTTTATTTCACACCGAGAGTCATACGACTTCATGTGTACATACATAGGTTAATGTTCCAATCACGTGATATTATTATAGAGGACTTTGACTAAAATTTCGTGTTTATTGACTTTATCAAATCAAATGTAGCTATGTTTTTCAACTTCGACCTACATAAAAAGTGACTAGTTAAAAAAATCCTTAATTTAAAATGAAAATTTGTTTCCTCAGAATTTATCATCCTATGAACTAAAAGATGGGTTGGACAAGTGGATTGATAATGTTTTTTAATCAAAGTACATTTTATAGCCCGAAAAAGAATTCAAATAAAACACAAACATACTAGTCCATGTCTAAATCAAATTCTAAAAACAAATTAAAAACATTGAAAACTTGATAATTCAGTTATATATAGGTAGCCCTCCATCAAGAAAATGAGACCGGATGCTCCGCTAGAGGGGGGTGGTAAGCAACTGCTGTCTAGATAGCTACATCCGTCGGGCGAAAAACAAATTTGAGAATGAAGAAACATGGAACTATGGGACGCGATTTCACATTATTGACAACGTTGTAACGATGGATTAATTGGTTAGCCTAGGCTTTCATTATCCCGTTTCAACCATTTAATTTTAAGCAGCTTGCTTCGTTGTAGAAAGTGCCCGTAGTGGGAACAAGCTCTACTATACTGTATTGACTGTGAAACAAATACAACATACGCTGGAGAAGCAGGAATATTATTGCAAAGAAACAGAAACTTGACTAGAGAAAAATTGAAGTTACTACGTTCGTCATAAAGCTTCAAATGTATAGCCTTTCGCGGTTGTCAAATTTGAAGTATAAGTACACATATGAAGCAAAACATACACAATTAGTAGCATCATTTATATCAAGTTCACTAGGATAGATGACATTCACATATTCTCACAATTTTAGATTACTAATAGACGTTTGCAATCGCTATGTCTGTATGTGGAGTTAAATTGTAAAACGATCGTCTTCTCTCCAGATATGACAAGGTTCTGCAAAAATGCGGTACGCGGGCATTGCAAGAATGAGCTTATGGTATCATCTGTGCGATCGACTTTCGTAAATTTAGTCTTCTCTTCTGAAATCGAGTCTGTTTTTGATGCTTTGATGCTTTCCTTTTTGAATTGTAATTGCAGAGTTTTAAAACTTTGGGTGTTTATTCATTGGTAACTCTATGATGAGAATGTATCTTTTTCCAAATTTGTTCTTTACTGACTTAGATTTAATGTTAAGGTTTCAAAGATGATGTTTTCTTTGATTTAAATGTGAAGAAATTTTGTGTGTTCATACATTGGTGCATTTTGTGACATTTTAATTACAATTGGTCACTATAATATATAAAAAGTGTGCTTCAATGATTTAGGTTTGTTTTTACAAACATCAGTATCCTATTTGAAACTGTAATTAGATTAAGAACCTAATAATGTGAACGGTTTGGTGGATTATTTTTATATGCAAGTGGAGCATCCAACACTTAAATCTAAACTAAATTGCTGATTACATTGTACCTTTGGTAACAAGACTGCAAAATCACTTCAGTGTTCATGCGCTAAAAAGTACTCGTAAAACCACTTTAAGTTAAAGACTACCAAAATCTATCCGTAAGACACAGTTGTCTTTTTCAGTTACAACATTTATGTATAGATGAATAAGTAATGTGCATGTACTTACAAAATGTTTTACCTAAAATATATGAAATTGTAACACAAAGTTTGTCTTTAATGATTAACAAGACCAAGTTGGATAAAGTTTTTTGATAAACAGTTGTTTATTTGTATCTTTTTTATTATATTCAACATAACTCTTAATTCATTTTAGAAAAAGACACGTGACACCCGTTGGTGAAAAATGGTAATTGGTAGAGTTAAAAAATGGAAAGCGCCTTCAGATACGTGTGTACATGTTGTTCACCTCAGAAAGCACAAGGTAAGTGTAGAGACAATTCTGTATAAAGTCAATTAAAATCGTGAGTACCTGCGACTGAGTTATTCTAACAATATATTTACAATTGCTCTATTACTCTATTACTCTTCTTTGCGGTCATATGCTTTGAACGCTGATGACCTTCTGACGTCATTGACGTTGGGAATATTCCATTTTGACGATGTGGAGGTTGGCAGTAAACTGACATATAAAAAGGTGATTTTTAGGATATATCATCTGAAATTGAACTAAAATGGTTAAAGAATTATAAATATAAGAAGCCGTTCATGCAGTTTGCGACAGCCCACTGTCGTTCATAACGCATGAACACTGACAAAAAGAATGTCATTTATTAAAGACATTTAAGAATTCCACTATCATACAATCACTATTTTACTTAATTTTTGGCTGAGATCGAAGTTAGTTTATTAACTTATTGTTCAACAATTTCACTCTTAATTCATGGCTTTGTTTATCTTCGTTTTTGGTTTGCTTGTTTTACTTTGATGGATGTTTTTAAGAGCAAACAGAATTAAGAATTTGTGGCGTAAAAGAAAAGATCTAAGCCACCGTTGCGGTCATTGTACCTGTGACAGTGAATTACGATAAATAAACTTTGATAGAACTTGGTATTTATTGACTAATTTGAGCCTGTTATCCGCGATTTCCTCTGTATTATAATATTTTTGCATAACGTAGTATGAAGACTAAGCTTCGCAAAATTAACAATACCAATCAATTTTAAGTTCATTGCGCTTTTTATGAAAATATTTTATAAGTCACTGTTATAAATAGTGTCTCAAAAATGATGTTACAAAAACAGCTGTGTTTTATAAGGTTATTCAATATGAGGATATTTTGTATACAACAATGATCACACACATTAAGTTCACATTCACCTCCTACAGTTTGAGCATTAATTACTATCGATATTGTTATATTGATTGGTTTTTGTTTTCATTTGTGTATATTTTAGTAACCATGTATTCAAAACACACAGCGCAGATAAATAAAATGTATGTTATATTTATATATTAATTATAATTTAAAAAATACATGAGGATAATGCAGCTCTAAAACTGCTTCTGAGTGTAGAATATCTACATCATAAATTCCAAAACGAACAGAGAATTTGTAAACATAATTAAAAACTTTTAAAGATACACAATGAATAGCAAACAAATTAGAAAATGTTGCGTAAAACGACATACAGATGTGAAATGAGACTTATTAAGATGTTTAAATCCTTTATTCTTACTTTTCTGAGCATTTTCCATTGCATTCAGGGATCATAATCAAAGTCATTGATGATGGCGATTGGAAAAGCTTTAAATAAAGTGTTGAACAAGAAAAAAAAAAAAAAACCGAATTCAAGAATATTTCAATTTCTTGTATCTGCGTTCTAAATGAAAAATGACTTTACCAGACTGACAATATTGGAGTAATAGTTTAAGTTTTTTTTTATATAAAAAAAATGATATTTATTGTTTCATTACCTTTGCTATGATGGATGGATGAGGACACTAGAAGGTTCGCAATAGAACTATCTAATTCTTTACACAAGAATCTGATCCAGTACAATAATAACCTAGGTAGTGAAATGCAAACTAGGTAGTGAGGGGCACCTTAGGTAGTGAGATGCGTCCTAGGTAGTGAAATGCAAACTAGGTAGTGAGGGGCACCTTAGGTAGTGAGATGCCTCCTAGGTAGTGAAATGCAACCTAGGTAGTGAGCCCCCCCCCCTCCCCTTGGTAATGAGATGCGCCCTAAGTAGTGAGAGGCACCTTAAGCTGGAGCATAAGACCACTCGGTCACCAACATGGAGGCAAATACAGAAATAGTGAAATGTGTTCTCACTTAGACTCTTGTTTACATTTACATGTACGTGTTTTTCCAACAATTTAGTTTTAAAATATTTAACAATATCTCATCAGTGTTGTTAGTTATTAACTCATATAAAGGTAACTAACTCTCATATTATAATATAAATTTCAATTCTAAACATTTACTAACTGACAAATAAAAATAGTCTTAACATTTACTTATAACATGTTACCAAACATAACCTGCAGCAAGGACATAAAGTAAATGAAAAATATTCCAAACACAGCCAGGAAACCCACAGTGATCGATTTTACGATTTTTTTTTGTATTTGTAATATATTCGACCAAAATCATATAATATTACTCGAACATTGCTTACAGGTCTGATATCAATACTGTATTGATCTATAATTTAACCTTGTCAAAATCACTTGCCAGGACATTTGCTATTGTTAGCTTTTACGCAAATATTTTCAGAACGTGTCTGTCTATTGTTAGTATAGTCTTTGTTTAGTGATAAATTCTACAATACCTTGGCCTTTAACAATGATTTGATTGATCATTCTTACGTGCAACAAAATGTGCTTAACGAGTTATGAAAGTGTATACAAGAAAATTATCGAATGTTATGCTAAATATGTTCTTTATACATGTTTACGTTTTTGATTTTCTTCCTTAAGGTTCAATCTTTGTGTGTGCGTCTGTTACACTCGTTTTTGACACTTTCTCTATATAAACTAGGCAATTATTGAGTAACGTCCACCGGAACGGAATTTGGACGGACACTTTTCAAATTTATACGTTAATTTACCGTAGATTGTAGATATTGATAAAACAATCATTTTGATTTATGGTGATATATGGCAAAGTTCAAGGGTCAAGGTCACAGTTGCATAAGAAGACTGAAATTGTTAAATATCTTGAAAACTATTAACTTTTTGTATAGAAATGTATATCAAAATATTGTGGGTTTTGACATGACGATCATTTTAATATAGTCATCAAGGTCATTGGTTCAGAGAGCAAGGTTATAGCAGAATAAGAAGACTTAATGGTTAATTATCTTGAAACTTTTGATGTTTTGTATAGGACATGTAGTATTAGAATATAGTGTAAGTATTGGACATGACGATCATTTTTATATGGTTGAAGGTCATAGATTAAAATGTAAAGGTCATAGCAGGATAAGATGACTGAAATTGATAATTATTTTGAAAAACTATTACTTTTTTGTATAGGTATATATAATAGAATTTTGTAATTATTCATATGATGATGATTTTGATGTATGGTTCAAAGTCATAAGTTGACATATCAAGGTCATATTTGCATAAGAAGACTTAAATTGTTAGTTTTCTTGAAAGCTTTTAAATATATAACACAAATACCAGTTAAATTTTGATGTGCCAGATGTGCATATTTCGGAAATTCATTCCTTATCAGTGATGGTTAACTGTTTGTATAGGCATGTGTATAAAATATTGTAGGTATTGATATAACAACCATTTAAATTTATGTTTCAAGGTCAAAGGCATAGCTGCATAAGTATACTTAAATGGTTCGAAAATATTTATTATACTACAGTAAGTATATGCATACTAGGTACTTAAAAGTGAATGTGACTAGATATTTCAAATTAGGTCTTGTGGCAGTTCTTAAGTTGAGATAACTTTGAAAGATTCTGTACTTAATATATTATCAATTGTACTTTGCAAACATTATTGGAGATTTACTCAGGTGAGCGTTGAGGTCCATGGGCCTCTTGTTTACGTCTGCTACCATTAATCATATTTAAAGACATATCAAGTTGGAAATGTTTTATATATTGAAGGATTATGTAGCTTCATGAAGTAAATGTTAAAGTCAGTGGCATGACTTGATAATTTAAATTAAAGTAATAAGAAAAGGGCATGTTGGTATAATCATTAATCTGCAATGTGCCCCTTGTCATTGTGACCCATAGCACGCTGTGGTCAGGTTTGGCAGCTAGAGTCACAGAGTTTGATCATTGTGTCCGATACCAAACTGTGGTCAGGTTTGGCAGCTAGAGTCAAAGAGATTGATCATTATGTCCGATATCAAGCTGTGGTCAGGTTTGGCAGCTAGAGTCACAGAGATTGATCATTATGTCCGATATCAAGCTGTGGTCAGGTTTGGCAGTTAGAGTTACAGAGATTGATCATTATGTCCAATATCAAACTGTGGTCAGGTTTGGCAGCTAGAGTCACAGAGATTGACTATTTTGTCCGATATCAAGCTGTGGTCAGGTTTGGCAGCTAGAGTCAAAGAGATTGACTATTTTGTCCGATATCAAGCTGTGGTCAGGTTTGGCAGCTAGAGTCACAGAGATTGACTATTTTGTCCGATATCAAGCTGTGGTCAGGTTTGGCAGCTAGAGTCACAGAGATTGACTATTTTGTCCGATATCAAGCTGGGGTCAGGTATGGCAGCTAGAGTTACCGAGATTGCGATTGGAATAATGGGGTTGTGTTTTACTAACCAGTAAAGATGTTTCACTTATGTGATCCAAGAAAAGCTACCATGAAATTTTATAGTTTAAAATGATTAAAGTTTCTGTTAATTGTTTATAATTGCACTGTATATGCTTATAAAGTTGATGTAAGACCTATAAAATATATAAAACGCAAAATGATAATGGCGAAAAATAAAACTTGAAAGTTATACTATATAAGGGTTAATGTATCGTCTGACACGTGTACCGAAAGGAGCCAATTATAATGAGGATTATATTTGCTTTTATTGCAGTGTTTCAATGAAGAACTAGTTGACGAGTTATAATTAGCCGTTGTATTACGATTGTTTAAGGGTCATCTAATAGATGTGTCATATACCACTTTTTGAATTCAATCATAAAAATACATTCAAAAAGTGGTATATGACAATATATTGTCATAAACCACTTTTTGAATGTATTTTTATGGTATATGACAGATGTTATTAAATGGCCATAGTACTTGACCTCACCTTACCGTAAAATAAACTGATTATTTTGCTGTAAATAGAGATTTTTGGTTTATGCTTTGATCAACACACAAAATAAATCAATGTTATAAACTAACATTACTTATTTTTGCACAAAACATAAAATCTTTTTATTTTCCTTTTTTGACTTCGAACCCATGCAATCCTACAATATTTATTTAAAAATTATCTTATCTCTGCAACAAGATGGACGTATAAAACTAAGTTGAATGTCGGAATGCGTCTCATCTTAATCTTAGTTGATGAATACACATGGGGACGTCTTCCTGCAGCTGCACATCTTAATGGCGCCTTTATTGACTTTTTGTAGACTAGTCTCTCTTTTATCGACATAAAATGTTTGGTACTTGTTCAAAGGCTAACAAAGTACAAAAAATATTTTTAGAGCGTCACTGAAATATATTTTCAGTAATTTTGTTGAAATAAGACGCGATGCAACCCAGTAATATTAAACATTGTGGACGAATGTCAGCAAAAAATTAAGATTTTGTTTCATACCATTTTGAAATTCATAAAAAAATTATTTAACAGATCTTCTAAACTTGGCAACAAATTTTCGACCTGGCAACATGACAGTGAAGATGGGCATCAGTATGTGTGCTTCAATAACTGAAATCACTCTAATTACAAATGTTTACATTTGTCCATTTGGAGAAAAGATTTTTCAAAGCTGAATTCATCATAACACAATAACTCAAACAGTTCGTACTTAGGTATCAAAATAGTTTTAACATTTTAACCAATGATTGAGGGAGATTTATTCTTTTTTTAAAGTATGACATTCGCTTTGACTGGACTGCGTGCAATTATAAGAACGGACTGGCTCAAATTACATGAAAGCCGAGGATCACAACTATAATTACCACTTTCAAAATTCACTGTTTTAACGGTGACGTCACTTCTAGTTACGCAGTAAACAATGTGATAGTTAAATTCAAATTAGATAAAATCTTCATAAGTATTGTACAACTATTAAAACTTTTTTTTTAGAAAATTTAGAAAAAAAAAGTCAACATGTGTTTATTTGACTTTGAATAAAGCAATACTAAGTACTTGGTTTAAATTTTCGTTGATTGAACAACTAATCCCGGTTTAAACATAAAAAGTCAAGTACATGTATTAACATTAATACCATAACTAAGTCGTAATCACTGAATACTACTGATGTCATTTCTATGTGCGATACCTAACATAACTAAGTCGTAATCACTGAATACACCTGATGTCATTTCTATGTGCCTTACCTAACATAACTAAGTCGTAATCACTGAATACACCTGATGTCATTTCTATGTGCCTTACCTAACATAACTAAGTCGTAATCACTGAATACACCTGATGTCATTTCTATGTGTGTTACCTAACATAACTAAGTCGTAATCACTGAATACACCTGATGTCATTTCTATGTGTGTTACCTAACATAACTAAGTCGTAATCACTGAATACACCTGATGTCATTTCTATGTGCCTTACCTAACATAACTAAGTCGTAATCACTGAATACACCTGATGTCATTTCTATGTGCCTTACCTAACATAACTAAGTCGTAATCACTGAATACACCTGATGTCATTTCTATGTGCCTTACCTAACATAACTAAGTCGTAATCACTTATCATCTGATGTCATTTCCATGTGCGTTACCTAACATAACTAAGTCGTAATCACTGAATACACCTGATGTCATTTCTATTTGTGTTACCTAACATAACTAAGTCGTAATCACTGAATACACCTGATGTCATTTCTATGTGCCTTACCTAACATAACTAAGTCGTAATCACTGAATACACCTGATGTCATTTCTATGTGCCTTACCTAACATAACTAAGTCGTAATCACTGAATACACCTGATGTCATTTCTATGTGTGTTACCTAACATAACTAAGTCGTAATCACTGAATACACCTGATGTCATTTCTATGTGTGTTACCTAATATAACTAAGTCGTAATCACTGAATACACCTGATGTCATTTCTATGTGTGTTACCTAACATAACTAAGTCGTAATCACTGAATACACCTGATGTCATTTCTATGTGCCTTACCTAACATAACTAAGTCGTAATCACTGAATACACCTGATGTCATTTCTATGTGCCTTACCTAACATAACTAAGTCGTAATCACTGAATACACCTGATGTCATTTCTATGTGCCTTACCTAACATAACTTAGTCGTAATCACTTATCATCTGATGTCATTTCCATGTGCGTTACCTAACATAACTAAGTCGTAATCACTGAATACACCTGATGTCATTTCTATTTGTGTTACCTAACATAACTAAGTCGTAATCACTGAATACACCTGATGTCATTTCTATGTGCCTTACCTAACATAACTAAGTCGTAATCACTGAATACACCTGATGTCATTTCTATGTGCCTT
This sequence comes from Tegillarca granosa, assembly GCA_029721355.1. Taxonomy (NCBI): domain Eukaryota; kingdom Metazoa; phylum Mollusca; class Bivalvia; order Arcoida; family Arcidae; genus Tegillarca; species Tegillarca granosa. The sequence continues at coordinate 557,625 of CM056597.1, read as the reverse complement.
ACCTAACATAACTAAGTCGTAATCACTGAATACACCTGATGTCATTTCTATGTGTGTTACCTAACATAACTAAGTCGTAATCACTGAATACACCTGATGTCATTTCTGTGTGTGTTACCTAACATAACTAAGTCGTAATCACTGAATACACCTGATGTCATTTCTATGTGCCTTACCTAACATAACTAAGTCGTAATCACTGAATACACCTGATGTCATTTCTATGTGCCTTACCTAACATAACTAAGTCGTAATCACTGAATACACCTGATGTCATTTCTATGTGTGTTACCTAACATAACTAAGTCGTAATCACTGAATACACCTGATGTCATTTCTATGTGTGTTACCTAACATAACTAAGTCGTAATCACTGAATACACCTGATGTCATTTCTATGTGTGTTACCTAACATAACTAAGTCGTAATCACTGAATACACCTGATGTCATTTCTATGTGCCTTACCTAACATAACTAAGTCGTAATCACTGAATACACCTGATGTCATTTCTATGTGTGTTACCTTACATAACTAAGTCGTAATCACTGAATACACCTGATGTCATTTCTATGTGTGTTACCTAACATAACTAAGTCGTAATCACTGAATACACCTGATGTCATTTCTATGTGTGTTACCTAACATAACTAAGTCGTAATCACTGAATAACCTGATGTCATTTCTATGTGTGTTACCTAACATAACTAAGTCGTAATCACTGAATACACCTGATGTCATTTCTATGTGCGTTACCTAACATAACTAAGTCGTAATCACTGAATACACCTGATGTCATTTCTATGTGCGTTACCTAACATAACTAAGTCGTAATCACTGAATACACCTGATGTCATTTCTATGTGCGTTACCTAACATAACTAAGTCGTAATCACTGAATACACCTGATGTCATTTCTATGTGCGTTACCTAACATAACTAAGTCGTAATCACTGAATACACCTGATGTCATTTCTATGTGCGTTACCTAACATAACTAAGTCGTAATCACTGAATACACCTGATGTCATTTCTATGTGCCTTACCTAACATAACTAAGTCGTAATCACTGAATACACCTGATGTCATTTCTATGTGCCTTACCTAACATAACTAAGTCGTAATCACTGAATACACCTGATGTCATTTCTATGTGCCTTACCTAACATAACTAAGTCGTAATCACTGAATACACCTGATGTCATTTCTATGTGTGTTACCTAACATAACTAAGTCGTAATCACTGAATACACCTGATGTCATTTCTATGTGTGTTACCTAACATAACTAAGTCGTAATCACTGAATACACCTGATGTCATTTCTATGTGCCTTACCTAACATAACTAAGTCGTAATCACTGAATACACCTGATGTCATTTCTATGTGCCTTACCTAACATAACTAAGTCGTAATCACTGAATACACCTGATGTCATTTCTATGTGCCTTACCTAACATAACTAAGTCGTAATCACTGAATACACCTGATGTCATTTCTATGTGCGTTACCTAACATAACTAAGTCGTAATCACTTATCATCTGATGTCATTTCCATGTGCGTTACCTAACATAACTAAGTCGTAATCACTGAATACACCTGATGTCATTTCTATGTGTGTTACCTAACATAACTAAGTCGTAATCACTGAATACTACTGATGTCATTTCTATGTGTGTTACCTAACATAACTAAGTCGTAATCACTGAATACTACTGATGTCATTTCTATGTGTGTTACCTAACATAACTAAGTCGTAATCACTGAATACACCTGATGTCATTTCTATGTGCCTTACCTAACATAACTAAGTCGTAATCACTGAATACACCTGATGTCATTTCTATGTGCCTTACCTAACATAACTAAGTCGTAATCACTGAATACACCTGATGTCATTTCTATGTGTGTTACCTAACATAACTAAGTCGTAATCACTGAATACACCTGATGTCATTTCCATGTGTGTTACCTAACATAACTAAGTCGTAATCACTGAATACACCTGATGTCATTTCTATGTGCGTTACCTAACATAACTAAGTCGTAATCACTGAATACACCTGATGTAATTTCTATGTGCGTTACCTAACATAACTAAGTCGTAATCACTGAATACACCTGATGTCATTTCTATGTGTGTTACCTATCATAACTAAGTCGTAATCACTGAATACACCTTATGTCATTTCTATGTGCGTTACCTAACATAACTAAGTCGTAATCACTGAATACACCTGATGTCATTTCTATATGCCTTACCTAACATAACTAAGTCGTAATCACTGAATACACCTGATGTCATTTCTATGTGCGTTACCTAACATAACTAAGTCGTAATCACTGAATACAACTGATGCCATTTCTATGTGCGTTACTTAACATAACTAAGTCGTAATCACTGAATACACCTGATGTCATTTCTATGTGCCTTACCTAACATAACTAAGTCGTAATCACTGAATACACCTGATGTCATTTCTATGTGCCTTACCTAACATAACTAAGTCGTAATCACTGAATACACCTGATGTCATTTCTATGTGCCTTACCTAACATAACTAAGTCGTAATCACTGAATACACCTGATGTCATTTCTATGTGTGTTACCTAAAATAACTAAGTCGTAATCACTGAATACACCTGATGTCATTTCTATGTGTGTTACCTAACATAACTAAGTCGTAATCACTGAATACACCTGATGTCATTTCCATGTGTGTTACCTAACATAACTAAGTCGTAATCACTGAATACACCTGATGTCATTTCTATGTGCGTTACCTAACATAACTAAGTCGTAATCACTGAATACACCTGATGTAATTTCTATGTGCGTTACCTAACATAACTAAGTCGTAATCACTGAATACACCTGATGTCATTTCTATGTGTGTTACCTATCATAACTAAGTCGTAATCACTGAATACACCTTATGTCATTTCTATGTGCGTTACCTAACATAACTAAGTCGTAATCACTGAATACACCTGATGTCATTTCTATATGCCTTACCTAACATAACTAAGTCGTAATCACTCAATACACCTGATGTCATTTCTATGTGCGTTACCTAACATAACTAAGTCGTAATCACTGAATACAACTGATGCCATTTCTATGTGTGTTACCTAACATAACTAAGTCGTAATCACTGAATACTACTGATGTCATTTCTATGTGTGTTACCTAACATAACTAAGTCGTAATCACTGAATACTACTGATGTCATTTCTATGTGTGTTACCTAACATAACTAAGTCGTAATCACTGAATACACCTGATGTCATTTCTATGTGCCTTACCTAACATAACTAAGTCGTAATCACTGAATACACCTGATGTCATTTCTATGTGCCTTACCTAACATAACTAAGTCGTAATCACTGAATACACCTGATGTCATTTCTATGTGTGTTACCTAAAATAACTAAGTCGTAATCACTGAATACACCTGATGTCATTTCTATGTGTGTTACCTAACATAACTAAGTCGTAATCACTGAATACACCTGATGTCATTTCCATGTGTGTTACCTAACATAACTAAGTCGTAATCACTGAATACACCTGATGTCATTTCTATGTGCGTTACCTAACATAACTAAGTCGTAATCACTGAATACACCTGATGTAATTTCTATGTGCGTTACCTAACATAACTAAGTCGTAATCACTGAATACACCTGATGTCATTTCTATGTGTGTTACCTATCATAACTAAGTCGTAATCACTGAATACACCTTATGTCATTTCTATGTGCGTTACCTAACATAACTAAGTCGTAATCACTGAATACACCTGATGTCATTTCTATATGCCTTACCTAACATAACTAAGTCGTAATCACTCAATACACCTGATGTCATTTCTATGTGCGTTACCTAACATAACTAAGTCGTAATCACTGAATACAACTGATGCCATTTCTATGTGCGTTACTTAACATAACTAAGTCGTAATCACTGAATACACCTGATGTCATTTCTATGTGCCTTACCTAACATAACTAAGTCGTAATCACTGAATACACCTGATGTCATTTCTATGTGTGTTACCTAACATAACTAAGTCGTAATCACTGAATACACCTGATGTTATTTCTATGTGTGTTACCTAACATAACTAAGTCGTAATCACTGAATACACCTGATGTCATTTCTATGTGTGTTACCTAACATAACTAAGTCGTAATCACTGAATACACCTGATGTCATTTCTATGTGCCTTACCTAACATAACTAAGTCGTAATCACTGAATACACCTGATGTCATTTCTATGTGCCTTACCTAACATAACTAAGTCGTAATCACTGAATACACCTGATGTCATTTCTATGTGCCTTACCTAACATAACTAAGTCGTAATCACTTATCATCTGATGTCATTTCCATGTGCGTTACCTAACATAACTAAGTCGTAATCACTGAATACACCTGATGTCATTTCTATTTGTGTTACCTAACATAACTAAGTTGTAATCACTGAATACTACTGATGTCATTTCTATGTGTGTTACCTAACATAACTAAGTCGTAATCACTGAATACAACTGATGTCATTTCTATGTGTGTTACCTAACATAACTAAGTCGTAATCACTGAATACACCTGATGTCATTTCTATGTGCCTTACCTAACATAACTAAGTCGTAATCACTGAATACACCTGATGTCATTTCTATGTGCCTTACCTAACATAACTAAGTCGTAATCACTGAATACACCTGATGTCATTTCTATGTGTGTTACCTAAAATAACTAAGTCGTAATCACTGAATACACCTGATGTCATTTCTATGTGTGTTACCTAACATAACTAAGTCGTAATCACTGAATACACCTGATGTCATTTCTATGTGCGTTACCTAACATAACTAAGTCGTAATCACTGAATACACCTGATGTAATTTCTATGTGCGTTACCTAACATAACTAAGTCGTAATCACTGAATACACCTGATGTCATTTCTATGTGTGTTACCTATCATAACTAAGTCGTAATCACTGAATACACCTTATGTCATTTCTATGTGCGTTACCTAACATAACTAAGTCGTAATCACTGAATACACCTGATGTCATTTCTATGTGCCTTACCTAACATAACTAAGTCGTAATCACTGAATACACCTGATGTCATTTCTATATGCCTTACCTAACATAACTAAGTCGTAATCACTGAATACACCTGATGTCATTTCTATATGCGTTACCCAACATAACTAAGTCGTAATCACTGAATACAACTGATGCCATTTCTATGTGCGTTACCTAACATAACTAAGTCGTAATCACTGAATACACCTGATGTAATTTCTATGTGCGTTACCTAACATAACTAAGTCGTAATCACTGAATACACCTGATGTCATTTCTATGTGCGATACCTAACATAACTAAGTCGTAATCACTGAATACACCTGATGTCATTTCTATGTGTGTTGCCTAACATAACTAAGTCGTAATCACTGAATACACCTGATGTCATTTCTATGTGCGATACCTAACATAACTAAGTCGTAATCACTGAATACACCTGATGTCATTTCTATGTGTGATACCTAACATAACTAAGTCGTAATCACTGAATACACCTGATGTCATTTCTATGTGCGTTACCTAACATAACTAAGTTGTAATCACTGAATACACCTGATGTCATTTCTATGTGTGTTACCTAACATAACTAAGTCGTAATCACTGAATACACCTGATGTCATTTCTATGTGCGTTTATTATACAAACCAGAGAAAACAGTTTCAATTCTATATAGATAACAGATATAAACCGTTTTTGCAAGTGTATTAACTAAAGCCTTGATAGTTTATGGAAGGTTTATTGTCAATTTACACGTCAAACCTTTGTATGGCAAGCTGAATACTACTATTTATGACATTATGACTCGTTGAAAAGTAAAACGGATGCGACATTAATTTAAATAATGAACCTTACACTAAAACAGTTAAATTGTTTAAATTTTACTTACAAAAGAAGCATTCTGAAATTTCATGTGTTAACTTTTTAATCATTTAAATGAAAAGATTGATTTATGAAAAAACGTTGTTAAAATAACTACACTGTGGCATATAAATCAAGCTTTAGCTCAATTTGCTTTAAACAGCTAAGCTTATGGCATGCACCTTAAGCGTGCCTCCACCCGTCAGTGCATAGTCCTTAGATATAGTTATTTTGTAAAAATCAACTTCTTGTGACATCTTATATAGCCGCAGTAGCTATAAATAGCAAAAAAAGCAAAATTGCCATTACAGGTTTACTTATCAACCGATTTAATGTTCATATTTTTTTTACAAGAATTGCAAACATTTTAAAGCTTAGACAACTTATATCAAAACCATGTTTCATATTTATATAATTAATCTGCAATTTGCATAGTAGAAACTCTTTTGAACCTCTTTTTATAAAAACTAGTGACAATTATTTATTTAGTCAAAAAGGTATGTGATAATAAACACACCAATTTGATGAGAAACATAGCCAACAGAGTTGTTTATACTTCCTACATAAAGCCAGTCACGGTCAATGACGCCCTTAAATTCAGAATTTAAGAAACACTATTCCATTTAATCAAGTTATTAAGTAAACTTCTATGCCATTTCAGCGAAAAACAGCACAAAAACATGTCCAAACAGCACAACAATCTCCTGTTACGCAAAACGTTGAATTTTTTGTGACGACAACATTTACGCCTATTGTAGATTCCAATGATATCAAAAGTAAACTTGGTTTATATTATTTGAATTCCAAGGTTTTCTTTTACTTTATGAAGACATTTTCAAAAATGAATTTTTTTTTTTGTTCATTAAAGAGATGTGTTTTATTTATTTATTTATTTATTTATTTATTTATTTATTATTTATTTATTTATTTATTTATTTATTTATTTATATATATATAATTTATGTATGTATTTGTTATTTAAAATTGAGAAAAAAAGAAGATTTTTATATAAATTTTTGGGGTCTTGATATAAAACAATTTTAATTGTCGAGAATTGAAACAGATATATCTGAAAATTTATTTTTAATTTATTTTATTTATTTATTATTATTTTTTTCAAATTAATTTTTTTTTTTTTGCTTATTAGATTTATAACATGCATTTTTATTTTTTTATGATTATTATTTCTTGTGATGAAAGAATTATACAGACGATATGAAATGGAACGCTTATCAAATTTTCCTTATAGACAAATGAACCCATATGTTGTATATTGGTGACAGTAAGTTCATATATCATAACAGAGTACGTATTTAATCTAGAACCCCTCTAAAAATAAAGATAATTTTTTAAAGCTTGCTGAAAGAATTGTTACTAAAATTTTTCAGTTTCTACCCGTGTGTGTGTGTGTGTGTTAACGGAGCCGGTTATTTATTAACTAGGGTGTTGCTTCTTAAGTTGGTTCTAACCATTTATTTAAACTGACACAAGGGTCAGTGAATTTGTTTTACTCAGATTTATAAGTGAAGGGCTCTAACAAGTAAGGGTTTAAATTTTACTTACAAAAGAAGCATTCTGAAATTTCATGTGTTAACTTTTTACTTTTTAATCATTTAAATGAAAAGATTGATTTATGAAAAAACATTGTTAAAATAATTACACTGTGGCATATAAATCAAGCTTTAGCTCAATTTGCTTTAAACAGCTAAGCTTATGGCATGCACCTTAAGCGTGCCTCCACCCGTCAGTGCATAGTCCTTAGATATAGTTATTTTGTAAAAATCAACTTCTTGTGACATCTAATATAGCCGCAGTAGCTATAAATAGCAAAAAAAGCAAAATTGCCATTACAGGTTTACTTATCAACCGATTTAATGTTCATATAATTATGTTTTATAATTTATTGAAATATTCAAACACATAAATACCGGTCCACGTCTAAATCGCAATCCCAAAGTCAAAGTAAAATCTTTGGATACTAGCTTATTGGGTTAAACTCGTTAACTTTCATCATGAGAGTGAGTATTGTTGTTCTTGTATAACTGTTTACGTATAAATATAATGTCATTTATTAAAGGATGCCAACAATCCCAGGTTTGTTTGCTGTATGTGTCTGTTATTACTTTACAAAAAATCCTTCAGTAAGAAAATAGAATTATGATAACATATTTAATAATTAATAATAACTTACATTCGCTTGCGTGTTTTTTTCACTTAACAAGACATAATAAAACCTTGTTAGTATGGAATTAAGAATAAACACTCACGTAGGTCATACTTGTTTTGGAAGATATTAGAAATTGCCAAAGCAAATACAAAGATATAGGTATAATTATTAATTTTTATATGTCCTTTTATAATGTTAGTCTTTGTCAATTTTAATTACTAAAGATAATGGACATATATATTATTTTATTACCTTATGAAGTTATTGTACAAACTCGTTTCTGTTCCTTGCAGCAATTGTTATTTCTAAATTCATTGAGATGCTCGATAGAATTTATTAACTTATGTATGACATCACGATACATAAATAGTATATTTGTTGAAAACAGCAGAATCTAATGTATTTGACTCGGCAGATAATTTAAATAGTCCAGTTTGATGATTTAAATGTCATTTAACAATTAAAAACACAATCCAAAAACATATCAGCAGAAAGTTATGTTTATCCTTAGAAAGACAAATTCGTTCACACTTTATATTTACTTGTAAAAGATTTACTGTACCATTATATATCTATTACATTTGTCACTTATTAGATTATAAGAATATTGGAAATCATAGAAAAAGAAAGTTTGCCGACAGATCTCTCGTTAGTTTTTAACTATTAAACCATATGCCAAAATATTAGTACTATTTTAAAGACAGGCCAATTTTCACTGACAAGTTTTGGTATGACATAAAAATCCAAAGATTTTTTTAGATAGTGAAATCAAAAGTCTGAATACGTTTTTGAAGGTTTGCATATTAGATGTACTAGACTTAACTAAAAATAACAAAAATACCTGTTGAATTTTGATGGCCATATCTGCACATTTCGGAAAATCATTCCTCATCAGTGACACTAGGGGTCGAAAACGTTAATAATCCTACTCGTGCAACTCTTGTTCTAAACCATCATGTGATAAAAAGTTTTATAGTCTATTTGTTGACTAATAATCTATTATAAAAATCATATCAGTCAAACAGACTTTTTCAAACCATTATGTGCGATTACGTAATGTGAGATTAAAATGCTTCTGCGAAACAAAGCATTGTAGAGATAAAAATATAAGGAACAAACGTAAAAAGTAAACTAAGAATGCAATGTAAATAGCATTCCAAGTTATTGCTGCCAAATATATCTCCATAAGCATGAAAATCTAGACACACTTAAATTAATGGATGCTAAGATAATGCAAGGGAAAGTATTTTTGCATTGAGAAATTGTAACATGTTACTTTGTATATATTTCTCATTAGCTCACCTGATCAAAAGGCATTTGAGGTAATATAGTAATATAGCATATGTAAGCGTTTGTTTAAGCGTTTATGTTGTTTGCGTCGATATCACATCGAAACTTCTGCATCAATTTTGACAAAATTTGTTAAGAGGCATAGACCTTTTTTATGGCTTCCAAAACTAGGTAAATATGAGGTAGAGATACCAACACTTAACAAAAAATTTATATGAAAATTTATGAAGAAAAAAATGCAATTTAAAACTATTTAAAAGTAATATTTGATAGAATTTTAATATCATACGAAGCAATGTTTTCTCATAGACATTGTAAGAATCCTGTATGAAGTTTTCATGTTTAAATGTTTTCACAAATTGCCCACCAAAACGGGACGAAGATCAAAGAATAAGAAAAGGACTTAGTGTTTGTAATTTTTAAACTTTTTTTTTAGAAATATCAAAGGCATGGACTTGCTCGTGTTTTGGGCATTACTTTCTACACTAGACCAATGTTAAAGGTCAGGGTATTAAATTGATAAATGGAAAGAGCTTTTATTTTATACATCGTAATTACATGATACGTTTCTTCAAAGAAAATTTATCTATTTTGACGTTTTCGAGAAATGATAAAAAAAAATACCTGGTCAATTTTAAAAGTTTAAGTCATTACTTAATTTTTGCCTCGAGTCCGTTTTTCGATTTTAACTTTAATTGGAAATGTTTTAATGTAAAGCTATGTATTAAACACATGCATACTGGTCAATTATCAAATCACAATCTAAAACTTTAAAAACTGGAAAATTAAGTTTAACACGTAAACTTCCAATAGGGAAGAAAGGCCTAGTGCAACTGAAGGGTAAGCACTTCCAGCTGAGCTAGCTACAGCTGCCTGGTGTAAAATCTAATTGGTGAATAAAAGGATGTAATATATTATATTTATTTTCAATCAATAATGTTTTCAATGAAAGATGTTATGCTATTTAATGTCATTATTTTAAGAATTTGATTGAAGGAATCTAAAAATAATACGTTGAATTTGATTAAGGTTCAACTAGCTATTATTAATAAATGAAACGTAATGAGCTAATTTGATTTGTTGTATAATATTTAGTTAATGACTGATCAAACCGGTATCTTGATAAATCCGGTCTGGACAATAATTTTGTGTATAGTTATTAATTACCATTTACCTAATGTTGTTTAAAATTAACGAAGGACTTAAAAATGGTTCTAAAATCAAACCAATGATTGTAAGAATTTTGTTTATGCATTAGCTGATTAGTTGGCTCCCTTGATGTAATGTATACAGGTAGCTAATAATGACAAAATAACTGAGAAGATATCTCTTAGCTCTAGCTATCCGAATACGATCGGTAAGAATTTGGAGCGAAATTACAGACAGCTATAAGATCTTTCTATCATACCGGAAATGTAAAAATATTTGGTGGTGCTTACCCTTCCGGAGCACTCGGCCTCCTTTCCTTGATGGAAGTTAACGTGTATAACTAAATTTTCTTGTTTTTACAGTTTTTAACCTTTTTTTTGGGGGGGGGGGGGATTTGAACATGGCCTGGTATGTTTGTGTTTTATTTATTATGTATACTTGTAGTTCATAATGACGAAATTACTGACTAGATAGCTCTCAACTGCTCTAGCTATCTCATCGGGATCGCTATTAATTTGGTGCAAAATTATTGACTAGATAGCTCTTAGCTCTAGCTATAAAACCGGCATTGGTAAGCTTTTGGTGTAATTTTGAAAAAATTCCTGTTTAATTCTGAGGAGTCATACGTGCACTTTACGGAAATTTATCCCCCATTAGTGACACTCGGAGCCTAAAAAGTTGATAGATAAAAAAGATATATCAAACATGTGACAATTAATTAATCTAAGGTTCCAAAATTATATGTATCCAAATCCAGCTAAAGAATGCTTTGCATGAAGGAACACACCTTAGTTTTAAATAAATTTCAAAAATTGCATACTTGTAGTTGATGATGACTTTTAATGACTGACAAGATAGCTCTTCCAAATAGACTAACTGATGATAAGAATTTGGTGTATACATGCAGTTTATAATTACTAAATAACTGAGAAAATTGCTACTGTAATCAGACCGAAAACAATCATTATGATTGTTCAATAGCTTCAAAATAATCATAATTTTGAAAATGACACTAGGAAAAAATGGTTTTTACATAATCTTCAAATTCAGGATAAAACGGCATTTCAAAATCTGTACGTAAAGTAGAATAGTTTAACTTTAAAATGATCATATTTATATCCTGTGTGTAATACAATTTTCTTCTTTTCCTATTTATTTTTCTAATAAACTTTGAGATTATGCATATGTCGTCTGATTTAAATGTAAAACTGTGAAAAGGTTGTTTGAAAATAAATAAATAAAACTATGAAATAGTTGAACTATGAAATAATGAAATAATAACAAAAACAAGTAAAACAAGATTAAAGGAATAAAAAGTAACATTAAGAATCATTGATTTAAAAAGTCTTACACTGGTTTTAAAAAAATGCCAATAATGCCGTCATAGAAATTCTACAACCGTAACATTCAAATTTATTATAGATACGATAAAGGATATAAAGTTTATTTTTAAACCACTTGTCTTTCCAAAAAATAAATCATCGTTGTCAAGAAAAACAATAAAATTGTCGTTTTGGTTTTTACTTATTTCTTTATAAAAAGTCACTGACTGACACAAATTATTTCAATTCGAATACACAGACTTGATCATCATCACCGTTTTAGAAATCTGTCCTTCTTGATATACATAAAAAAATAAGTTTTTTTGTGTTTTGGTTAAAACACAAGGTCAGAATCATATCTCCGTCTCAGTGAGTTTTCTAGTAATAAATAAATCACGAAATACACGCTATGTTTGCTCAATAAAAATATGAAATATATTCAACACAGGGAAATGGGAATGGAACACTTGCTCCTTTTGGCGATGGACTGGTAATATAATACCTTCATAAAACATTAGAAAAAGCGTAGAATTAATTAATTTTTCATAGTAATAAAATTACTGATGGCATAAAATCATTTAGATCCATCAGTAGTCAAATAGATCCGATTTCTAACTGATTCTTTAACTTTAGTCAAAAATCAATTCCTATGTGTCTATTTATTCTGGGTTTTTTATAATAATATTATATGTCGATTTATAGGTAAAAGCAAAACTAATGTTTATATAACGTTTTATAAAATCTGTCAATTAATGCAATATTCAGAAACATTACATTGATCTGATATCTATAAGTCAGAGTGGATCACGGAATTCCAAGCTCAGTTTTACACTAGTAACGTTACCTTACAGACCTAGACCGCAGTAGTCTTTATGGGAGATAATAGATAAAGTAATATGATATTAAGTGTGTCTTATTATACCAATATTGTATTCATTTTTTACACGATTTCAATGTACAGCCGATAAGGCTACAGTTCTGATAGGATCATAAATTAGTTATTTTACAAGGATTGGTGTTCTTAAATCATAAACTCGTATCAAAGAGAATCTTTGAAACGATTTTGTTAACTGTTAAATGACATTAAATTTTCAAGGACTTTATGGTTTGCAATTAAATGTTCTGACAAAGTTCCAAATATTTAAACCGCATAGTATATTAACCATGTCATGGCTATATAGAAAAGAGATAGTCATTGTTGATATTACACCATTCCTTAACGTTTACAGTGATTAAATCTATTTTGTTGAGATGGAAACCATTTTATCAGATCTTCTCACTTCAACATGTTTATAGACGCAATACAAAAACAACATGCTTAAATATTGGAGAGCATATATTCCTGATAATTATCTTGAATTGTTGTTTGTTCTGCTTATATAATCACGACACAGATTTTGATTAGAGATGCTAACAACATTCATTGTTAAAAGAATATTTGCAGATTGTGAAAGATGCGACACTAATTAAATAAGCGATCTTAGTCAGATCAGGTATATTCTTATCATAGTTATTGGCTACGTACCAGAAAAAGCTAAATAAAATCGTTAGTTGAATCTAGATGTTTAAAGTGTTAATGCCTGTGTAACAATAACATTTTTTACTTTATCTTTCCAAAGAATACTGCATCAAATCTGCTTCACCAGTAGTCAAATCTTCTGATTCACAAAAGTTAAATGTGTAGCCGGATAGGGTCAGAAACATTCAGAAAAAACTACTGCGATACGATGTACTTTTTAAAGTTTATAACCGTTCAGAATACAAATTGTCAGAGAAATGTTCAGAAACACTTTAATATTTAACTCTGATTTTGGTACCGTTTATATGGTAAGATGACTTTTAATTGTTTTATTTTCAATATCACTTTGTACAAACACATTATTGAAGTTGTTTAAACTTTAAACTTTTCCACTTTCGATTACAAAAATGTTTTTGTAACATTAAAGATTTTTTTTCAAAGCAATAAGTTTATGGACTATCTTGTATTTCGACAATGACGTGGCTCTATATATTTCACAACAGTTACTACAAACTGAAATCTGTAGTATACAAAGATGGAAATCACGTTTTTATTGCTTCTCGGCTTCTTTTAAAGTCTTCATGATATAAAATCTCTTCTGTATCTGAACAAGAAGTTGTATTCAATAATTAATTGACATATCCTCTAATTGTAACAATATCGATGTTATATTAACTATTGATGATACTTACTTTAAATAGTGACAATAAATAGTCTCACGGTGATATCCTTCATGCATGTCTAAAGGATGTTGACCAGCATTTCTACACACTACCATTGTGTTTAATGTCAAAGGAAAGATATTGACCACAACATCATATAATGACGTCTAGATCAATCCATGTTAGCAAACATGCATGTTGCATCTAAATAGCCGAAATATCTGTGTTTGTTTCTTTAAAAAATAATTGTTGTATGTATGACCGTCATTTCTGATTTGGATAAGTTTGGATTGCCTCATCCCGTCCACTTCATAAAGCGTGATTCGCATGATAGTTTTGATAATATTGGATAACTTCAATCACGTCAAAAAGATAACCAAGTTGTGCAATATGAGCAGAGAAGTGGAAACAATTATGTTTACTAAAGATATCCCTCGTCCGTAAAACACTTTCAGAAGTAATGAACCTTAACATTTTCGGGAATGTATTCGCTCATGGGATTAATAATGTTGATGACAATTGGTTTGTAAAACTTTCACCTGGGTATACAAAGGCATATTAAAGTCTTCATTACAAGGGGTATAGAATGATATCAGTCATAAAATGTAAGTACAATATCTAATCTAGTTATCTTACCATCATCTCTTACTTAATTGTGTTACAACATCGAGTATATTGGCTTTTGAACAGAAATAAATATTTGTGCTGCACACAATACATTTACAAATTTGTGAAAAGTGTATATTTATACAATTTTCTGAGTTAAATCAATATAAAAGAGTATTGTGGGTTAATGTTTAATCACAATGAATTCGAGTGGAGGAGGAACAGTGTCGGATAGATGGAGAGCCCCTTCAGATAATGCTATCAATGTAGTTAACGGAAAACAGGTAAGTCAGGTTGTGTGTGTGTGTGTGTGTGTGTGTGTGTGTGTGTGATTTATACATGTTAAGTTATGTACAATTTTATTGAAAGAAAATGTAAGATTGTATGGAAGGTTGACCTACAAAAACATGATTGAAATAACTGGATTACAGATTCCAAATTAGTTCATAAACGATATTTGAATTATTGATGATTATTGTTGTTTTATTATGCGTTAACAAGGTAGACCGAGTCTTGATTTGACACGTTTTAGGTTTTTGTTATTATGAGTGTCATAACTTTCTTTAGGTGTAAACAGAAAATGTAATAAATTACCACGCGTTGAGGGTAAAAAAACGTAAACATCTTACAGCGTAAAACGTTTATATACGGCGCAAATAAAGCGTCGAACTTTTTATATCTATCAATTTAACGCTCTTGTTCATTTTAGATTTACGAATCATCAACATGAGGGAAACGTCTTTTTAAATGTTGATAGAAGTTCTAGTATCACTATTAACATAACATCGTCCTGTAGTAGTTAAATATCTAAAACAAGTGGACTTTATCAATGGACTTCCTTTTCCAACATGCATCATTGATATTTGTATAATGAGAGTGCCTAACATGTGCACATGTACTTTCACTTTTTATTAAACGTTTTTAAATACTTGTATGCTGCAATATGCTCTTAAAGTAACTTGCTACAGCAAAAATATTGGTATTTAATTTTGCTGTATTACTTTGCAGGCATAATAATACAAGTTGCACCTAGTCAACTTTAATCAATTTTATTGTTTGTTGAGTCTAGATAAATACCAAAACTTTGCTCAGATATTGTGTTCATTTATAACTGTAAGAGATTCACTATATCATTCTTTTTTTGACAATTAATGAGTAGAACGTCATAAATCTAGATTCAGTTCTCTTGGGAATATAAATAACTTATAATTCTATTTGCTTTTTGTTATATCTATATAGATAAAGAAATACAATCAGTATAGATTTAAAATAAATGATTCAACTAAAGTTATAAAAGTAAAATATCATGTCTACTTAGTGCATAATGCCATAACGTTTTGTACAATTACTACCGCTGTCAACGTGAGAGATGTAACTAAACCAGCCAAAATAAGCCAAAATAAAATCACACCACAACAAACAATAACAATAATAATAATAAACAGCCAAACTAAAATCACGCCACAATAAACAATAATAATAATAATAATAATCAGCCAAATTGAAATCAACCACAACAAACAACAATAATAATAATAATAATCAGCCAAAATAAAATCACACCACAACAAACAATAATAACAATAATAATAATAAACAGCCAAACTAAAATCACACCACAACAAACAATAATAATAATAATAATCAGCCAAAATAAAATCACACCACAACAAACAATAATAACAATAATAATAATCAGCCAAAATAAAATCACACCACAACAAACAATAATAATAATAATAATTATCAGCCAAACTAAAATCACGCCACAACAAACAATAATAATAATAATAATCAGCCAAATTAAAATCACACCACAACAAACAATAATAATAATAATAATCAGCAAAATTAAAATCACACCACAACAAACAACAATAATAATAATAATAATCCGCCAAACTAAAATCACACCACAACAAACAACAATAATAATAATAATAATCAGCCAAACTAAAATCACGCCATAATAAACAATAATAATAATAATAATAATCAGCCAAACTAAAATCACACCACAACAAACAACAATAATAATAATAATAATCAGCCAAACTAAAATCACGCCATAATAAACAACAATAATAATAATAATAATCAGCCAAACTAAAATCACACCACAACAAACAACAATAATAACATAATAATCAGCCAAAATAAAATCACGCCACAATAAACAAATAATAATAATAATAATAAATCAGCCAAACTAAAATCACGCCACAACAAACAATAATAATAATAATAATCAGCCAAAATAAATCACACCACAACAAACAACAATAATAATAATAATAATCAGCCAAAATAAAATCACGCCACAACAAACAATAATAACAATAATAATAATCAGCCAAAATAAAATCACACCACAACAAACAATAATAATAATAATAATCAGCCAAAATAAAATCACACCACAACAAACAATAATAATAATAATAATAATAATAATTAGCCAAACTAAAATCACACCACAACAAACAATAATGATAATAATAATCAGCCAAAATAAAATCACACCACAACAAACAACAAGAATAATAATAATAATCAGCCAAACTAAAATCACACCACAACAAACAATAATAATAATAATAATAATCAGCCAAACTAAAATCACGCCACAACAAACAATAATAATAATAATAATCAGCCAAAATAAATCACACCACAACAAACAACAATAATAATAATAATAATCAGCCAAAATAAAATCACGCCACAACAAACAATAATAACAATAATAATAATCAGCCAAAATAAAATCACACCACAACAAACAATAATAATAATAATAATCAGCCAAAATAAAATCACACCACAACAAACAATACTAATAATAATAATCAGCCAAAATAAAATCACACCACAACAAACAATAATAATAATAATAATAATAATTAGCCAAACTAAAATCACACCACAACAAACAATAATGATAATAAAAATCAGCCAAAATAAAATCACACCACAACAAACAACAATAATAATAATAATAATAATCAGCCAAACTAAAATCACACCACAACAAACAACAATAATAATAATAATAATAATAATAATAATAATAATAATCAGCCAAACTAAAATCACACCACAACAAAAAATAATAATAATAATCATCAAACTAAAATCACACCACAACAAACAACAATAATAATAATCATCGAAATAAAATCACACCACAACAAACAACAATAATAATAATCATCAAACTAAAATCACACCACAACAAACAACAATAATAATAATCATCGAAATAAAATCACAACACTACAAACAATAATAATAATAATAATCAGCCAAACTAAAATCACGCCGCAACAAACAATAATAATAATAATAATAATAATAATAATAATAATCAGCCAAACTAAAATCACACCACAACAAAAAATAATAATAATAATAATAATCAGCCAAAATAAAACCACACCACAACAAACAACAATAATAATAATAATAATAATCAGCCAAACTAAAATCACACCACAATAAACAATAATAATAATTAAAATAATCAGCCAAACTAAAATCACGCCATAATAAACAATAATAATAATAATAATCAGCCAAACTAAAATCACACCACAACAAACAATAATAATAATAATAATAAACAGCCAAACTAAAATCACACCACAACAAACAAAAACAATAATAATAATAATAATCAGCCAAACTAAAATCACACCACAACAAACAATAATAATAATAATATTAATCAGCCAAAATAAATCACACCACAACAAACAACAATAATAATAATAATAATCAGCCAAAATAAAATCACGCCACAACAAACAATAATAATAATAATAATAATCAGCCAAACTAAAATCACACCACAACAAAAAATAATAATAATAATAATAATCAGCCAAACTAAAATCACACCACAACAAACAACAATGATAATAATAATAATCAGCCAAACTAAAATCACGCCACAATAAACAATAATAATAATAATAATCAGCCAAAATAAAATCACACCACAACAAACAACAATAATAATAATAATAATAATCAGCCAAAATAAAATCACACCACAATAAACAATAATAATAATTAAAATAATCAGCCAAACTAAAATCACGCCATAATAAACAATAATAATAATAATAATCAGCCAAACTAAAATCACACCACAACAAACAATAATAATAATAATAATAAACAGCCAAACTAAAATCACACCACAACAAACAATAATAATAATAATAATCAGCCAAAATAAATCACACCACAACAAACAATAATAATAATAATAATAATCAGCCAAAATAAAATCACGCCACAACAAACAATAATAATAATAATAATAATCAGCCAAACTAAAATCACACCACAACAAACAACAACAATAATAATAATAATAATAATCAGCCAAACTAAAATCACACCACAACAAACAATAATAATAATAATAATAAACAGCCAAACTAAAATTACACCACAACAAACAATAATAATAATAATAATAATCAGCCAAAATAAAATCACACCACAACAAACAATAATAATAATAATAATAATCAGCCAAAATAAAATCACACCACAACAAACAACAATAATAATAATAATAATCAGCCAAAATAAAATCACACCACAACAAACAACAATAATAATAATAATAATAATCAGCCAAACTAAAATCACACCACAATAAACAATAATAATAATTAAAATAATCAGCCAAACTAAAATCACGCCATAATAAACAATAATAATAATAATAATCAGCCAAACTAAAATCACACCACAACAAACAATAATAATAATAATAATAAACAGCCAAACTAAAATCACACCACAACAAACAAAAACAATAATAATAATAATAATAATCAGCCAAACTAAAATCACACCACAACAAACAATAATAATAATAATAATAATCAGCCAAAATAAATCACACCACAACAAACAACAATAATAATAATAATAATCAGCCAAAATAAAATCACGCCACAACAAACAATAATAATAATAATAATAATCAGCCAAACTAAAATCACACCACAACAAAAAATAATAATAATAATAATAATCAGCCAAACTAAAATCACACCACAACAAACAACAATGATAATAATAATAATCAGCCAAACTAAAATCACGCCACAATAAACAATAATAATAATAATAATCAGCCAAAATAAAATCACACCACAACAAACAACAATAATAATAATAATAATAATCAGCCAAAATAAAATCACACCACAATAAACAAAAATAATAATTAAAATAATCAGCCAAACTAAAATCACGCCATAATAAACAATAATAATAATAATAATCAGCCAAACTAAAATCACACCACAACAAACAATAATAATAATAATAATAAACAGCCAAACTAAAATCACACCACAACAAACAATAATAATAATAATAATCAGCCAAAATAAATCACACCACAACAAACAATAATAATAATAATAATAATCAGCCAAAATAAAATCACGCCACAACAAACAATAATAATAATAATAATAATCAGCCAAACTAAAATCACACCACAACAAACAACAACAATAATAATAATAATAATAATCAGCCAAACTAAAATCACACCACAACAAACAATAATAATAATAATAATAAACAGCCAAACTAAAATTACACCACAACAAACAATAATAATAATAATAATAATCAGCCAAAATAAAATCACACCACAACAAACAATAATAATAATAATAATAATCAGCCAAAATAAAATCACACCACAACAAACAACAATAATAATAATAATAATCAGCCAAAATAAAATCACACCACAACAAACAACAATAATAATAATAATAATCAGCCAAACTAAAATCACACCACAACAAACAACAACAATAATAATAATAATCAGCCAAACTAAAATCACACCACAACAAACAATAATAATTATAATAATAATCTGCCAAACTAAAATCACACCACAACAAACAATAATGATAATAATCAGCCAAAATAAACTCAAGAAACAACAAATAATAATAATAATAATGATAATCAGCCAAAATAAAATCACGCCACAACAAACAATAATAAAAATAAACAGCCAAAATAAAATCACACCACAACAAACAATAATAATAATAATCAGCCAAAATAAAATCACACCACAACAAACAATAATAATAATAATGATAATCAGCCAAAATAAAATCACACCACAACAAACAACAATAATAATAATAATAATAATCAGCCAAACTAAAATCACACCACAATAAACAATAATAATAATAATAATAATCAGCCAAAATAAATCACGTCACAACAAACAACAATAATAATAATAATAATCAGCCAAACTAAAATCACACCACAATAAACAATAATAAAAATAATAATAATAATAATCAGCCAAACTAAAATCACACCACAACAAACAATAATGATAATAATAATAATCAGCCAAAATAAAATCACACCACAATAAACAATAATAAAAATAATAATCATAATAATCAGCCAAACTAAAATCACACCACAACAAACAATAATAATAATAATAATCAGCCAAAATAAAATCACACCACAACAAACAATAATAATTATAATAATAATAATCAGCCAAACTAAGATCACACCACAACATTAATAAAAAAAAAATAATAATAATAATTAGCCAAATTAAAATCACACCACACCAAACAATAATAATAATAATAATCAGCCAAAAAAAACCACACTACAACAAACAATAATAACATAGAAATAATAATAATAATCAGCCAAACTAAAATCACGCCACAACAAACAAAAAAATTGTAATAACTAAATAAATAAATAAATAAAAAGAACAAATATTATTATTATATACCGAAAATTCCTACTAATAGACTTAAAATTGTTAAACTTTGAACGGACAATAAAAAAAGTATGAAATACAGTAAATTCTTAAAAGTACTTGGAAAAGTGCATGGAAACAACGTTATGTTTCTTTAGAATATCACTGTTTTATATATACCAATGTAGGAGCTTTGTGAAATCTCTAACTTACAGTACTTATTTAATATGTTATATAGTTTGCGGTAGATACTGTGAAAACCCTCTGCAGACGGAGGGTAAACAAATTATGACATTGAGACTATATATGTTATGAAGGTATGACAAAAGCTGTCATTGATTTTATTTCGCGCCTGCATCTATAAAGACATATAGTATATTTTTCCATAATTTTGTAATTAAAATAATTTATAGACATCATTAAAAACAGTTTAAATGTTTTGTTATTCTAAAGTCAAAGGTGATAGTGAGTTTTATGATGAAAAGATAATACAAAAATGTAATTTGACGCTCATGTACAGAGTTACAATAAGATTAAGATTTATCAACTCAGTGAAGTTATAAAAATAGAAGTAAGATACCTGTTGATAACTCGGTTTATTAATTAACAGCCACTATATGAAAATAAATGGTCTTTATATCTCAAACTTAAATACGTTGTATTACTCTTTTTGAAACACTATGAAATCTTTATTGAATAGATAAAATAATTATCTATTATCATTAGATTAGTCATGTTGTGCTACTTTTAAATGCATGTTTGTTTTATTTATTCCAATGAATCACTTGATAGTCATATAAGTTAGTTTACGTTACTGTTATTCGGTTATGAGGAGCTGATACATTCATGATTTGGACATAGACTTCTATATTTGTGTTTAGGATTGTTATTTAGACATAAACCGGTATGTTTGTGTTTCCATTGTGATTGGGACATGGACTGGTATGTTTGTGTTTTTGGATTGTGATTTGGGTATGAACTTATATGGTTGTGTTTGTGATTGGGACATGGACTGGTGTGTTTAATATTAATTTGTGTTTTGGATTGTGATTTTGACGTGGACTGGTATGTGTTGTTTTGGAATGTGATTTGGACATGGACTGAAATGTTTGTTTTTGGGATTGTGATTTGGACAAGGACTAGTATGTTTGTGTTTGGGATTGTGATTTAGACATGGACTTGTATGTTTGTGTTTCGGATTGTTATTTGGACATGGACCTGTATGTTTGTGTTTGGGTTTGTGATTTAGACATGGATCTGTATGTTTGTGTTTGGGTTTGTGATTTGGAAATGGACTTGTATGTTGTGTTTGGGATTGTGATTTGGATATGGACTGGTATGTTTGTGTTTTTGGGATTGTGATTTTGACGTGGACTGGTATGTTTGTTTTTTGGGGATTGTGATTTGGACAAGGACTGGTATGATTGTGTTTTAGAATTGTGATTTGGACATGCACTGGTATGTTTGTGTTTTGGGGATTGTGATTTTGACATGGACTTGTATGTTTGTGTTTGGGATTGTGATTTAATACATGGACTTGTATGTTTGTGTTTTTGGGATTGTGATTTAGACATAGACCTGTATGTTTGTGTTTGGGTTTGTGATTTGGACATGGCCTTTTATGTTTGTGTTTTGGAAGGTGACTTAAACATGGACTTACAGTCTTGTGTTTGATTTGACATATCGCTTAACATCACACTTGATTTCTCTCACTGTAAATGGTATTCAAAGTCAATATTACTGTCAGCAATGGAAAAACGTATTTGTGATATAAAATCGACAATTACTACAGAAGCTTTAAACTGGTATATTAATTGTTTTACCGTTATAATTTTAGACGATACATCAGAATTTGTGATTGGAAATCTGAAATTCCTCTTTTCACGTTGTTAATCTTAGCTGGGTTCCGGATGTTTTCGTCTGTAATCATATTGTATTGTTTTCTTGTACTTCAGTACTCTAAATAAAGTGATTTCAATACTTTCATGTTTGATTGTTAACAGGTACGGCTGGCCAATCACTAACGACATCAAATAACAACATTTACGAGTTTAGAACGTTAATTAAATGTTTCGATCATCAAAGAATTTATTTTATTTATTTATTTATCTATCTATCATATTTTTATTATTTATTCATTTATTATTTTAATTTATTATTTTATTATTTTTTATTTTCATTTATTTATTTATTTATTTATTTATTTATTTATTTATTTATTTATTTATTTATTTATTTATTTATTTTTAATTTTTCAGTTTGGTCAATGAAAGTGAATAAGCCCGAAAAGCAAAGCTTAGAGACAAATTACAAACAGATTTTTGTAAGACTGCCCATAAAATCTTTGTATAAAACCATCATTTTACCGATTATAAGTAAACCAATATTTAAAAAAAATTTGCCTGGTAATAAACAGCATCAACATAATTGTTTTGGAATTTATAAACGTTATAAGTATAATTTTCTGGTTTAATCTAAATCAGATTTCAGTGATTCCTATAGCAGAAAATTATATTAAGAATTGAAATCTTTTATCTGTTCTATATCTTAACGTGAATGTTGTGTTACTTAAACAAATTAACTGTCCAAATGTATAAAGATATCATTGTGAAAATCAATTGGATGCTTGTTAAGTTTAGCACCGTTTTATCTTATGTGCCTGAAAATGACAAACACGATGTCTAAACTAACGATTAGGGCATTTCACCAGTCTTACGATTTACTAAATTAAACACAAAACATGTAAAACGTTTCGTAGCAAACAGACAAAGCGTTTTGTTATAAATAAAATTAAGGTTCTCAAAGTGCTGTGACAGGTAGTAACTTTGTAGGCCTTTATCCGATGGAGTGCTATGACAGGTAATACCTTTGTAGGCCTTTATCTGATGGAGTGTTGTGACAGGTAATACCTTTGTAGGCCTTTATCTGATGGAGTGTTGTGACAGGTAATACCTTTGTAGGCCTTTATCTGATGGAGTGTTGTGACAGGTAATACCTTTGTAGGCCTTTATCTGATGGAGTGTTGTGACAGGTAATACCTTTGTAGGCCTTTATCTGATGGAGTGTTGTGACAGGTAATACCTTTG
This sequence comes from Tegillarca granosa, assembly GCA_029721355.1. Classification (NCBI taxonomy): domain Eukaryota; kingdom Metazoa; phylum Mollusca; class Bivalvia; order Arcoida; family Arcidae; genus Tegillarca; species Tegillarca granosa. The sequence goes on along the minus strand of CM056597.1, from coordinate 533,060 downwards.
TGGGCCTTTATCTGACGGAGTGTTGTGACAGGTAATACCTTTGTAGGCCTTTATCTGATGGAGTGCTATGACAGGTAATACCTTTGTAGGCCTTTATCTGATGGAGTGTTGTGACAGGTAATACCTTTGTAGGCCTTTATCTGATGGAGTGCTATGACAGGTAATACCTTTGTAGGCCTTTATCTGATGGAGTGTTGTGACAGGTAATACCTTTGTAGGCCTTTATCTGATGGAGTGCTGTGACAGGTAATACCTTTGTAGGCCTTTTTCTGATGGAGTGTTGTGACAGGTAATACCTTTGTAGGCCTTTATCTGATGGAGTGCTATGACAGGTAATACCTTTGTAGGCCTTTATCTGGTGGAGTGTTGTGACAGGTAATACCTTTGTAGGCCTTTATCTGATGGAGTGTTGTGACAGGTAATACCTTTGTAGGCCTTTATCTGATGGAGTGTTGTGACAGGTAATACCTTTGTAGGCCTTTATCTGATGGAGTGTTGTGACAGGTAATACCTTTGTAGGCCTTTATCTGATGGAGTGCTATGACAGGTAATACCTTTGTAGGCCTTTATCTGATGGAGTGCTGTGACAGGTAATACCTTTGTAGGCCTTTATCTGATGGAGTGTTGTTACAGGTAATACCTTTGTAGGCCTTTATCTGATGGAGTGCTATGACAGGTAATACCTTTGTAGGCCTTTATCTGATGGAGTGTTGTGACAGGTAATACCTTTGTAGGCCTTTATCTGATGGAGTGCTATGACAGGTAATACCTTTGTAGGCCTTTATCTGATGGAGTGTTGTGACAGGTAATACCTTTGTAGGCCTTTATCTGATGGAGTGCTGTGACATGTAATACCTTTGTAGGCCTTTATCTGATGGAGTGTTGTGACAGGTAATACCTTTGTAGGCCTTTATCTGACGGAGTGTTGTGTCAGGTAATACCTTTGTAGGCCTTTATCTAATGGAGTGCTATGACAGGTAATACCTTTGTAGGCCTTTATCTGATGAAGTGCTGTGACAGGTAATACTTTTGTAGGCCTTTATCTGACGGGGCTCTTGAATTGTTATGCAAGTCAAAATAATCTCTGTTCAGACCACAACAAAAAATTTTTTTTCACATAAAGGTAGTAGGTGCAAAATCTTTACACTAACCACCAACAGACAGACAATCTAAAGGTGCTTAATGCTACAAGTCCAGTGTTTATTGATTTAAAGAAGCTTGTAATTAACTAGAGTTAATTAAGTAGATTTAATCAAAAGAAAAGCAATGCTGTTTTATTTTTGTAACTAGATTTATCAATTTATAAACTTATATGGTTAAGATTTAAGACCTTCTAGTAGCTTTAATGAAATCGACCGATTTGTGGCGTTTACATGATTAGCTGCATTACTTAAATTATTAGTAATCATTTAAAGAAGCTTTTAAAACAACATATAACACAAATAGCTTTGCATTTTTACGGTATATTGTCTTAACCACGGATAATAACTAGAAAATGACAAAAAGATTCAAACATTGAAACTGCCTATTTATTTTTTTTTTTATAAAAATTTGTTGATTAATTCAGTGTATGTTGTGGATTAGTATTACCCCGGTGTCTGTACAAATCTATTTAAAGTGGTTGCGTCGGTCGTGGCAAAGTACAATTTTTCAGTTACAAATTTCATTATTCAAATTTTGATTAATTCTAAATTTATTCATTACTTTTAAGCTATGGTTTTGAAGACGAACATAAACGAGATAATTTTTTTCAGACTTTATCATAATATAAATGATACTTTTGTGACGCGTCATTCTACGTTTATTTTTCAAAACTCTTTATTTTCTATTCCAAAACTGAGTTTTAAATTAGGAACTTCGATTTGCCAAAATTGAATCGACTACAATCAATTGATAATCAAATAAAATAAAATACAAAGGAGCCTATAAATGATTTTATCTACAAAACAAGGCTGGTGGTCTTACTAAGTGTGTTAGCTCGAACACTTGTAGAAATGTAAAGACAACAATCGGAAAAATTTAACCTTCAAATGCCAATATTAGTTCATATTAACTAACATGTCGACATTGATTGTGATTTTCTGAATCGTTTTTTGTTTTGTTAACCTCTATTCGAAGTACAAAAGTATGAAGTGCTTTACAAGTTTAAGACTGTTTTTTTCCCGTACGCTGACTCGTTTGTTTTATTGTCAAAGAAGATACAGGCTATATAAACGACAATTAAAGGTCTAATTGTTTTTTCTTGAATGGATATTAATCCAATGTTCTTAACTTTTTTGCTTTTCATAAGTCGCTTCCAAGTTTTCATTAGAATTAAGTTTGTCGTGGTAGATATATGTTTAAGGCATACTTCCTTAGAAGGCATATAGTTGTGTTGCGAAACATTTGATATTGGTATATAATCAGGTTAAAGATTTGATTTAACTTAATTAAAGAGGTGATTTAACCAACCAAATGTGCTTAAATTCGAAAATAAAGAAAACTACAAAACCTGCACGCTGTCGATGTTTACAAATTCAGAAAAAGAAACAATTGAATTTACCTGTTGCAATACATTAGAAGTATATTTGCTTTATCAATAATTGCAAATGCATGACTTGAATAAGACTGTTACGAGAAGCCACACAGCGTTATAAAGTAATATTCAGTGTCAATGGGGATAAAGACATAGCGTGGTGAATGCTAGTAACGATTCCTTAGTATGCATGTAAACACGTGACAATTAGATTGTTCACTGTTATTTATGGTCACACACAGCACTTATTCCTTCAGGCAATGGTCAAATTTTTAAATTAAATCTAATATAACTGTTTTCATTTATCGAATTTATATATATATAAAAAAGATAACTTCAAACTACAGTGTGAAGTACTGTAAAACATTTCTTTTTATTTAAAAAACTAGGAGTTAGATAACATAGGTCATTCGATAAAATCTGTAGTAGTTGGATAACGAAAGAAATTCAAACGCGATAAAAATAAAAGTTAAACCACAAGACGGAATAGAATTGGGAAAAAAATTAATGTTTTATCAATTTAAAACAAACATCGTGATAAGAAGGAAAAAAGTTACCATTTGATTAAACTACAAATCCAAAAGATGAAGACGAGCTGAAGAAGATAGCACTGGGACCATTTAATACTGAAGACAATGATTTTATCTCGCAAAGAAGCTTACTAGCCCACGTTATTCATTTGTTTTGCATGACGTTATACAATGCTATTCCAAGACAATTTGTCGCATCTTATTGTTAAAACGGTTTAATGACTATGAACGTTGGGTAAACTTATTTGATAAGAATGTTAAGTGTTCACTTAAGATTAGGTCATGTAATGTTTAATGTGATTCAGAATTGTCAGTATTTATAAATAACTTCTACATATTTGTCACGTGATATTTATTGTTATCATGTTCACATGATACTTATAACTTATGATTAACAAATTTATTTATAATCTGTTAATTATGTTGATAATAGGTGGTATAAATATTGTTAAAACGAGTGTTAAGAATTACAAATATTATGGAAATTGTAAAAGAATGATCAGAATTTTTATACCGAATGCATTGTAAAAGAGTAACATGATAATAAATAATATTTAAATTCAGAAAGTGTAATATGATAGAATAATTCTAGGTACAAGTATTAATGTTGCACAGCTACATCTCATAACGAAAGACAAGTTGTCTTTATATCATTATGTTGAAACTGGAAATTATCATCTCCAGATTTAGTCTACAATGAATCTCTGATCCATTCATGATTCTGATAACATTCATTAAATAAAACACATACACACCAGTCCATGTCCAAATCACAATCCCAAACAAAAAAGTAAAAACTTTGAAAACAGGCCAATTAAACAATTCTGATTATAGTCAGCAGTTATATAAATCAGCAAATTAAATACATACACATACAGATGTTGTCGAATAATATGCACGCACTAAAACACAAATTGAGGATTAATGAACCGAAAATCTTGAAAATTTCTGAAAATTAACCTGACAACTCCTCTTTCTTTGTTTTAATTTTTCGATTTTTTTTTAAATGATTTTCTCTTCCTTGGTTTGGCATTTTATTTTGATATATAGAAATGGTGATGGAATTGTAGATTCAGGATTTTCATTTTGTGAAATAAAAGAAGAGTAAATATTTATGTAACAGATAATTATAAACTGGGAAATAAAATATCCCTACGACAAACAATGTAATGAGAGTTAAGAAAGAAAATAGATTTTAATGAAAAACCCCAATTAAGTATGTTTGAAAAATACCAATACCTTCAGTTATAAACAAATGAGAAAGTACAGCTATATAATTATTGTTATATAAATGTTATAAACTAAAACAAAACAAAGATGTTTCTGGTTTAATATCTTAATCTTTGTTTGATGGGATTAAAATCTTTAACCCATTTTGACCCCCAAAATTGATTGGTTGAATTTATTTATTTTAACAATATGTTTAAACACGTTGTTATATTTGAATGCTTTATGTTATTGATGAAGCGGAAAATGGTAAAACGTCAACAGATACAAAATGTTCTCATATGTAAATTATTTATATTAAAGCTTCTCTTAAAAAGAGCTAATTCGGATAATATGTCGTTATATGAAAAGATCAAGGGCCTTCCTTAAGTTAAAAATGAACCTATTCATTTTGATATTCAGTATATAATTGAATATTACGGGTTTTTACATAAGTTGACATACATCCCAAGAAAAAGGCTTAGTCGACATGGACGAGGCATATAGGTGGTGGTTCCTTTCAAAAGGTAAGTTTAATATAATTTCACATGGTATTTATTTTAGAGCTTCACTGTATGGAAAATGCTATACGACAAAAATGTACTATTAATTAATGCGCATTATCAGTCTGATGATGATTGAGATGTGCCAGGAGTATAGACAGTAAATGTTTTACCAGGTGAATAGTTTACAAAGCTATTTAGTACACACTGGTTTATCACATATGCATCTCACAAAGAAGAACAAAATAGCCTAACTGTGACAATATCTGACTGTTTAAATAATGCATTCAAAATCAGCACATGACGGTACATACAGTCCTTGATTTCTGTATATACAATCTATCCATTCTGTCCACATGTTATACACGTTTTTAGACATTTTTGTTATTATACGATATGATATTTTACATATCTATCTATCTATGTTCCTCAAGTTAAAAAAAAGACTGCTTTTAAAATTAGAAAATAATTGCTAACCATTTCTTTAGATTCTTTAGATTCTTTAAGAGAAAATTCAAAATTTGTTTTTGTACACACAAGAGAACAATCTTATCAATAAGTTTACCTATGATATACAAACAGATTGATATCGATAATGAGACAAAAATCGAAATAAATTACATGTAAATATTGTTTTGTTCCAATAAACTTTTAAATTACATTAAATAACGAAATCTATACATAACTCATAATAGAAGAAGGTATATATAAATCACAATGCCTGTTCGTCTATGTAAACTTGTGTCCGACGTTATATAATTCCAAATAAACATTGATTCCTCTATATGTTCAAACCATTAAACTAATCATCTCTGATATCAACATAGTTATGAGGGTAAATCATTGCAAAAATTATAATCAAATAATTATATAACACATTGATATAAATCCGAAAATAGAAGGATTTTCTTTGTATTTCAGCATGCTGTCATTTTAATTTATCTTTATTTTTGAAATTGTTTATTTAGTTTTTTTTACTTGGAAATGCAATTAGAATATATATATATATATATATATATATATATATATATATATATATATATATATATATAATATACTGGTCATATAACAGGAATAAATAGCGTCTTTTTGCTCGTCAAACAATACAAACGTGAGACAAAATACTAGAGTACGAAAGCCGAATCGTGCCAGTTTAAAAAAATAAAAAATATTAAATTTCACGAAATTACGAGAAAAATTCATGCTATTACGTGAAATTAAATATTTTTTATTTTTTTCAAACTGGCACGATTCGGCTTTCGTACTAGAGAAATATTAGCAATCAAACGATATTTTTATTTCAAGCACAAGAATAAATGGTTTAAAAATTCTTTTGTGACCATAATGATTTTACATATATATTTGGTAACTTATATCAACTGACAAAACCAGATGATCAGTTTCAATAATTTCCATAGTATGTGATTGTTATCGTGCACGCAGAGAGTAAGCGATAAAATCAATCGGTTTACTTACGTTGATCCTTGTGAAAATGGAATGTAGTTTATATCGGTAATGACAATCATATCAATAAATATTACTCTAAAAGTGCTATTAAAGTGTCATATTCTTGCAATAATGAAACATAATGATTCATAGAAACAGGAGAGTTGAAGATGTTTCAATAGAAATACATATTGGTTTTTACACTATAAAGAAGCCTAATATGAATATCAAGACTGCTGAGGTAATAATAATAATAATAATAATAATAATAATAATAATAATAATAATAATATATAATATATTATTATTATTATTATTATAAAGTATAGCGAAAGACAAACACATATCCGTAACTTACTTATGTAATGTTAAGTTTTGTGATTATAGTACTTTTAAAAAGACTAAAAAATTATGCCTTTATTTTACAAATGGTAATTTAGATTTTCACACTATTGATGCCCGCATATATATATATATATATATATATATATATATATATATATATATATATATATATATATATATATATATATACACATATATATATTTATCAGAAAAAACATCAGGACGATATTTAAACATTTAACACAGATACAATCTAACCACAGGCTAGAGTCCCTCCGTTTTAGCTAATTGATTTTCCGTATTTTTGATGCCAGACATGAGATCTAATGACCGAAAAGTCAATATGCACAGTTACAGTACAGACCACGTGTTTGATCAGTATCCCGATAATTGTATAAATATTTTGGTTGTTTTTGTACATACAGATTGATAAAATCAATCAAATTTACAGGTAAATTTATGTTCCTCCTTTTACAAATGGAATGCATTAATAATCACACACACACACACACACACACACACACACACACACACACACACACACACACACAACTATGAATAAATAGATAAATAAACAAATAAATAAATAAATAAAATACGATCGAATATAATGTCATTTTTAAATTATTTTTTACGATCTAACACCCAAACATGTGTCATTGATAAAATGTTAGTGTATTTATCATTGATAAAATGTTAGTGTTTTTGTCATTGATAAAATGTTAGTGTATTTATCATTGATAAAATGTTAGTGTATTTATCATTGATAAAATGTTAGTGTATTTGTCATTGATAAAATGTTAGTGTATTTGTCATTGATAAAATGTTAGTGTATTTGTCATTGATAAAATGTTAGTGTTTTAATCATAAATAAGGAACATTGTCAATTCTTGGTATATTTCCTCTTGTTTAAACTAAATCCTGCATTTATCACAGTACATTACAAGTAATCGATAGAATTTGACAATAATAAAACGATTTTACACTGCTAGAAACAAAACAGACGATAATGATGATTATTTTACCTTTTATTTTAACACATTCTCGGTTTTATATATCACCCATAAATAGTGACCGTTTTTATGTAAAACACAAAAATCCAAGATACAATGTAATATATATGATATTTATTAAAACAGCTCAAAATGACCTTTAAATTCTACGATTGATCTTGACATACATGGTAGCTGCTTAAGTTTTAACGAATGAATGAAACAATTATTTTTTTTCGCTTTTATTTTTAACATAAAACCTTATTTCGTTTAATTTCATACTATTTCTGCAGTCAGTTAGATTTAATTGATGACCTTTTAAAATTTCGACTGTATTTAAAAAACTCATAAAGTTTTTTCACTTTGTTATGACTTTTAATACAGTACTGATCAATACAACTTATTGCAGCTAGTGACTTAACACTGATCAGTACAACATGTTGCTGGCAAGTGACTTAACACTGATTAGTACAACATGTTGCTGCAAGGGACTTATTAATGATCAGTACAACATGTTGCTGTTAGTGACTTAACACTGGTCAGTACAACATGTTGCTGGAAGTGACTTAACACTGATTAGTACAACATGTTGCTGCAAGGGACTTATTAATGATCAGTACAACATGTTGCTGTTAGTGACTTAACACTGGTCAGTACAACATGTTGCTGGAAGTGACTTAACACTGATTAGTACAACATGTTGCTGCAAGGGACTTATTAATGATCAGTACAACATGTTGCTGTTAGTGACTTAACACTGATCAGTACAACATGTTGCTGCTAGTGACTTTTGTGTGATTTCCCATATTAAATCCCCGTAAGGATTTTAAAAAGCTCTGCATTTTATACTCCAGCTAAGATGGTATTTAGTTTGGTGTCTGTTAATTACGACAAAATGCATATTTCATAACGGTATGTGGCATGCTACAAAATGTTTTGATATCTCTTTTAAAACCTTGAAAAACTAGTGCTACGGCAGACGTGAATCAGACAGTAATTTTGTGCTTTTGATTGCCGATTCCGATTTACGTTTGTTTTTCTAATGATTGATTTCATAATGTGAAAATGTTTAAATCGGTTTTGTCCTGTTTCAAATGGTTGTTACTTACTGCAATTTTCAGTAAATTATTACTAAAGTCTGGTTCAATTGCTTTCATTGTCAAACAAGGCATAGTTGATGTTATTGTTTATCAATTTGTATTATTGTAATTTATTTGTTCTAATCTCTCATCTCCAGGATGAGGTTATACAAATCCATCTTGTCTTCTGTTATCTTAAACGAATTTTTAAATATATCTTTTTTCTACATTTCGCAAAAGCAGGATGTCAGAAGTACCGTACGTTATACTGGAAGTGACTTGCAGACGATATATAATATTAACAGTAACTATATAACAAACACCTGCTAAATTTTGATGTGCCAGATGTGCACATTTCGGAAAATCATTCCTCATCAATGACACTAGGGGCCGAAAAAGTTGATAGATTAAAAAACATACGCCAAACAGTTGCAAATTAATGAATCTAAAGTTCCAAAAATATGTGAATCCAAATCCAGCTAAAGAATGTTTTGCAGGAGGGAACAGACCTTAGTTTTAAATAAATTTCAAAAATTTAGACGACTGAAAATTTTGCTAAATGGTATATTTTCTGACGGCACAAAGTACTGCCTACTGAGTTATGGATACCCTCGGGGAGTTTTACTCCACCAGCAGCGGTACCCGCTAAGAGGTAGTAAATATATAACAAATACCTGCTAAATTGTGATGTGCCAGATGTGCACATTTCGGAAAATCATTCCTCATCAGTGACACTAGGGGCCGAAAAAGTTGATAGATTAAAAAACATACGCCAAACAGTTGCAAATTAATGAATCTAAAGTTCCAAAAATATGTGAATCTAAATCCAGCTAAGGAATGTTTTGCAGGAGGGAACAGACCTTAGTTTTAAATAAATTTCAAAAATTAAGACGACTGAAAACTTTGCTAATGGTATATTTTCTGACAGCACAAAGTACTGCCTACTGAGTTATGGATACCCTCGAGGAGATTTTAAATAAGAAAAGAGACTAAAGTTCAGAATTTGAACAAAAAAGTTTTTCTTGTCATTTATTGAAATCCCGAAAATTACATTGTTGATTATAAAGTATAAATAATTTATCGTAACCCTTTTTGTTACAAACGATGGCATGAAGTGGTTACAATGAAAACGAAATGTACATCTATAAATTGTTTACAAAGTTATTTCCGACAACAGCAGACATATCACGTAATGGACAACGTTATGTTAAGATATCAAAAGACAATAAATACTCAGTGATTGAATTTATTAATATTTAATTAATTTTAATTCAAATAAAAGGAAAGAGGAAATTAATTTTTACATGAAGGATACATACTTGACAAAGGTTAATATAGATAATAAAACACACACACACACAACACACACACACACACACACACACACACACAGAGAAAAGAAATATATATTTTTATTAACCGAATGCCCTCACATTTCTCAATCTAAAATATTCTTAAGTCCGACTTCAAAGGATCAAAAAATACATAAATAATTATTTCGTTTCCAAAATACGTTATTATTAAAATCATGTCATGTTAAGATGAATTTAGGACGTATTTGGTCTAACGATAACAATGCAGAAGTTGTTTGCAAATCAAATTATACTTTGAGGTCTGTAGTTTAATTTACTATTTTTTCTTTCATTGACTTTCCACCCAACCACACCTTCAACGCCAACCCACCCTCCCCCGATCAAAGAAAAAAAAAAAACAAAAAAACTGATATATATGTAGTTTTTTATTGTATCAAATCAATAACAAGGTGATGCATATTAATCAGTAATCTTATTTTCTGTCGACTGTAAATCTATAGATAAAACCATTACTTCTTGTTATATAGTACCCCAGAGTAAACTATCAATAGTTTTCACGCTGTTTGCATTGTGAAGACATCCTCATCAAAAGATGCAATAAATATGTGATAAACCATGTTAGCAGATGCGGTTTTTCTGATTAATTTTGATTTGTTTTTTGGTTATGAATACCATGATTATGTAGGTGACAACTTGTTGCATGAGGAGAATTAATGGTGTTTTACGTTCTGATCAAGATTCCGTTACTTACATGTTTATCGAACTGCTCTGCTACGGAATAATGAAGGTAAGGGGGGGGGGGCAGAAAAAATCAAAATGGATTTCGGTAAATGTCCTCTTGCTTGTATTTACCTTTTCACCTATATCTTCCTTTGCTCTGGGAAGCACTGAGATGTTCAAATCGGTTCTGTTAGACCAGCCAACTTCCGTCCCTCCACTAAAATGATCTTATCAACTATTAAAGGTTTACAATAAAGGAATTAACTTCTAAATATATGACCGTTAAGGCTATATAAAATCGGTTATTGGCATATTTATAATCTGTAAAACCTCGTTATATTATCATTGTATTTTTACCAGCTCATTCATAAGCACTATGTCTTAAAATCTTATTTATTTTTTACCTCCCTGAAAGAAGTTTACGTGTTCAACTGAATTAGTTAGTTTTCAATTTTTACTTTGCTTTTGGGTTTGTGATTTAAACATGAACCGGAATTTTTGTGTTTAATGATTACATCATTAATACAAAGATCTCCATTAAATTCCAGCCAAAGTTTGACTGAACAAACGTTTCCAATGAATTGAGCTTTATCTTGTTTCTAAAGAAAAACCCAGATGGTCTCTGGTATATCTTTTGTCAAGATCAAAAATCTACAAAGCATGAATGCTGTTACCTGTTACCTATCCTCATCGTATATGTCTACACATGAGGCATCCACAAGTTTTCTCCATTGGCTTCTGTCTTGTGCTGTTCTACTTAAACTGCTCCAGGTCTCCCCAATCTCTTTCATCTCTGCCTCAACTGTTCTTCTCCATGTTCCTTTTGGTCTGCCAGCCTTCCTCTTTCCAGGTGGTGTCCATCTTAAGGCTCTTCTTGCCACATTCTCCTCCTCTAGCCTTAGCACATGCCCAAGGTATCTCCATCTCCTTCTTTTAATCTCCAGGTTGATGTCATTAACACCTGTTCTTTCTGCCACTTCCTTATTGCTGATCTTATCCTTCCAACTTACACCTAAAATCCTTCTAAGACACCTTCCTTCGAATCCCCTCAATCTGCTCTCTATCCCCTTGCTAGTCCTCCAGGTTTTCTGCAGCATACAGGAGCACTGATCTTACATTGCTCTTATACAATTTTATCTTTGTCTTTCTTGATATTTTCCTTGATTTCCAGATGTTCCCAAGCTTTCTAAATGCTGCTGATGCTTTCCCAATCCTGATGTTTACCTCCTCCTTAATGTCTCCATCACTATTGACCACACTGCCCAGATAACAAAATGACTTAACTTCCTCTAGATCTTCTCCATTTACTTTTACCCTGGTGTTACTCTGATTCTGCATCCTCATAATCTTTGACTTATTATGGTTTATCTTTAATCCTATCTTTTCTGCTTCATCCTTTAGAAAGTTTGTTTTCTCCTGCATTTGTTGTTGAGTGTGACTAAAAAGGCTGATATCATCCGCAAAGTCTATATCCTCCAGCATAGATGTTAATGTCCACTGAATTCCACGGGGTACCCGAGTTACATTACACATCAACCAGTCAATGCATAGTAGGAACAGGAAGGGCGAAATGATACATCCTTGTCTCACTCCTGATGTTATCATAAACCAATCTGATGTTGTCCTCTCATGTCTAACCATACACCTGAAACCCTCATACATATTCCTTACTATGTTAGTAATCTTTGCTGGAATGCCATATGTTTCCATGATCTTCCAAAGCGTGATACGATATATACTATCAAACGCTTTCTCAAAGTCTATAAAATTTACATATAATGATGATCTCCATTCCAAACTTTGTTCTATGATGTTCCTCATGCACAAAATATTGTCTATACATGATCTATTCCTCCTAAAACCACACTGTTCTTTCCTCAGATGCTGATCGACTTTATCTTTTATCCTCTCCAGGATGATGCGATTAAAGACTTTACCAGGAACAGACAGTAAAGTGACACCTCTCCAATTGTTACATACAGTTAGGTCTCCTTTCTTGGGAACTTTTACTATAATGCCCTCCTTCCATTGCTCTGGTACCGACTCTTCTTTCCAGATCTTATTGAATAGTTTGCAAAGTACTGGTACACTTATATCCTCACTCTCTTTCAACAGCTCTGCCTGTATATTGTCCAATCCTGCTGCCTTGTTGTTCTTCAGTTTCCTAATTGCTTTCCTGATTTCCCCCTCTCTTATCTCTGAACAGTCTATATTCAAATCCTGATGTCCCCTGTGTTCAACTACAGCAATACGTGCTGGATCTGCTCTATTTAGTACTATATTAAAATGTTCCTGCCATCTCTTTACTTGATCTTCCTCTTTTGTTGAGATGTTACCATTTTTATCTTTTACATTAGGGTTTCCTCCATATCTCTTCCCACACAGCTGGTTGGTAATACTATACAATGTTCTCATATCTCCTCTTATAGATGCCATTTCAGCTTTATCTGCCTTGCTATCTATGTATGTTTTCTTGTCCTTTTTCGCACTAGCTTTCACTCTCTTTTCAATTTCAGAATACTTTAGTCTCTTTGTTGCTTCCTCATTTTCATCTTTACTTGCAAGCAGTAATTGTTTTGCTTTTCGTCTTTCTTCCACAAGAATCCATGTCTCATCTGATAGCCACTCTTTTCTATTCTTATTTCTGTATCCAATTGTCTCCCTACTGGAGTTTATATATACATCCCTGATGTTTTCCCATGTGTCTTCTATACTCTCTCCAATGTCACCTAGTGTAGTGAACCTATTTCTCAATTCAACACAAAAGTTCTCTCTCACTTTTCCGTCCTTTAACTTTCTGATGTCAAACACTCTTCTATCTGATTTAGCCTTTGCTGTTCTTAACTTTAGCCGAATCTTACACACGACGAGGTAGTGATCACTGTATGCATCTGGTCCCCTTCTCACCCTTACATCCTGCAGTGATGTTCTCCATTTCCTGTTGATCATGATGTGATCTATCTGGTTCTTCACTTTACCATTTGGTGATGTCCATGTTAGTTTATGGATTTGTTTATGTTGAAATACAGTGCCTCCTATAACCATGCTATTTTGTAAACAGAAATCCAACAAACGCTCTCCATTATCATTTTGCACTCCAGCACCATGTTTTCCCATTACATCTTCTACACCTGTATTATCAGTCCCTACTTTCGCATTCATATCACCCATCACTATCAAAACATCATGCTTTGGAATAGATGATACCATTTCATTTAATTCCTTATAAAATGTTTCCTTTATGTCATCTTTATCTTCATTGGTTGGTGCGTAACACTGAACAATGGAGATGCAACCATATTTTGACTTTAACCTCACATACATTAAACGCTCATTTACAGCTTTCCATTCCATAAGTGCCTTACTAGCCGCTTTACTCATAATTACTGCTACTCCTGCCTGATGGTTCCCATCCTCCTTTCCTGAATAATATATAACAGCTCCTGAATTATGAGTCATATGTCCACTACCAGTCCAATGACTTTCGCTAATTCCTAAAATGTCTATCTTACATTGTATCATTTCATTAATAACCTGTGAAAGCCTTCCAGTTTCGTATAGAGTCCTAACGTTCCAGCAGCCAATCACAGTTGTATGCTTTGGTGACAGTGTGAATGTTGTCGGAATGCTGCCATTCGTCATGAACTGCCCATGGACAGAGGTATCCAACCATCTACCTGAAGCCGAATTTTGAATCCTTGTTTCTGTTTCCGTAGCAAGTGCCTTTTTTTACGTGAACTGGTCGCTAGCCCATTGCACAACCCTCCTCCTTTCTCATCCGGGCTTGGGACCGGCCATAGCATGAATGCTAGACCTTTTTTATTTTTTACCTTGAGATACTGTTTATTCAATATCACCAATGCAGCACTTTAGTTATGTCTGCGGACATAAAATTTTAAACATCCTTCGGGAAATTAACTTGTTCGATAAAACTTGTTCTTTTTATTACACATCATACATTCTTTAGTGTTCTATATATTATCAGTTCTATGATATTACTGTTTTTATACCAGTCAAACATTGTCTTCTTTTTACTTTAGTGCTTACTTCACACTTTTTTTACTTACTTTCTTTACTTAAATTAAGTCGACTTTACTTACTTATTTTATTGCATTTTATATCTTTTATCATTTCTGGCTTTTTAAAGCAACGAAGGTGCTTAAATGATATCACAGCCATACTTATAATTGTTTTAAGTTCCGTATTGAATGACCAAAGTATACAATGTACGTTCTTTCTTTAGTTTACTAATAGCAGTCAATGTTTTATCCACATCAATGAAATAGTTTTTCATGAAGTTTGGTCACGTGATCTAAAATTGTACGACCGTACCCTCTGGTGTTTCTCACACGTCACTCTGTGTTGTTTAGATCATACTTATAGTGATTTTGAAGCAAAATAATGGCTGCATCGGTATAAGATGTTTAACTTGATTCCCAGAGGTATCTCATTATAAAGAAATGTTTTTCAAAAAAGTCAATTGTTAAAAACACAGGGAAGTTTTGGATTTCAAGAAGTGTGTTTATTGCAAGCGGAATATCACATTTAGTGTTTTAGCTGTTGCAGTCCTTTCGGTAAATCTAGCAAGTCTGTCGGATATAAAGTAAATTTCAAATTGTTTTAACGTTTTCATCACATTCTATGAGATGAAACTGTTATTGCGGCGTGTGCAAATTGAAAAATGACCTCTTGCACAATTTGTAACTGAAAAGAAGCATCTAGATGTATAGATGCAATTACTAATGTAACCAATACAACGGAGCTTTAACAAGTTTAAAAGAAACAAGAAAATGAAACGTGGAAAAACAAATGCATATTAAAATATATACAAAGGCAAGGTGATATTACAACTATTTGTAGGACCATTTTTGCACCAGTTGTTCATAAATTAAACTATTTTATATAATAATAAAATGTTTGGTCCATTAAAATTTTTTAAAAAATAGATGGTGAATCAAAAATGGATTTTTATCAATTGCATCTGGAAAAAATACACGTATATATAAGAAATGTATTCAGGCAAATGTATTCGGAGAAAGTCGCATGATGACCACACATTCAGACTATTAAACACGCAGAAAGTCACATAGTAACAAAATATTCACACTGTTGGACACAGAAAAAGTCACATGGTAACCAAATATTCAAACTACTGGACACGGAGAAAGTCACATGGTAACCAAATATTCAGACTATTAGACACGGAAACAGTCATATTGTAACCAAATTTTCAGACCATTCGACACGAAGAAAGTCACATGGTAACCAAATATTCAAACTTTTGAACGCGGAGAAAGTCACATGGTAAACAAATCATCAGACTATTGGACACGAAGAACGTTACAGGTTAACCACATATTCAGACTATTCGACACATGGTAACCAAATATTCAGACTATTAGACACGGGGAAATTCACATGGTAACCAAATATTGAGACTATTAGACATGGAGAAAGTCACATGTTAACCAAATATTGAGACTATTAGACATGGAGAAAGTCACATGTTAACCAAATATTGAGACTATTAGACATGGAGAAAAGTCACATGGTAACCAAATATTGAGACTATTAGACATGGAGAAAGTCACATGTTAACCAAATATTGAGACTATTAGACATGGAGAAAGTCACATGTTAACCAAATATTGAGACTATTAGACATGGAGAAAGTCACATGTTAACCAAATATTCAGACAATTAGACATGGAGAAAGTCACATGGTAACCAAATATTCAGACTATTGGACACGAAGAACGTTACAGGTTAACCACATATTCAGACTATTCGACACATGGTAACCAAATATTCAGACTATTAGACACGGAGAAAGTCACATGGTAACCAAATATTGAGACTATTAGACATGGAGAAAGTCACATGTTAACCAAATATTGAGACTATTAGACATGGAGAAAGTCACATGTTAACCAAATATTGAGACTATTAGACATGGAGAAAGTCACATGTTAACCAAATATTGAGACTATTAGACATGGAGAAAGTCACATGTTAACCAAATATTGAGACTATTAGACATGGAGAAAGTCACATGTTAACCAAATATTCAGACTGTTGGACACGGAGAAAGTCATATGGTAACCAAATTTTCAGACTATTGTACGCGAAGAAAGTCACTTGGTAACCAAATATTCCAACTTTTGGACGCGGAGAAAGTAGCATAGTAAAGAAATATTCAGACTTTTGGACACGAAAAAAGTTACAGGTTAACCAAATATTCAGACTTTTAGACACGAAGAGAGTTACAGTTTAACCAAATATTCAAACTATTTGACACGGAGAAAGTCAAATGAAAACCAAATATTCAGACTATTGGACACAAAGAAAGTTACAGGTTAACCAAATATTCAAACAATTGGGGAAAGTCACATGGTAAACAAATAATCAAACTAATGGACACGGAGAAAGTCACATGGTAACCAAATATTCAAACTATTGGACACGGAGAATGTCGCATTTTTACCACGTATAAAGATAAAGAACATATTAAAATGTTTTAACACAATACGTTACAAAAGTAAATTTGGTGTGTCTTTTTAATCACTTATTAATCTGATTGTTGTTGATTTTAAAACTCAAGTTATTTAAATCGGACACGGGCTGTTCTGTCAAACCATCAAGCGATGCTTATTATGTTTTATAACATTTATCTGTTCTTCCACATAGAAATAAGCATAAACCTAAATTATAAAACTAAAGATATGATGTAGAACATATTGATTGTGAAAAGAGTTCATTTTTGTGTATATGGTGGATTAAATAACAATTATATAACCATTAATAATGAAATAAATTTATCTCTATAATAATCGCTAACACTTGACATCGTATAACATTACACATACATGTGTATTTTTTAAACATTCGAATATCTGATTTCTTTAGAGAAATTGTTATAAATTGCCATAAACTGTAAATGTATACACTGAATCTAGAAAGGAATATGGTATAATCGATAATAATAGAAACATGTTGTCGCTACTGACATTAATATACAATTGCCCTGGAGAACATTACACTTCATATTTATATTGATCGCTAATTGATCTCTCTGGTTGCATAACACATAACACATTTCTGGTTTTCGCTCATTTGAGAGAATGCTCAAGAACAGAAAAACAAATTCTGTTTATCCGTCGTCAATCTTTTTTTAATTTTTCACTTCAAAAGCTTCCCCCAAAAAAATTATCTTACTACAGATGAAATAACTTGGCTTTGATATTGTCATGCCTAGGTCAATATAAGTATGCAAAACTGGTTGGCCATGCTTCTTATATCACTATAACCTTAAACATTATTATTCTAACATTAAAAACTCCTTCGTGTAATGAGCAAAAAATGTATTTGAGTCTGAACTTTACATCTACCAAAGATGGTTGTCCGTCCTTAACCTACACTCAAGGTCATGGTAACCAAAAGTAGTAAAACTTTTAACATTTTATTTTTACAAACACTTCTAAGTTTGCAGAGCCGGTAGATCTTGATAAACATTCAAGGCTAGTATAGGCCTAAAGTAGTAAAACTTTGAACCTTTTAATATATAAACCAATAGAAGTTTGCAACTCCATAGGTAGCATAAAGTAAATGAAGCTCTTTCAAGTTTGCAAAGCTAAATTCTGGATCAAACTGATCTAAAGAGACGCTTAGTACTTATATATATATACATATAATGGCAGTTATTAATGACACACACACGCACACACACACACACACACATATATAATAGTGTATGACAATGCTGATTTCAGGTTTGTCCTCAGGTGAGCACTTTAAGGCCCATTGATATCTTATTTTATAATGTTCCGGTTTCATACCTACATCGGTTTTAATATTGTAATACTTTATATTGCCATTTTATGTTCTAAACTAGAATACGGAAACTTAAAGCATGTTAACAAAAGCAAACAATAACCAACCACAGTAAACAACAACAATAACTGACAAATACTTTGATTGTTAATAATAATACGCCGAGATTTGACAGATACGTTGTAATAATGAAAAACGACACCCAGGGTTGAGGTTAAAGTATTTCCATGAATGTAACACTTTCAGTTTATTTTCTTCAAACATTTTTAATTAGATATTTTCATATTTTAGAAATGAAATATAAAATCCGGATATTTTTACTAAATATTTTGAATACATAATTGTATGTACAGTATTTGAAATGTTGTATATTCTATATCAATTTTAAAAATAATACCAAAGTTAACCTGCTATAAAGCAAAAATAACTTCTTCATTAATACAACTGCTTTGAAGAAATTTGCCTTTAATTTGAATCAGGATGATATAAAGCCTAGCTGTCTTAAAGTCTATATGGTAGAGACTTATTGTATATGTAACATGCGGTAAGGTTATCCATTATTGATATGAGGAGCAATGTTTACTATAATCAGATATCCGTATTCAATGTTCGGCCGTTCGGGTGAATGTCTTTGTCAAATATAAAATGTTTTGAGTTAATACAGTTATAAATAAGTAAGTAGATTATGTTTTACAACTGTATCAACATTACTGCAGCTATTAGCAGCTAGAAAGTGTTAAAAATAAAACCGTATCTATAATATTGTTATTAATATAAAACTAAATACAATGAGGAATTTTAGAATTAATGTATGATCAATAAGAACGAGTCATCACTGATAAGTTATATACAATATAATAGATGATATAAGGTATGGTATAACATAATATTCAATGAACAAGTTTATTTCCCAAGGAAGTTTAAAATTTGATTTCAATTGTCATTGCTGAAAAGATCTTGCATCGATGATGCTGAATGAAAATTATCTTTTTTAGGTGGAAAGTCAACACAATCTACCACTATCTGTTGGATAGATTGTTGACCTTGACGAGAGACATGTTGTAGAGGTTTTTAAAAATAACTTAAATAGCCTTGGTAGATTCAACAGCGGGTGCGGACAATACCTTTACATTTTACAGTTATCGCCAACACTTCATATTCAAATCGGAGCAGATCAGTGGCTCTAACAGCCAACAAATAAAATTAAATCGAAGCAAATCACTGTCTCTCATCGCCAACGCTTTATATTCAAACCAGAGGAGATCAGTGGCTCTCACCGCCAACACTTAAAATCAAATCGGAGCAGATCAGTGCCCCTCATCATCGTCTACGCTTTATATTCAAATCGGAGAAGATCAGTGGCTCTCACAGCCAACAATTAAAATTAAATCGGAGCAGATCAGTGTCACTCAACGCAAAAAGTTTCACGGCCGTCATCACAATATTGTCGATAAGTATGTAGTCACTGTATCCAAACATATACGGGTTATATTTGATTTACCATAGTTTTTTGCTCCTTTCATTCTAAAAATTGACTTGCACGTGGCGGGTGTAGCTAGCTACACAGGAGGTGCTTACCCTTCCGGAGCACCCGGCCTCTCTTCCTTGACGGCAGTTCATGTGTATAACTAATTTTGCCAGCTTTCAAAGTTTTTACTTTGTTTTTTTTTTATTGTGGTTTGGACAAGGACTGGTATGTTTGTTTTATTTTATATAAAAGTAAAGGATTCTTGACTCTTGTTATTAAACTGACAAAAGTTTAACAATAATCATCTTATTTATCAAAAGAAAAAGAACGAAAGAGAAATTTGTTATAATAGGTATAGAGTTGTTTTGTTTTTATTTGAACAATGAATTAAATTTTCCAGCCAACTGGTTGAGTTTTATTGGCTCTTTGAAAATTCTGTTATTTATTTAATTATAAAACCTTATTGTGTCATAAGACATTGATTGTTAAATATATAGACTGTTAATGTGCATTTATATTGATTTAAATTACACCTGCAAAGAAATATTCCAAGAATCCAAACCTCGTGAGTAACAATTGTAAATTCTGTATCATAAATTCGTTATGGAAATGATGACCAAAGTGGAATAAAGAGACAATCTCCATGGTTTTAATTTAAGCACTTGATTTTATTCTGATATTTTTGTCTGCTATCTAAGATTTTTTTCTTAAATAGGTTCAATCATCGATTTTTTAATGTTTTGTTTGTATCTTAAAATAAATAACTTAGTCTGAAGATTAAAAGTGAATACTTAAGTGTGATGACTAGGTGTTCAACCTGTTGGCAATTGTCTTGGAAATCAAAATAAAAGTAAATTTACAAATGTTGATGTTCAGAATCATTTCAAAATATAAAAATGCTGTGAAATAGCCATTCGATATAATAGCCTGTTTGATAAGTTTATATGCGATTAAATATACAGGATTTATTTTAAACCTTGTGGATGAGGTCTGATTTGGATGAGGAAAAATGAGAATAAAATAAAGAGGACAAATGTGATAACCATGAAAAACCACGTTCATGCGTTTGGGCATTAAATCATATATTTTAATGATAACTTCTAACAGAAGATAAAATTTCAACTTTGTTGAAGTCCGGTAAACATGGAATGTGATACTAAGGGCTAATTTTCTTATGTGTTTGTACTATTTAAGTATTGGACATTTCTTAACTACATTGTACGTGTTTTAACTTCTGATTCAGCCATCTTTAAAAAAGACAATTTTATCAATAGAACGTTTTTTTATGTACACATGGACTTCAAATCAAAAGTGTAGGTTTTTAGAAGAACATAAAAACATCTTAATAGCTGTTATTACGCAACTCTATTACTACCTTATTACAACAGATCTTAAAAGTATGCAACTGAGTTTAAACTTTGAAAATAAGGAGCTTCTTTTTAGAATATAGACTTTATCACAGGTAACTTATTGCTGCGATCTGACCGATGGATTGACCTTGACATAACTGTACTTCTTTAACCACGTGCCGTGACTGAGTTTTAAGTATCTCGTCATTGTTTATGTCCATATTTCTTAGAAATAGACAATTTTGTATAGATCAATATAGGTTCTGGAATATAATGGTCTACAATTATTTTAAAAGCTAAACAGCGATGTTTTGCATTGTAAAGATGACTTTGATCAGAGAATGTTGCAGTTTCTAATAGAATATTTGTCACTTAATTATACACCGGAGATTTTAAATCATTTGAATATACATACTTTTTTTCTGGTTCTCCGAAGCTGTGAAATGACATTTGCCGCCTTACACGGAACAAAGATAAATTATAACCTTAGTTTTCAATCTGATTTGCATAATTTGTATGTTATAGTCTTATTTAATTAAAGATAAAGGACTTGTTTGCCTGTGTAAGTGATATTAAATAAGAGAATACTAAAGCAAGGTAAAACCGCAATGTACTAAATAAACAACAATACCATTTAAAGAATCAATGTAGATGTTTATTATGTAACAACCATATTTACAATCAAACGATTATTACACAAACATGGATATTTACATAACAAAAACACAAACTTTCATAAATTTAGAATCATGATTTGTTTCCGTTTTAAAATGTCTTATGTTCAAATTAAAACCTGGAGGAACCCGGATGACCCGGCTTTGAACATAAAGGTTGAGGTAAGTATTTGTTGTAAATAATGTGTTGTATAAATTATTTCTAAATTCAGCATAATTGGTGAATGGGACATACGTAAGTAGGTGATGCCATTTAAGCTAACTTCTTTGATGAACCTTTTACTATATTGTGTAATAAATTATTTTTTCAAATTTTGAGTACATGTATTTTTTATAAACTTTTCTGTTTTTTTTAAATGTTTGCTTTTGATTTATTTACAACCGATACATTTGTCAAAAAAATTTTAGTTGAAAAAAGAAGACATTTGAAAATAAAGTTCCTCGATCAAAATTTTAAAATGACCAATTCAGTAGTATTTAGATTTTACAAGTCAAAATTTGACAGTATATTGAAAAATATGTTTTCATTAAGATTTTAAGTCATGTTTGCTTAAAGTAAATCTTGATTGATTAAATTTTTACGTGAATTTGGTTACCGTGACTGGCTGAGATGAAAATATGACACTTTTCAATTTTTAGTTTAAGTGGCCATAGAGAACTCGGGTTATATCATAAGAAAATGCGGACAGTAAACTTTAATCTTAACCAATCGGTGAGGAAGGTCAATGGTTAATAATATCCGACATGGTAGTCTAAAATTCACAATGGCTCAAATTACTTACAAATTAATTACAAAACAATTCTTTTCTTAAACCGCTAAACTGAATATATTAAAATTTAGTGGTGGTCCATGGTAGATGTAGATTTAGAAATTGTATCTAGCATATCTTCCGAATTCAAGATGGTCAGAATTACAGAAAAAAGATGAAACATTAGATATTTATTTATGAGCCGATTAGTCATATTAAAGTATAGCATTTTGGACAATTTTTTGATTGGCAAAGTCTTTTAAATGACTTTTTAAAAACAATTTTTCCAAAATATTTCATTTTGAAATAGAACAAATCTTACACAATACCAAATCTTCAAACACATGCTTTAAAACTAAACACAAACCATAACACTGTATACATATATCTCATGTTAGTGAAAAGAATAGTAGAAGGAATTTTTCTGTGTTATGTGACAAATATTAAATAGAAGAAGACATCTATGAGGTATAATATAATATTAATTATTGTACTGTCTAATTTTACGTTCGGTGTCCATGTTTTTCAAAATATCATAAAGACAAATAATGTTGGATAGATATATTTTGAATTACAAAAACATTGCCTTTTAAAAGGTTTTAGTTTTAATCATAGAAATAAATTAAATGTTGCTTTTCTCACAAACCGTAAATCTGTGGACTTACTGTTCAGCATTTTCAACTTTGGTATATTTAAATCATATTATTTTAATTTTTGTTTTTTTCCATACTCTATTTTTACCCTGTGGTTTCAGAATTTTAATTATTATTTTTTAATTGACTGTGTTTTTCTATGTTTTTTTCTCACACAGTTACCTGAAGATCCACAAGTCCTGATTTGCATTAAACTTACCTTTGAAAATATGAAATGTTTGTTCGATTAGAGTAAGATGTTTATGCTAAAGCATATAAAATACTAATACAATATAACAGCAATGTTAGAGAACAAAATCAAACAAGGTCAACAACAACAACAACAATGATAATAATAATAATAATAACATATCGGCTTAGAACAATCGTTCTTTCTTTTCTTGCCACTGGTAGTAAATATATATAAATACCAGTTAACTTTTGATGTGCCAGATGTGCACATTTCGGAAATTAATTCCTCATCAGTGACACTAAGACCAAAAAGTTTGATAGTTAAAAAACATAAGCCAGAAAGTTCAAAATTTATGAATCTAAAGTTCCAAAATTATTTAAATCCAAATCCAGCTAAGGAATGCTTTGCATGAGGGAACAAACCTTAGTTTTAGGTAAATTTCAAAATTTAGGACACTGAAAATTTTGCTAAATGGTACATTTTCTGACAGCACAAAGTACTGCCTACTGAGTTATGGATACTCAACAATTTTGAAGCGAGTGTTTCTGAAGTTAGCTCCCTTTTCTTTCCTACCAATAGAATTGTTTCAGTTTTTCATAACAGAGATTCAAAATCTCTTTTTATAAGCTTTAATTCATTTGTAGCTCATACATTTTTAGAAGCACAATTCCTGTTTAAACTGTGTGTACGAGAACAACTGTTGGAATGGTTGACACTTGAGCTACTATTTGGTACATCTTACATCCGTTTATTTTAGTATCAGCTGTATGATAAAGAGTGGCTCGTTTATGTGATTTTTAGAACTTCACTGTAAATGTAATCAGCGTAATACTAGAAGATCAACATATAACAATAACTAAATCTCACTTATAAATAATTAATCCGTGAAGCTTTTAGAACACATTTAATATCATGCTGTGTTAGTCATTGAACTGTCGTTGTTGTATATACGTGTGTGTGTGTGTGTGTGTGTGTGTGTGTGTGTGTGTGCTACGGATTATGGTAAAAAGATAATTTAGTACCATTTCTATATGAAGTTAACTCGCACAAATTATAATTTAGATTGAAACTTTCAGATAGACAATTACATATAATGAATAAAATTATTAGATGGATTAGTGAATATGCATAAGAAACATAAAACATGTCGTGCAATTTGTTCTATTAAATACTAAGATACTTCAAATAAATTCAGGGTTAAATAAACGATGAGAATTTCAACACTAATTTATAAATAATCAGCAAAAAAACAAGGAACTGAAACACTAGGTTACCAAGTGAATGAAACATATACATGTAACACTAAGTCATTTTGTAAGTTAAATATACATAATAACTAAGTAAGCTGCGTCAAAAGGCTCTGAGTATTTCACTGAACTAAAACTGTAACACTGGGTAATCATTGAGCTGTAACATTTGGGTAACGTATACAAGGGTTAAACTGTGACACTGGGTAATCATTGAGCTGTAACATTTGGGTAACATATAGAAGGGTAAAACTGTGACACTGGGTTATCATTGAGTTGTAACATTTGGGTAACGTATAGAAGGGTAAAACTGTGACACTGGGTAATCATTGAGCTGTAAAATTTTGGGTAACGTATAGAAGGGTTAAACTGTGACACTGGGTAATCATTGGGCCGTAACATTTGGGTAATGTATAGAAGGGTAAAACTGTGACACTGGGTAATCATTGAGCCGTAATTCGGGTAACGAATAGAAGGGTAAAACTTGTTATAACACTGGGTAATCATTGAGCTGTAAAATTTTGGGTAACGTATAGAAGGGTAAAACTGTGACACTGGGTAATCATTGAGCTGTAATTCGGGTAACGTATAGAAGGGTAAAACATGTAATTACACTGGCTAATCATTGAGTTGTAACATTTGGGTAACGTATAGAAGGGTAAAACTGTGACACTGGGTAATCATTGAGCTGTTACACTTCGGTAACGTATAGAAGGATAAAACTGTGACACCGGGTAATCATTGAGCTGTTACATTTGGGTAACGTATAGAAGGGTAAAACTGTGACACTGGATAATCATTGGGCTGTAACATTCGGGTAACGTATAGTAGGGTAAAACTGTGACACTGGGTAATCATTGAGCTGTAACATTTGTGTAACTATTAGATGGGTAAAACTGTAACACTGGGTAATCATTGGACCGTAACATTCGGGTTACGTATAGAAGGGTAAAGCTGTGACACTGGGTAATCATTGAGCTGTAACATTTGGGTAACTAATAGATGGGCAAAACTGTAACACTGGGCAATCATTGGGCCGTAACATTCGGGTAACGTATAGAAGGGTAAAACTTTGACACTGGGTAATCATTGAGCTGAAACATTTGGGTAACTAATAGATAGGTAAAACTGTAACACTGGGTAATCATTGGGCCGTAACATTTGGGTAACATATAGAAGGGTTAAACTGTGACATTGGGTAATAATTGAGCTGTAACATTCGGGTAACGTATAGAGGGGTAAAACTGTAACACTGGATAATTATTGAGCTGTAACATTCGAACGTATAGAGGGTAAAACTGTCAACACTGGGTAATCATTGAGCTGTAACATTCGGGTACATATTAGATGAGTAAAACTGTAACACTGGGTAATCATTGAGCTGTAACATTTGGGTAACTATTACATGGGTATAACTGTAGCACAGGGTAATCATTGAGCCGTAACATTTGGGTAACTATTAGATGAGTAAAACTGTAACACTGGGTAGTCATTGAGCCGTAACATTCGGGTAACTATTACATGGGTAAAACTGTTACACTGGGTAATCATTGAGCCGTAACATTGAGGTAACAATTACATGGGTAAAACTGTAACACTGGGTAATCATTGAGCTGTAACATTCGGGTAACTATTAGATTGGTAAAACTGTAACACTGAGTAATCATTGAGCCGTAACATTCGGGTAACTATTAGATGGGTAAAACTGTAACACTGGGTAATCATTGAGCCGTAACATTCGGGTAACTTTAAGATTGGTAAAACTGTAACACTTGGTAATCATTGAGCCGTAACATTCGGGTAACTATAAGATGGGTAAAACTGTAACACTGGGTAATCATTGAGCCGTAACATTCGGGTATCTATTAGATGGGTAAAACTGTAACACTTGTGAACACTAACGTGTACGACTTGAAAACTAAGTAAAATTTAACATTGTGCTCTGGGAAAGCCATTGAAATTTATTATGTTACACTAAAAAACTCAGTCAATTGTGATACGTACACTGGGTATCTTATTAAATGGTAAAAAGTAACACAGTAAGTATATATATATATATATTAAGATTAAGCTTCGATTACTGTGGAGTTATGGTGTTTTACGCCACAATTTAGATTCCATCACTGAAACCAACACAGTCAGTTCTGAGACTATAGTGCGAATCGAATTTTCCGTATACTGAAATCATTGACCTTGACAACCCAACTAAAAACTCTTTAACTGGATTTGGTCGACTTTAATTCAAACGTAGGTTTAGTTTTGCTTAGTTTTTGTCGAGCCAGGCATTGCCATAAGACAAGACTTAGGTGTTACTTTTCCGGTGTCGTCTTCGTCGGTAGGTCGGTAAGTCAAAATGTGAAGGTTTATGTTAAAATGATGTATTTGTTTTCGATCAAAAACTAACCAGGCGAAACATTTAAATCCGTGGAATTCTTTTCTTTAAATAAACGCACCAAGTGAAAGAAGAAAAAGAAGACGAGAACAAAATTAGTTACAGGAGTCTGCGCGCATGCCCGATGGACATGACAAAAGTGTGTTCAAAAGATATTACAAATTAACATGTTTTTTTTTCACTTCCGTTATTTAATATATATGTGTTTAAATCTGATGTAACAGAATATTACTTACCATCTTGTCATTGTAGAGTATCCCAATTAAGTCATTCAACATTTAATTATTTATTTCCATTATATATCTGTTATAGTTTCAAATAAAGAACATTTTATTGAAAGGTATCGATTCACAAAATTATCTATCATTATAAAATATTACGCAATACTTACAAAAATTATAAATAATTATCTTGAACTTCAACCAAAATGTCGGAAAAATCCAACATTACTGATGAATTGAAAAATAGCTACTGACATCTCACGCATCTCACCCAAAGATCGTTATATATATATATATATATATATATATATATATATATATATATATATATATATATATATATATAATGAACAATAAAAGAAAATAAACTATGTTGTTATTTTTTTTTTACTAAACACTCGTGTTGACCATTTCGGACCACCTTGATATAGCCAACCTAACTACATAGAAATTTTTCTTCGCGTATTTATAATTTTCAATTGGCGCTTTAAATCTCTCGGATATGTGAAAGAAAATCAGGGGATACAGATCACTCAGTTTCAAAACACTTTGAATTTACTAATGACAATAAAAGACTTTATATAACACGGATTTAAAAACCATTCTTATTTACAAAAAGCAATCATGGGCTTTAAATGACCGATTTAAAAATCTTATGTAAACATTGAAATTATGGGCTTTGGATCACAGGGATTTAAAATCTTTTTAATTTACAAATGGAAATCAGGAGGTAAATATGACACGGATTTAAAATCCTTCTAACTTACAAATAAAAATCAGAGGGATAAATCGCCCGATTTTGAAAGTCTTGTAGTTTAGAATAATAATAAATATACTGAAGTCAACCGGGGGCTTCAAATAATTTAAATACAGAAAAATGGATACAGAAGGTCATATGTACAATGTTTTTTATAAAGTAGCTTTTGGTTTTTATTTTGCGGTAGTATTTATACTGTGTAACCCTCTTCCAGGTGGATGTTGTAACTAAAAACTGTCTGTATGTTATTTCATAATTTTAGTACAATTGTTCACATTTGTCAAAAAAGTATGCAGATGTAAAAATAGTTATGTATGTTGTGTAAGAAATTAAAAAAAACTCGGAAGTTGTTAATAGATAAGGCGGAACAAAAATTATCAGAAGTTAGGAAGACGTAGTCAATTAGGTGTGCAATTGTTTGACAGAAAAAAGCCCTTACTAAATGTTAACTCTAGTACAGATGTTTCGTAATCAGTGATGTAAAAAAAAATCAAGTTCACATAGGAAAAAATAATTGTTTGACAATTTTTCTCATATGTGAACTAGCTATAGTTTAATGTTACCTCAAATGTATCGGAAAAATACTATTGTCGGTTTTATTGACAAAGAGAATGAAAATTCAACGCAATTCTTATTTTTTGTTTTCAATTTATTTACGAGATTGGAGGCTTGGGGTAAAGTGAAATTTAATGTTTCGATGATTTACCATGTTTTCTGACTGAGTTTGGAATCTGAACTTCGTATGTTTCAGTTCGTAATAAACCTACAAGTTTGTAAATATATAACAAATACCTACTAAATTTTGATGTGCCATATGTGTACATTTCGGAAAATCATTCCTCATCTGTGACACTAAGGGCCGAAAAGTTTGATAGATAAAAAACATCAGCCAAAAAAAGTTGACAGATTATTTATCAAAAGTTCCAAAATTATATGAATCCAAATTCAGCTAAGGAATGCTTTGCATGAGGGAACCGACTTCTATACCAGTCAAAATGCTGATTTTCAAATAATTCCGCATAAATTCCGTAAAACTAAAACACATCTGAAGAGTTATCACAAATAACAACTTTAAAAGGGATCAAGACGATGGAGTTGTTGAGACGTACAAAAGACGCATCACCACTAAGATCTTTTTCGGTCGACTGTGCGCACTAGAAAATAGACCAAAAATACTTGCACCACATTAACTTACATGTATTTTCAGATAAGTTTTGATATACGCATGAAATTTTTTCTCGTTTCAAATATCTTTTGGTGTTAAATAGTATTTTACCAAACAACTGCTTGATTGATGACTTGTAAGCTATATGACTTTATGTGTGTTGCTGGAGTTATCTTTCTTTGCACAATCTAGCATAATATATACTGACTGTGAACTGACTTTCTCATAATAGGATCCGTCTGATTGAGATTCGAATGACACAATAAAGAAGAACAATCTGACGATATGTAACAACGGATTATTTATAATAGATAACCTTCTTGTATATCACGATATGTACAATAGTTTTAATCTTGCCCTTTATTTATAATAGATTATCTTCTTGTATATCACGATATGTACAATAGTTTTAATATTGCCCTTTATTTATAATGGATTATCTTCTTGTATATCACGATATGTACAATAGTTTTAATATTGCCCTTTATTTATAATGGATTATCTTCTTGTGAATCACGATATGTACCAATAGTTTTAATCGTGCCCTTTATTTATAATGGATTATGTTCTTGTATATCACGATATATACCAATAGTTTTAATCTTGCCCTTTATTTATAATGGATTATCTTCTTATATATCACGATATATACCAATAGTTTTAATCTTGCCCTTTATTTATAATGGATTATCTTCTTGTGTATCACGATATGTACCAATAGTTTTAATCTTGCCCTTTATCTACAATGGATTATATTCTTGTATATCACGATATGTACCAATAGTTTAATCTTGCCCTTTATTTATAATGGATTATCTTCTTGTGTATCACGATATGTACCAATAGTTTAATCTTGCCCTTTATTCATAATGGATTATCTTCTTGTGTATCACGATATGTACCAATAGTTTAATCTTGCCCTTTATTTATAATGGATTATCTTCTTGTGTATCACGATATGTACCAAAAGTTTAATCTTGCCTTTTATTATTAATAGATTATCTTCTTGTGAATCACGATATGTACCAAAAGTTTAATCTTGCCTTTTATTTATAATGGATTATCTTCTTGCACGATATGTACCAAAAGTTTAATCTTGCCTTTTATTTATAATGGATTATCTTCTTGTATATCACGATATGTACCAAAAGTTTAATCTTGCCTTTTATTATTAATAGATTATCTTCTTGTGTATCACGATATGTATCAATTGTTTTAATCTTGCCCTTTATTTACAATGGATTATCTTCTTGTATATCACGATATGTACCAATAGTTTAACCTTGCCTTTTATTTATAGTGGATTATCTTTTTGTATATCACGATATTTATCAATAGTTTTAACCTGGTCCCTTATTCGCTAGCTGTATATTAAAAACTGTTTCACTATGGATGAAGAACTTGATATAAGTAATTATGATTATTATTGTTTAAAAAGAAACTCGATGTAGATGAAAGTGTACATATTTCGATGTGCAGTTGCATTTAGAACAAAAACTGTTAAAAACATTTCGTCTCATCCATTTTTATTTCTTCGGATTTGTTGTTTAATACAGGTTTTCAGCTTTTTAACAGTAAGAATGTCATAATATTGTAGTATGTGTTTTTGACATGATTTAGTTTTTTGTCTACGTATTTTAATTAACTAAGCACGAATTTAATAAATTCTTTATTCTAATATAAACTTTTAAATAAATATTTTTTTTCTTAAGAAACCCTTTATTACAGGTTACCTTACGCAACATCTATCAATAAGACACGAGAATCATGAGATATAATTGCCCCCACGAATATTTCTGATTTACTTTTAGTACATGTAATACATAATTAAATAGGCTGGTTGTATAAAGGTAACAATCTAATTAACTTTATACCAATATAATCCAGTGTTGTATTGAGTTTTTCTTCTTCAATAAGACAAAATCCTATAGACGTTACAATGACTGTCAGTGTATACATTACCAGGGACATATAAAGCTTGATTAAATTATAGGTCCCTGTTATAACAAGACATGCAAGGATTTTGTTTTTGTACAAGGTTTATACAATAATTGGTTTTTTGTAATAATTTACAATAATATTATGTCATTCTAGCTGTACCCACCACGTGCAAAATCAAATTTAAGTATAAAAGGAACACGGAACTCTGGGACATCAAACATATCCAGGATAATATTTACAATCACATTATTTTTATTTTAATAAAATACTTGACGTTGACTATACTTTGAAACTTTATAAAGACAACGTCCACGTACTGACGTTATTGACTTTTAACCCTGGATTGCGGGAATGTGTTCAAAAATGTAGTCTGAATTCAATTACCGTTTGTTTACAATTAAACGCGAAGTTAGAAATAATAAATAAAAAAATGAACTTCAGAAGCAAAATTATCTCACCAAAAGTGCAAAATATAGTCTACGTTACATCGCCCATTGTGTACATGCCACCTGCATGCAAGCTGTCTGTGATGTCCGGGTAGACACTTAAAAAATTATGTACATGTACTATAGTGGCCATAGATACGAAGTGCCCGTTAGTAGTTAAGCTAGAGTTTTTTCAACTTCCAAAAAACAAACTATAAGTTTCATTTTAGCTACTTCAGCAGACAAAAAAGCACCATTTTACACGCTTCTAAAACTTCGAATACCGACCGCAACATTTTAACAAACAAGTTTGTTGGAAAATTATGTTGCCAAACATAATTAAGTTATATGTTCAAATATGAAGTAAAACCACCGTATCTATTATAAAGAGAATATATAACGAGTTTGAGGTCGAGATAGCGAAATTTCAACTCAATGGTAAGATTTTTCATCTCAAACGAGGCTTTGCCGAGGATCTGCAAATAAATCATTTCAGAAAGTATCATAATTCGTGGCCATTAGTATATCGATTGTTTGTTGGAATATTATGTCGACAAACATTAACTAGTATGTTGTCTCTGGTATTTTCGGTGTATTTTTGTTTGCAGTCTGTATTACGTTTAACAAAATAGTACATATTCCTGTTGAGCACCAAATTTTTACATCGTTTTATCGTTTTTTTTTTTTTTGTAAAAGACTGACCAGTGAATGATTTGTTTCAGACGTTCTTTCCGTTTAGACTGACGGATACTGGTGTATTTATTCATTTAGCTGTTTATGTATTTGTTCCCTCATGCAAAGCATTCCTTAGCTGGATTTGGATTCATATAATTTTCGGACTTTAGATTCAATAATTTTCGGTCCCTAGTGCACATATGGCACATCGAAATTTAACAGGTATTTCTGTTATATTTTATTTTTATCACCCATTATTGAAAATAAGAATCCTGTTACTTATCAACTGACTTTATTTATTTATCTATTTGTGTATCTTATACGTGTTATTTATTACTAAGAGTAAGTCAGAATCGACTTCCTATTATATATATTTTCGAAGATAAGTTAATTTAATGACTTCATACACGTATGTTTGTTGATATCAAATGAATTTTGTATCTATGTTAGCATGATTAAATCATCAAGTATAAAAAATCATTAGAGAAGATGGATAATTAGAAATAAAATATTGTTGATACATGCATAAAGGCAATCAGTTCTAAAGCAATATCATAAATCATAGCGTCTTTAACCGTCTACGTTCAAATGTAGTTTAGACAGATTCTATTCGAAAAAGCTTTTCCGTTGTTTCTGATAAAAGTCCATGGTATTCTTTGTTACTCAGTCTTTTTTCAAAAAAAGAAATGACTGTCTTTAAAAGGTAAAAACTACTATCAGGGCTTAAATTATCATTACCCCACTCAAGCATGCATAAACTGACCTCCTCAATATATAAATCAGATGTGAACTTTATTAATCTATCAATTTGATTTATCGCTAGCTGATTGGAGTTTTACCAATGTTAATTTTTAGTTAATTATATTCATTTTAATTTTTAAATATTAATACTTTAATTCTTTTGACAATACCATCAAGTATCTATTGAACAAAAAAATGTTTCTTTGTTGAAACATAGAAATGTTTGAAAAAGTATTCAATTTCTGAAATAGTTTGAATGCTTACGGCATAGCAAAGTTTGGGTATGTGCTTCCGGGCATTCATATGTGTGTATTTGTGAAGAAAAAAAAAGGAACATGATTTTACATTCGAATTAGAATTTATATTTTAAAAAGATTTCAAAAATTAATTTGTTTCTGAATAATATAAAATAGTAAAAATATTGCATTTATTTTGAATTAATTTTAATTTTTATTAAATATAGTTCTTTATTATTTATTTATTTATTTATTTATTTATTTATTTATTTATTTATTGTGTATAAAGTACTGGTTTTAAGCAAGGAGTCAATGTCAAAGACAATATATTATTAAATACTTTATCTTAATAAATGTAAAAACAATGAAACAGTGGGATGAATATCCAGATAAGCGATACTGGTCCACTGGATT
Source organism: Tegillarca granosa (assembly GCA_029721355.1). Classification (NCBI taxonomy): domain Eukaryota; kingdom Metazoa; phylum Mollusca; class Bivalvia; order Arcoida; family Arcidae; genus Tegillarca; species Tegillarca granosa. Next base: position 499,302 of record CM056597.1, on the reverse strand, counting down.
ATATGTTAATTGTTGCTTTTATATTTATCACAAAAGACTGTGTCAATGTCAAGGAGTGAAATGAATATTTGTCTGCTAGACAAATGCCAATGGGACTATAAAAGGTTACAAAAGACAGATAATGTAATGAAATGCAGATTGGTACATTCCATTTCCATCAGTTATTTCAGACAAACCGAAGTTTATATCCGGTTATTGATGGTTATATTTGAACGACGTTGTCTGTGCCGTTATTTTTATAACAACAAAAGCATAAAAACTAAACATAATTATATAGATGTATTACAAGGTTTTGTGGGATAAAGTACAAAACATTTATATTTTATACCGATTGATCTTATATAATGACCAATAAGAAGCTTAAAGGGTTTAACAAAATATCACATACAGCATTTATCAAAGACAACTGAAAACATAATAAAATGACAACTTTTTCAGCAAATGTCTTATTTTTGGTTTAATTACATCCACATGGACAATGGAAATTAAACCTGTTCATATGAGATATAAGCAATGATGCTAATCACTTTCCTACTTTAACACCATCCGCGTGGCAAATTACTACAAGATTGACTTTAACCTTATTATTTGACCCCAACGACAGAAATGCTAATCTTTGTTTTATAAAGACTTATTAATTCGTGTCGTTCTAATTATTGAAATTGCAAGATTTAGAAATTATTGAAGGTTTTAAGTTTTAAGTTTTAATTACATTAATTGAATATTAACATTATGATATCACCCGTCTTGCAAAGACCCGTTTTTCAAAAACAATCAATAAAGCATTGTTTATCATCATATGGTGCGAGATACAAAAGAGTTTTAACTAAACATGATTTTCCCAGAACATTTTGTTGTTCTCAAAATTCATATATCGGAGGTATAATTTTTAATCAAGTGAAATTTAAAAAAAGTATGAAACCTTAAGTCAGCATGTAAAGATGTATTAATTCGGAAAGTGTAAATAATTGTGGAAAGAAAAAAGGGACTGGAATCACAAAAATATAACACAAGCACATCGAATCGATGGATCACATGAAGGCCGAAAATAGTAATGTTCAAGTTTGCTTAATTTGTCACATTTAACCAAAATTACAGATGTGCAAAACTGTTTTTTTAAGGACAGAAGGAATCGGTGTGTCTTCATGAATCAAAGAAATTCAATTAAGCAAAGGGGATAGAATATTTAGAACAGTAGTAAGGCGAAGACAAACAGGACAAAAATAGATGGTAGAAGATACAGACGTTGCTAGGATCCTAACAAATTATCTTATGAGGAATTAGATTTCTTGGTATAGTATTCTTATTGAACTTTATTAATGATTTAACATAATAGGTTTGTATAAAACATGCAAAGTACAAGACGATTTAAACTTTGATTGTACATTTAATGATATTTTTCGTGTAAAGCTTTATGTAAACAAGCAGAAAAGAGCAATTGGTAACATTGCAGCTTAAATTTTTAATTTTTAAGCAATATGTCAAACGTTTAATGTCAAATCTTAAATTGCAGTTTATCTTAATTTCGTTAAAGGAATATCTTACACAAAAAACATGCTTTAACAGTTCTTGTTTATATACAAGGCTCAATTTAAGATGGTTTGTTAGACAAAGGTAACAAATAACCTGAGAACTAATTGTTTTCCGATGATAACTATCTTGAGTGTATGCAATGTATCATTAGTGATGAATTTTATAGGTGAACAAGTACGATTGTTATGTATAAAAATATGTGAATTCCGAGTTTGACATTTTTGGTGACTTCTTTTCGTTCAGTTATCTCAAAGCTTTTTTCAAGGGCACAAATTTGGTTCTCATCTTTATCATTTTGTAATATATATATATATATATATATATATATATATATATATATATATATATATATATATATATATATATATATATACACATACAATATAAATATATATATTGTAAATAAGACTTGTGAATCTGACAATGATATTGGTTATCGATCGGTCCAACTGGAAACGGCACAATTGATTTATTCATTAGTGTCTATGATATATTCAGTTTAATCACAAATAGAACTATGCATATAGGAACAAAACCATAGTATTTTTCTTATTAGTATAAAACATAGCACAGAGTGGGTTACATTTAAATACAGACATAATGTTAAGAAAGTTGATGATTTTAAAGCATTTGTAGATAGTTTTGTAAAAACTGTTTGTAAGTAATTGCATCATATTTTGTATCAGGATAATGTTGGTATTTTTGCAAAATGTTTCAAAGCTGATAATATTTTTTATATAAAGCTTGTGAAAAAACGTTTTTAAAGGAACCCCTGTGGTTTGACACCAGGTTTTTTAGTTTTAAATAAAATACTTTTACGTTTATCTTAATTTTAAGTACTATGTTCGGCAATAATTTATAATGTTTTTCTCAAAAAGGAGAAGTCAAACTCGTGAAGTACAAAACACATTTCTCATAATATTATAAATCATTTGATTCTCATTCTAGAGAATAGAATGGTACTGTAGATTGTGTTTGTGAAACTTTTAATTTTGATGAATGGTTTTTGTATTCTACACATTTGCTCTTTAAAACTGTTCTCAAAAACATATATAATATATACATGTATATACATATTAATTTTGAGGAAAATACCAATATGAGTATAAATCACAAAATATATGTATAAGCTTGGATCATTGGACACTAAATCGTTTGTTTTATTTTAATTTCTATTATAACTTGCTTCAAGATTATAAAACACTCACTAGTAAACTACCAAACAGATTATCATTTATTTTGTTTTTACAGAATAATTACCGGAGACCATGACACCTCTAAGACGAGTTATGTATTTAATATCATATAATCTAAAGTAAGGTGAAACTTTATCTTGGCAATGAGATTTGAATACTCCCAATCAACAAAACCTCATAGGCAGATAGTAAAACATGAAGTTTGTTTTTTAAACATTTTAACAATGTAATAGGTATATAAGCATAAAATTTTTGAAACAAAATTAATCTTAAGAAACTGTAAATTTATTTACATTAGCATTCTGCCTCGATTACAGCAAACCATTTTGAAATCTATACTAGGTTCCTAGATCTTAATTTAAATCCGTGTCCGTCTTCACTGATCAGTCATAGAAAACATAATGCAATCTATGTTAGTGTGTTTAATCCCTTTTTGGTACTAAACACTATTTTATAATTAAGTTCTTTTCTACATGGTCGATATTTATAACCCTAGAGAATTGTATTTACAATTAACAGATAAATATAAGCGATTGATAATTGTCGAGTTTTCTAGGTTGAACGCGTTGTTATTTTAGAACAACATTTTTTGTTCTCGCCACGAATGTGTAATACAGAATAATACATTTATATTCATTTGTATGTGTTAATGTTCTGTTAATTTATAAGCATCAGATCTGCTAATGGAATAGTTGCTGTCAGTTTGTATGTTGTCTAGGTTTGAAGATGGTTATGTTTAGTTAGTTTCGTCGAGTTTGCTTACACAAGATAAGTAATATCTGAATTGTAATATTTCTTTTGCTCATTTAAAAGTTTATATTTATGTTAAATATTGCGATTTGAGTATACGACTAAATGTGACTATTGTCTTTTTCATTCATGAGGTTTGTTGAGTTGGTGTTTTTAAAATTTAGTTTCATAATTAGTATTATTGTTGTTGTTGCTGCTGTTGCTGTTGTTGTTGTTGTCAGTTGTGTAGAATAGCAACTACATTTGCACACGTTTTTAAACAAATCACCGATTTACAGATCATGAATTAATTTTTACTAACGTTTTGTGAATGTTCTCTCTATAGACGATTAGAATTCGATTACATCCTGTAGTCGTATGTCTGCTTTTGATGTCGAAGATGAAAATACACATTGCACTGATTTCTTCTCAACAAATCCTTATCAAAAGATGATATAGCGAAAACTAACGACATTAGACTTTGACATCAATCAGTCCAAGTACAAATAACAATCCCTTAAAACAAAGTAAAAACATTAAATACTGGCACATTAAATTAACTATCTCAACTTTTAAAAAGGAAGCTAGGTCGCATGCTCCGTAAAAGTGATATAAAACGAAATAGCAATATAATTATGTCGGCGGGCAACCACTCATATCAAAAATTTAAAGTGTTATATGCGTTTTAATTGAAAAGGTGAGTTTGAGTAAGATGAAGCAAAAATTATAAATAAATGATAAATCATGATATATTGTATATTTCAATGCCTATTAAAACAAAAGAAAATATTTTAGACTCTGAGCTAACTGAACAGGGTCATTAAAATAACAATGATCACGATTACATTATTAAATCATAATTATTAGAACTTTGAAAATATATAACAGATATCAATGGCATTATGTTATAATGGAGCAAGTCGGCAGAAAAGAACAACATTTTCCCATCTCTATAAATCATCAGAATTTTATTTGGAACACCCTTGAAGGATGTGTTCTGTTTTTCATCACTAATTTGTTGTTCTAAACCAGTGAGAGGTCATGTTCATGATTCAAATTTTAAAAATCTTTTGTATTGCATTTTTATACTTTTTTGTTTAATACATCTTGCATCAACCGAACTTTTTCATGATTGTAGCGATGAATATGTAATATGTTAAACTTTTTGATGAACCTGAAATAATAAAGAATTTTACTAAAATGACAGGAATTTGTAGACATTTAGCAGTATTACATTTTACAAAAATGTTTATTTTTGCATTTAATTATTCATTACAGATTCCCCATTATTTTATAGAATAGATTAACAAATGCTTGTTAATTACAAATTTTGAGATTTATTTAAAACCAAGGTTTGTTCCTTCATGCAAAGCATTCCTTAGCTGGATTTAGTTTCACATAATTTTGGAACTTTAGATTCATTAATGTTCAACTGTTTGGCTTATGTTTTTAATTTATCAAACTTTTCGGTCTTAGTGTCACTGATGAGGAATGAATTTCCGACATGTGCACATCTGGCACATCAAAATTAACTGGTATTTGTGTTATATATTTACTACCCCGAGCGGGTACCGCTGCTGGGGGAGTAAAACTCCCGAGGGTATCCATAACTCAGTAGGCAGTACTTTGTGCTGTCAGAAAATGTACCATTTAGCCAAATCTTTAGCCTTCTTAAATTTTGAAATTTATTAAAAACTAAGGTTTGTTCCCTCATGCAAAGCATTCCTTAGCTGGATTTGGATTTACATAATTTTGGAACTTTAGATTCATTAATTTTCAACTGTTTGGCTTATGTTTTTAATTTATCAAACTTTTCGGTCTTAGTGTCACTGATGAGGAATGGATTTCCGTAATGTGCACATCTTCCACATCAAAATTTAACTGGTATTTGTGTTATATATTTACAACTTAGATAAATGCTCACTGATCTGTCGTTATTGTTCACTTACACCTACTTCAGTAAACAAAACTGTTAGCGTCACGTCCCATTTTTATTCATAAAGAGATCAACAGGTTCGGAAACTGTCGATAACAGTAGATGAATGGCAAAGTGAAAACTGCTGAGCTTCATTGAAACCAGACCGTGATCATAGATTTTAGAAAATAAAATCATTACATAAGAATCATAAATCTTTATTTTTTAGCTACGACATATTTGCAGCTTGTGCGTTTTGATTGTTCTGAACTCTGAAAGTATCCCTTATATTTACATTTATTGAAGGAATAATAGTTTAACGTTGATCATTTTATGTTTAATGCTCATTTTAAATACCAGAAAACTTGAAATGCATCTGTACAGATTTCAGGCTTGTGTACAGGCATTTTTAATATTTATAAAGAAGCTAATATATCCGTTTTGGTTTTGGATGAAAATGCTAAAATGCCTCAGGATTTATTGATCAGTTATTACGTATGAATGCCTTAAAACCCACTGTATCAACGTTATTGGCACTGATTGTAGATTTTGCAATTTAATATTTTATATGAAATTATTCCGTTTATATTTTATTGTTTCCTTCCAAATGTTAGATTTTTTTCTCTATGGACTGTAATTTTAGATCGAATATAATATTTCCGCTTTGAAAAACAACACGGGCATGAATTATATTATTGTTTCACTGTTATGTCTTAACTTATAATCTCTATAGAATTGAAGTAAGAATTTATGTCTTGTCTAAGCATAATTTATATGCTTGGTTTATAATAAAACTTCTTTATTTTAAATCTCTGTCAACTTTTTTTATAATATCTTTCACTCTTATAGAATTGAAACAATTCAGCTGATTTTTATACCAATTATACATTATATTTTAACGTTATTTTAAAGACGTAAAATTATTGAAAACGACAGAATAAAGTTATCAGGCATTCTTACACAAACCTGAAGATATCTTGGGAATTCATTTTCAAATTTTGAATATAAACGCATTTACATATTCTTTAGTTACAGAAGCAGATAGTAACTTTTGGGAAAGATATTTTTTCTCTATAAGGACTTCAACATATTTTCACTTATTTTCAAATTTAAAAATGCACGTATGTAAACAGTGGTAAACACTTCTAAGGCAATGAATAGAACGAATTGTTTCAATTTCGAAAACTGTTTTAAAACCTTTATGACTGTTGTTATTTTATCAAGTTCTTTAAAAACAAAATATAGAACACTGTGCATATTTAATAACATTTCTACACACAGAGATATGTCTTGAGTATTTATGAAATGTAGGTACAGTTTTTGAAGTTTTGATTTTAATTTAAATAAATACAACACAAACATACCGGTCCATGTCCAAATCACAATAAAAAAGCGCAAAGTCAATTTTGAGAATGAAAGGAACAAGGAACTATTGTAAGTAAAATATTTCCAGTATAAGTTTTGATAAAGTGACTACATACTTATCAACAATATTTTGATGACGGCAATAAAAATTTTGAGGGTCTTGATTAGCCTAGGCTTGCAATGTCCTTGAGTCAACAATTTAATTGCAAACAGTTTGCTTTGTTGAAGAAATTCCCTGTAACAATCTCTACTATAACGTTTAAACAATGAAACATATACACAGAAGAAACAGGGATATTACTGGAAAGAAAAGGCAAGACCATACAAAAATTATCATTATAAAATAAGATTTCTAACAAAAAATTAAAATTTTCAAAGTTAAAGCTAAAGTTTATAGACAGATTCACAAAATCATCTGTTAATTGGTTATTTTGGCATAGAAATGAAATCAAAACTTCAAAAAAGTGGGGAGAGAAACATTTGTAATGAAAGGTTTAAAAGCAAAAACTGGCGAAATGACAAAAATTTTGTTGAACAATACTGATTTAATATTTTGCGACATGGTTAAATTAAAAAGACTCTGAAACATTACTGAGTAAATGATAACAATTCGGTCAGATTATTAAATTGAATGTCATAATGCGATAATGTAATCAACATTAAGCATTTTTATAATTAATGATGAGGAATGTTTTTCCGAAATGTGCACATCTGGCACATCAAAATTTAGCAGGTATTTGTATATATTGTGTAACAATATGTACATTAATGTGATGTTTTCTTTTTATTCTAGTTTATTTCAATAAAATGTTTAAATATATACTATACTATATTTAGTATGATCAGAGAGGTTTTACTTACTATGATTTATTTATCTTTTTTTATTAATTTTTTTTTACTCATTAATTATCCGTAACTCGAAACATAAGAAAATGTCTTTTGAAAGCTATGAAAACGCAACCGTGTATTTACAGCAATCATAAGGCATAAGACTATTAAACAATAAGATTGACCCAAAACACTTGAAACCAATTTTAGTTACTTGCAATGTCATTTAGTTTTATATGGTGTCCTTTCAGAACTTTGATAAGAGGCAAACTGACTGAAGTCAGAATACCGGTAGACATTAACATTAGTCACATTATGGTTTTAAGTATGTGTTAAAACCCTTGCATTTTCATTCATTCTGACATAACGACACGTGTACTTCAAAGCCTTGGGAATCAAGTTCAAACAGACTCAATTTTGCTAAGTCGGGGTTTTGAATGCAGAAAAAGTGTGATGAAAAGAGTCTTTAGTACTTTAGTTTCTGAACTTATGAACCGTCAGTTAGAGTTTTTGACTATCTTATATGATATTTATATAGATATATGCCATTTTATTTCTTTCTCGTGTTAAACAATGCAAACATAAAGTGAATTACATGTCGTAGCCATCATATAATTGCCATAGACAATACCAATGTTTTATGATATGCCTATAATTTGCAATATTTTAAATTTGACAAATTTCTAACGATGTCATTGGTTAAAAAGAGAAATTACGTTCAGGTCATTTCTCAATGGCTCGAACTCATGCGCCGAAGTGTTTGTGACGTCGTCCAGGACGAACTGCTTTTAATGCGCGTCATTTAACCTTTGTTTTGATTGATTTTAAGCTAAAATTGCCTAAACTTATTCTCTCATTTGATTAAGTCAAATTTAAAAATAAGCACTGAATCTGATTTTCATTTGGGTCATGAGAAATAACATGAACGCTGTACACACTGTGTAATTCGCGAAGCGATTATGAAAAATAATAATAATAATAATAATAATAATAATAATCCCTTTAAAAAAAATTTTAGTAGATAGATTTAAGTCATATAAATTAAACAACTTTAAACAATCAGACACATTTTACGACAAAAAGATAAAATAACAATTATTTCATAAAATTCTATAAAACATATAAATGTAAAAATAGTAAATTTTCATGCAGAATAACTGCTTTAAAATCTATAATTGTTTTTGTTTTGATGATATCGATTGCAGGTTCTGATATATGTTTGTCTCTCATGTTTTGTTTGGAAAAATAGAAAAACAAATAAAATATTTATATATTTACGCGATGTTTGGTGTTTAATATCATTTTATTGATTTGCATGGAGCCTTTGTAAATGCAAAACTCACATTTACGGGAGTCAATCAAAAAGCTTGTTCTCAGCTAATTAAATAATGTAAAAGTAAGTTAACATGCATATTACAAAGTACCATGCCAACGAGAAAGGAAAAATAACCCCGAAAAGTACTTTAAATTAAACAAGATACAGACTAATATGCATTTAAAAGCAGAGCAATCAAACTAAACATGAACACTTCTCCATAGATGGAACAGGAAAAATATTATATATTTTCTATAAGGGAAACAGAAATATAGTAAAATAATATTATTTGAAGTAGCTTAGGTGCTATAGAAAAACACATATAAATACAGTAAACTTTCAATACAACAAGGAAAATTCTTACCCTAAATTTTGTCAAAATACATTAATGACTAAAGACTGACCTCGCACTGTGAGTAATTTATTTAGGTTTCACATGTTATTTAATGATTGATTTTGTTTTTAAACACACTTTTGTCTATGTACAAAAGAAGCTCATAATATTAATAAAACAGAGAAAATCTTTATTACAAAGACATGCTTTAAATATAAAATTTTAGATGCTTTAACTCCAAGCTTTTTGTCTGAGTGGAAAGTGACTATAAATATTCTTTCAAAGCATTACACTTTTACATGTTTCTTTTTTCTAATTTCAATATGTAAATGACAAGATAGATAAATGAATATATAAATAAATAAGTACTTGTTTTCGACAAGGTTAAATATTATTTTTATCACAATAGACAAGACAAACATGTATACTTCAACTTGAAATTATTCACACATTTTTTAATCTTAATAAGCTATTCAACTTTACAAATGTTTTCACATTGTGTAGAATATTAAGCTGTTAGTATTAACAATACAGAATGCATTGTAAAAAAGTTAAAAGTTAAATCTTGTGTATCAGTGCTACTTATTAAAATATGCTGTTCCGTTTAAAACCTTTATTAAAAGCAGTGCCAGTTACTGTTATATTTCGTTTTTGTTCTAAATTTACCTTTTAATAATTTTTTATGTGTAAAAACAACAATTGTCATATTACAACAAATATTTGTCCCCGTACATTATCCATGTGTTAAAAACAACAGCGTTTTAGGTGTAATAAAAATGTAAATTAAAACTAAAGAGTTTTAAAAAAATTCTTCTAGCGCCGTTAAATCAATTACTCGTAGAACAAACACTATTTGATCTACAGCTGGCCTCTATTGGGTACTGGATAATTAGGTAAATGTGCCGTAAAATATAATAACTTACAAATAAGAATAGGCAGTTCAGCAGTTTGAAATTCAGGCTAGACTGTCGATTCCTAACAAAGTGTATAAGCATTTTCTGAAATACTTTAAAAAGTTCATTTTAGGGACATTGATCGGCGCCTACATCATATTGACATGGACAATGTATGCTAAAGATAAAGATGTCTGATAAATAATCCATATATCATAATCACTAATTATCGATGAATATGAGGATATAGTTAATAAGTTTATACCGTGAAGTAAGATGGTATAAGTAAAAGATAAAGATTAGTACAATGACAGGAGACTATTAATGGCGTGTTACGTTATGTTTGTATTTTTTAAAAAGGAAAAACAATTACTTACAAGACGAATGTTAGCACTATGTTATACTTACATGTATTATGAAATATAACTAGCTCTTTTGTTCAGAATGGTACTCAAATTCAAATATTTGAAAGAAAAATATTTGCAACTAAAAAAAACACAACTGAACAAATACAACGATAATTGACCTACTTCATAATATATACATGGTTGAAATTTCTTAATTAAAAAACATTTTATTTCATGGAAATTGTGTCTCTTTATAAATCTTTTAGTAGCCAGTTAATGAACAAAAGCAATAACGAATGTCAACGTATAATTTCAGGTAATTGAATAAACAAAACATTTTTAAGAAATTTTATGCTTTGAAGAAAGTACAGAAATGTGTATTTGTATAACAACAATAAAATTACCAATACTGAAATCAGTAACCCCCTTTTTCGCAAATGAGGACAATTTTTTATATGTGGTCCTTATATGTAATTGAAAATGAAATATTAATCTGAAGTGTGAAGGTCGGTGAAGGTCGATATCCGTCTGTGCATACATTATCCATTCAGCTGTTAATGTACCGAAAGATGTATAAAATGGCATAACTGTAATTAATTTCAACCCGGTAAAACACCCACGCAATGAATTTGATATTAGAATAAAAATAAAACAAACATACCAATCCCTGTCCATATCAAAATCCCAAAAACAAAGTAAAAACTTTGCAAACTGGCAAAATATGTTAACAATTAATAATGACTTTCAATGGTTATGTTAGCAAATTTGTGAATTTACAATTGAAAACTCTCAACTTGGTAACAGCCAACATTACCAAGAAAAAAAACGATGAAAATCAAATGGACAAACTTGACAAAAGACAAACATTATTGTGTCACTCATTTGATCAGTTTCTGTAAAATTGTCTTACTTTATGGGCACTGGTTCTGCAATGCGCACATTAATTTTTTTTATTAAAAAAAGACAGGTGTTTGGGGGAGGGGGTTAGATATTTTTAAGCAACAAAATTCTTTCTATGTATAGTCTTCATATGAAATACTAGTGAGTTATTTGGTTTGTATTTTGGTGATATTTCAGCCTAATACGTTTGTACATTTATATCAGTTTAGAAGGTAACAAGTTGTGACATAATTTTGCAATTTGATAACATTCATATCGATTGAATAATTTCTTTTTCACGCCATAGAATATAAAACCATTTCGCCCAGTTTGTGTACAAGGCTTAGATTTGTCATTATTATACTTCTGGCTTAACTTAAATCAATTCAACATTAAAGGACTTTTTTGAATATATGTGTGTGTGTGTGTGTGTGTGTGTGTGTGTGTGTGTGTGTGAAAGTTCAGATGTCTTGCACATGGAAACAAGAAAATCCTAAGATGGAGTTTTAGCAAATGTTTTGTCCCTTTTGGGCCTTTCAAGCTATGACATTAAATATTCCTGAAATATATACCTACGCCAACCTATGCAACAAAGAACAAAAGAAAATTTAATTATAATACTGCGTTGAAAGCTGTTATAACACAACGAATATAAGATAAGACAAAACAAACACATACCATAAACACTGTTTAATTTCCCATTAAAAGAGATTTTTCTCAACTTTTTTTCAACCTTTGTAATGCTAATTTTTGGCGATAATAGGTTGTACCATATGTTGAATGCTCTAGAACATAAATATAGAGTGCGTCCACATAAAGGTGCATATATATATAATACAAATACCAATTAAATTTAATATCCGGAAGATTAGTATTTAATTATCTTTAGTTTTTTGTTCATATTTTGGCTGTTAGTTTCTTTCTTTTTAAATATGTCTGGCTGCAGGTCCATTTTGTCTTGTTTTAAACATTTTTCTATAAATTTTAAAAGCATGCGTTTGGATTATAATTAAACACTTAAGTTTATACTTCAAGATATTGAATTATATTCTTGTGTTTTTGTTAGTGTCAGAACTTTATAATAACTTATTTAGAGTTTGTGAAACAATAATTTATTTCAAGCAGAATAAAAACATACGGGTTATATAAATCTAATACCTTAACCTTTTTTTTATGATTAACTTCAGTGTATTAAGAAAAGGCTTTATTTATTTAAATTGAAATTGAATTTCTTGTTTTGACTGATACAATGTTGTTTAAATTCTTTCTGAACAAATTGCAATAGCAGGAGTATATCATAGACAACTAATCAAACGCCGGGAAATCGAAATGCAAAAATAAGTAAATCAATACTGTATTTCAAAAACAAAATGAACAAAACACAACAAATAAATACAAAGTTTAAGAAATAAAATAAAATAAATAAATCATAATCAAATTTTTTTTAGACAATCAGTGATTTTAAATTGAAACAAAAAAACTATCGTTAAATCAGATATGGAAGTTTGTAGTTAAAAATTTAGGAATGAAGTTTTTCAGGTATCAGTTATTCGTCGCTTAAAATTAAGCAAAGAAACAAATTGATATAAAAGTCAACAATTTTTTTTTCAACATTTTTGTTAGTTGGTTTTGGGAATAATAAGGAATTACTCGACAAACCTAAATGATTGCAGCATTAGACTAATATTCCCTAAATAATAACAAAGACACAATCTAATAATCTTAAACCTTAAAACAAAATATACATCAATTCTCCAGTGTAATTCAAAGGGCGATAAATATATAACAGTCTAACAAAGTTTATCAGAAATGGAAAAACAATTTTTAAATTTTGCAGGAGAAATACGTGTAGACGTTTATAGCTAACATCGGTTGAATTTTTGTAGTCTCTAGAGAGTATAATTACCATTTTCAGGCTATAGTTATTATATTCTTATAAATTTGTCGATTGTTGGAACAGCGAAAAGTATTTTCAACTTCTAATTTTTTGTGGACTTAATCGGAAAGTTTTATAATCTTTATCTCTACATATTTATTAATTTTATCAATTCTTGCTATCGCACACACACACACACACACACACACACACAAACACACACACACACACTTGTATTGGTGTATTCCTTTCAGTTAATACGGTAACTGAAGCTGCTTATCAATTAATTGTAGACTCATGGATATTGCAAGCCTAGATTTATTAAGACAATGCAAAAGTTTTATTGCAGTCATCACAGCATTGTTGAAAAGGATGAGATCGCTGCACCCACATATATACTAGATATATTCCACGCCACAAAGTTCTATTTTCCTTTAATTGTAAAAAATTGTACATGTCTGATGTAACTAACTAGACAAGGAGTGTTTTCCCTTCCAGAGCACCCGGTCCCCCCTTCCCTGTTTAAAGTTGACGTGTCTAACTTAATTAGACAGTTTTCAAAGTTTTGCTATTGGGGTTTTAAATTTGACATGGACTAGCATGTTTTTGTTTGAAATGAAATTCTATAAAGACAAACAATTAGCAGGGGCGTCCTAATCTTTTTTGTACCGTTCTTTTTAACATTGTTATTTGTTTGAAAAGGTTCTTCAAAACCAGACAGACACATAGCTCTTAGTTAAAAGTTAAAAAAGAATTGACATACAAAATAACTAGAGATTACGTAGTACTACATTGATTTTGTTTGTGACTAAAACGTTTAATGGACACTTTTTATTTTATAATCATCTGGTTTGAAAAGTTTATAAATTGTAACCATCGTCGTACAAAATATTTACAGAAAAGACATGTAACACTAACCTCAAATAAGTTTCAAGTGAAGCAGAAAATGCTGAATATAAAATGAATTTCGATCAAAAAATCAATGCCTTAAAACAAACAATAATCAACCAAAACACTGTATAAGAACATAAATAGATTAACACAGCTTACGGTAGTTTTATAACAGATTAAGGCGGCTTTGCCATTAACCAATTATCATAATTATGTGTTTAACACACATACAGACATACACACACGCGCACTATATATATATATATATATATATTACAAAAAATGTTATGTGAAGCAGAAACAGAAAATCTGAAAATGAATATAATGAATGATAAATGATGCATTATCGTCGTAAACGTACCATTTGTAGTAGCTATTTAAGTTAAACTTGTGGAGCTATTTCCTTTTCAGATAATCGTTATTTACTTAATCGTAGATTCAATAAACCTTCTCCGTGTAGCTGTGTTTACCTTTGTTTTAATTGTTATGATAGTAATCACTATTTAAATATCACAGTTAAAATGGAAATTAAATTTATTCAAAAGCTAATTTTTGTTACTTATTAAAAAAAATTTAAACGACAAGTTTTGATGATATCTTTATCTTTAATATTTTCATTGCCAGTTAAATATTTATTTTGAAACCATTGAAATATTTGCCAATTGTAATTTTTTTTAACATTTTCTTAATGTTGTTTATTGTTAGGTAGCAATAGTCTGTTTCATATTTAAACTTATTACTCAATTTTGACATCCACGAAAGGCTACATCTGAAGCTATACGACGGATGTGATGATTTTTCTATTGTCAAGTTTCCGTTTCTTTGCAGTAATATCACTGCTTATCTTGCGTATAATTCACCTGTTTCACAGTTAATACGGTATGGTAGGGCTTGTTCTTACTACGGCGACTTTCTACAACGAAGCAAAATGCTGTTATTCAAGTTGTTGAGGCAAGAATATTGCAAGAGTAGGCAATCCAAGGCTCTCACAAAGTTTTGTGGTTGCCATCACAATATTGTTGATAAAGATAATTGAATTACTATAGTTCCATGTTTCTTTCATTCCCAAATTTGACTTTGCACGTGACTGGTGTATAGCTACCTAGACAGGAGGTGTTTACCCTTCTGGAGCACCCGACCAAACTTCCTAAATGAATGTTTTGAAGTAATATATATATATATATATATATATATATATATATATATATATATATATATATTTCACCGATAATATTTCTTAAAATAAGCTGACCAAAATACGGTTTTGCCCCTTTTTAAAAACTATTAGGAAATGCAATTTTTAGTATTGAATTTACTATTCTTTGACAAACATTATTATTTAGCAACACACAAATAATTTTTAAAAAAAATTAAAAGTTAAGCAAAAGCTTGATTCATGCAAGCATTTAAAATAAGAATTTTTCAACAAGACCCATCTGTTGTAATTATATATAACAAGTTAATATGTGATGTGCCATATGGACACATTTCTGAACAGCATTCCACATCAGTGACACTAGGGGCTGAAAAGTTTGATAGATAAAAATATTAGCCAAACAGTTAAAAATTCTTGAATCCAAAATTTCAAAATGTTATGAATTCAAATCCAACTAAAGAATTTTTGGAATTCTTAATTCGGGAGAGTTTGTGTCCTCAGACCTTAAACAACCTTAAGACTGCAAGGGAAAACGTTTAAGATACGCACAGATGGTAAATGTTGTGCATAAATCACGCTTTTTAATTGATAACATTGGTGAATTTATACTGGTTTATTTTTTTTATCATTGGTAACGTTTTCTGCAATGCAATAACAATAACATTAATATTTATTGAACATTTCCATATTCACACAATGTAATATCATTTCATTTGTTTTATAAAGCGCGTTCATTCTATGCGTATTTGCCGATTTTATCATTTAACAGGTATTTGTGTTAGATACTTAAATCAACACATTTTGAACAATCAATCAATTTTAGGGTTTTTTAAAAACTATTTATTAAGTTAACCTCATACATAGAACTGTAATCTGAATTTTGTAGCTCACATTAATTATAACAAAACCGCTACGATTTGTTAAATTCAGCATCTATTTTATTTTCTTTAACACAATTGACAAATATACGGATTATAAATGTCGATTTATAAGTGATGTACATGGAATTATTAATCGATTTATATTCTAACACAAATAATTTCTTGTAAAAGTGTACTAATTAATAACGTTCTAGGTGTTTGGAAACATATGGACGGTAATGCCATACCTAGAAGAATATTTATTGTCAACGAAAAATAGGTGTAATATGCACATTTTACTACATTTGTCGCCGTTTGAAGTATACTTTATGATTTAATATCTAAATCTCTACTTGCACTTACATTAGCACAATGACATTAATCGTTGTTATTATTAAATGTTTTATTTACTCTATAACACTAAAAGTGGTTAAAGTTTACAATATGACATTGACAATGGGATACTAGTTTTTATTATTAAATAATTACATGACCGGAACACTAAAATTGGGTATCGTGAACGATATTACATTGCCTCATCTTCATTAACGTAGATAATATACAGAGTTTTACTTTAACCCAAAACCTCTCACATGGATAATGTACATAATGTTCATTGGCTCAACAACACTTACGCGGATAATTTACAGAACGTTCATTGACTCAACAACACTAACATGGATAATTTACAGAACGTTCATTAACTCAACAATACTAACGTGAATAACTTACAGAGCGCTTATTGAATCAACAACAATAACGTGAATAATTCACAGAACGTTTATTGACTCAACAACACTAACTCGGATATTATACACAACGTTTAATGACTCAACAACACTAACGTGGATAAGGTACAGAACGTTTATTGACTCAACAACATTGATGTGGATAATTTACAGAACGTTCATTGACTCAACATAACTAACGTGGATAACTTACAGAACGTTCATTGACTCAACAACAATAACGTGGATAATTAACAAAACGTTTATTGACTCAACAACACTAACGTGGATAATTAACAAAACTTTTATTGACTCAACAACACAAACGTGGATAATTTACAAAACGTTTAGTGACTCAACAACACTAACGTGGATAATTAACAAAACGTTTATTGACTCAACAACACTAACGTGAAATGTTAACAGAACGTTCATTGACTCAACAACACCAACGTGGATAATTTACACAACGTTAATTGACTCAACAACACTAACGTGGATAATTTACAGAACTTTCAACAACACTGACGCGGAAAATTTACAAATTATAATCGCTTGTTGACTCAACAACACTTACTACAATGTTACATTGACTCAACAACACTAACGTGGATAATGAATGTACAAAATGTTCATTTACTCAACCTAACCAACTTAGACGTGTGTGTGTGTGTGTGTGTGTGTGTGTGTGTGTGTGTGTGTGTTTAGGTAATTCATAATCGGATTGCAATGAGTTTATAACGACTTTATTAAATAAATCAAATACTTTGTCACAAGTCGTTTGTTAGTACATGTGTAAGGTTTAACGGTATTTTTACACAATATTATTACAAGATCTTGACTTATATCTGCATACATGTTTTCACAAACGCTCACGCAAATACAAACAAAGATATATACATTAATATATATTCGTTAAACAGAACTGATTTCTTGAATAATTTCGTCATGTATTATGCAATTTGTAGTTACATGGTTAAGAAAAAATATCAACTGCAATCTTAACTTGTTTCCAGCTACCATCTTCAAACTTCACATTTCTACGCATTTCCCTCGTGATGTGTATCCAGAAAGTACATGCATTGTTGTGACAAAATGATCAGTTAACTGTTCTTTTAAATGAAAAAAAAGACTGTTAGGTCTGCATACACATAAATGTTTGCGACACATATAAACGACCAATCAGTGTTAACAAACGTGCAAAACTGACCATAATAATAATAATAATAATAATAATATTAATAATAATAATAATAATAATAATGATAATAAGGGTTGGAAATGGAGTGATGGATTTTTTAAAAACAAACAAACAAAAAAAGATAATAGAGCTTATAAACGCTTAAAAGTATCGGGTGTTCTTAAAGTATATAATTTTTGTGTGGTGTCAGAATTATTAAACCTATTAAATACTAGTAAACGATTTCTAAATGAATAGAAACTTTTGAAAAACAAAATTAGTGTATATTAAATTGTTTAGTATAACTAATATTCTCTTTCTTAAACCCGAACAAAACTATACGTGTGTAAACAAAACATAATTCAGACAGATTGTATTTTTAACGTAATGATCGGACCAGTGTCCCCTGCATAACTGCGAAAACATAATTCACTTCGCTTAGAGATATGTAAACTTGAAATGTCCAACGAAATTCAGAATCAACTAAATGAAACAAACATTTTAAGTAACTGAATTTTAACTCATCATAGTTTTATTGTTACTGACATTATTTTATATGCATTTTATCAGTAAAATCATCCTCTTCTTACCGTTTTGTGATTTATTGATAATATATTTGTGATACTTTATTACTTAAAATCTTAATATTGTATCACCAAACCTATACTTATGGCTGTGAATTTACATCCTCGTACATTTTTATGCTTTTCTGTGATGGATTGAGTCTATCTGCTCGAGTGGCGACGTTTAATGTAAAAAGGCTTTGAATAACGAAGTTGTTTTACATTTCCCAGTAGGAATGTAAGATGTCAAAAACCTTTAAGAATAAAGGTGGGTAATAATTCACATATTCCTTATAGAATAGAAATGTATTGATCAGAATAATTTAAAGTATACATAAGCTTTTGATGCTGATGACATAAATTGTAATTTTCTACTGTTTCTTTTACCATTTATATGTGCAAACAACACACGGATCATATTTGTCAATAGTAAAATATTACGAATAAAAACTGCATCAGATCACGTGGTATTTATAACGATATGAATGGTTGGCTACAGCGACGTCTGTAAAACACGGCATCGATTGATGTTATAATTCGATTACAGTTTTTTTCAATAAACCAAACCTCATTAATGTCGTAAAATAAATTATTGCAAACCATTGTTATTCACCCGAAGTAAAATTATCTTTCCATAAAGAGGTTAAATTCTTTTAGTGAAACATTGGCACATGAATGATACGGAACATTCCAAATTGTTTAGAAAGTAACATGAAAGTCACCGTATAAAGCTGGATAATACAGGCACTTTTCAATATCAAAGACATGTATAGGTATTGGACAAATGATGCTTTAGTATATATTTCTATATATATTAGAACCCTGCCTCCGTAATGGAAAAATTACATTTATTTTATCATGATGTAGTAAATAGAGCGGTTATCCTTACAACTTCACTTATCATTGGTTAAAATTATCAACAAGATTAACGGTTTGGAAATCAAAGGAAAGGATGGACTTATACTGATAAATGACAAACAAAGTTACACAAGTTTTATATTGTTTTTATAAATGCTTTTTAGATGCATTTTACAAGTATGTTATATAAGGCATAAGTGTTATACAATATTTGAAAAACAGAATCAAATTACCTAAGACGTTTCATCAATCGTAGCATTATGTAATTCTCGAATGGCAATACATGTGAAGAAAGTAGTTGCTTGGAAACAAATTCATTTTATTTAACAGGAGTAAAATATATTATGGATGCATTTTAAGGATATTATTGCATTTTGAAATTCTGGCATTATATGTTTTGATTTTAAGATATAACTATGAATTCAGCTTCTACGTCGGTGACAGTAAAACAATCCCCGGTGGAATCTAGAAGCAAGAAATCACCAAATCAACAAGTAGACCTCGAGGTAAGAACATTACCTATAGAAAGATTTGTTTAAAAATAGCAATATCCGTTTAAAAAATTTTAAAAGAAGGTTTAATTAAAACAACCATTGCTTATGGTCTTTGTATATTAAAATTTTATGTACGAAAAAAGGGATTGAGATGGGGAAAAGGTTTTTATATAGTTTAAAAGGTAAAAGAGTTATTAAAATGATGCACCTGGATGCGATAGAGCTGTTTTAATTTTTTTTTCTTCAGATGTTTCAATTTTTATCTAAACACTAGTTTTGACTGCATAATAAATAGTAAAAATGTATAACACGATTCAAAATACACGAGTGTTTGAAATGAACCAATCTCTATAAGGCATGAATATTGTCATGTGCAAAACTTTGAATTTTTACAAAAGGAAATTTACAAAATTTTGCACATGGCAATATCAACATACAGAAACTTGATTTAAAAATTATTTAGAATTATTAGAATTTTGATCCAAAATTTGACAATTTGCTTGAACTGACATAGATTAAAACATAAACTCATATTAGCAATATTGATTTGAAAATCCTGATATAAATTAATTCCGGTATTTAAAAAAACATTGAAATAAAGTTATAGGAAGTAAGTGAGTGCCAAAAAATATGTATAATCATAGTACCCCTAGGAATACAAGTTGTCTGATTTAACACATAGATTACAACACCACTAACTTGTTTTTGAACACTACTCGGGAAAAACTAGTGAGGAAATATTTCATCACTTCAAAGGTAGGAGGTCCGTCGGAGGTTTCTTCCGCATAACATTGGTTTTCTCCCTTGACCGGGACGTTTTACTCCATAACCCCCCTGCACTATGATTCATGAGCATTTTTATATTGAATGTAATTAACTTCTTTTAAAAAGAAAATACAGAGTACTTAAATTAATCAGGCTACTATTCATATATGTGTATGTCGTAAAGTTAATTACCAATAATTGATTTATAATAAATAAATGTAAATTTATTGAACATCAGTGAATCAAGACAACTCATCAGACTAATTCTGACAGTGTGCTGATTATCGTAGGAATAATTACAATAATAGCATGTCGAGACGTAAAGCAGATACTGGTATTTTTATACTGTTTTGATATTCAACAGACTTTGATAAATAAGTTAATACACCCATTAACATTGTAGCTTACAACCTGTGCATGTTTCAACAACTTGTAAAAGCTAGTTTTTACAAATTAAACATTTTAAAATATCCTTAAAAATGATTGCGTGCATTCAAACCTTCCAGTTGATGATAGAATGGTAAGGCATGGAAAACAAGTATTGCAAAATGAATATCTGTTGACATTACAGTTCTCTGTATAAAGTATAGGAAACAAGGTTCCAAAATGTGGTACTTTGAAATGAATCACCTGCTATATTGTTGAAGTAAAGTTTTTATAGTTGCCGGTTTATCGACTTGTACTTCTGCATTGTCCCAGGCATATTAAATGAACACAAATCATGCATTTTTAAGTAATCGAATTTATACTTTTATTTTCATTTGAAAAAAATCATAACGTTTATCATGCGAATTTGGGGTTGCTAAGATAAAATTTGTGTATGAACAAAAATCAACCTGATTCCCATTTTGTATTTAACTGATGTCATCAATATAAATTTTGTTGCGACGTCTGGGGAAAAAGTAAACCATTTCCTCATTGAGGATATAATGAGTTATAATAATCATTATTAATGTGAGATTCCAATTCATGTAACTTCTTGATTGTTAATTTTATCAATTTATGTTTATATTAAACAAACATGTATGTCTTTGTTCACTAACTATTAATGTGTCCTGTTCACGAACTAACTAAGTTTTTTGGTTTCATTTTCCGATATAAGTTTAATATCAATGTGTTTTTATGTCCATACCATCAACAGATACTGTAATTTGCATTTCTATTATGATATGTCAAAATCACTAAGAGTGGATTCTGGATTCGCGTTTCAATAAACGAAAAGTTACATCGTTTTTGATTTAGCAGATAGTGGACAAAAACTTAGTGAAATAAAATGAATGAAGACAGTGCAAAAAGCAGTATTTCAATACAGCTTAACTAATGTGTCCATGACGCAAACTATATTTGGCAAAATAAATAAGAAAATAAACATGGTTGGAATGCATTTGTCTGTGCTATTGAGAAAATATAGTTTTTTATCCTCCTAACGCTATCTTAAACCTCATTTTACCTGTTTGATGTGTTCTGTGTACATAAAAACTGACATTGACTTACTTTAATTTAATAGCCCTTACAGTCTAAGTGAAAAAAAAATAAATGAAAATTATTAATTATATTGATTGACAAGTAGACTCGTTCTAATTAAGATAATTAAAAATTGATTTCGCTGATATTTAACACCTGGCTGTAAACAAAAAACTAAAATTAAATTACATTTAAAGGCTGCAGTTTTAACTTGGTTAAAATTGTTTATGTTGAATTTAGATGTACAAAAATATTACAGGCAAAATACAACAGACCATTTTCTAGCGAGTGACAATGAGTTATGAAAACTTAAGGGTTTGCCGTTTTATAGAAACGAATATATTTAAGCGTAATTTTGAATAAAATATGAAAGGAATAGACCTTATAGTATAGCATAATGTATAAGTTGTAAAATAAAACGAATGTTTAGCCCGCAAAGATACAAACAACATGATGAGAATCGAAAATGATTAATGATAGGATGACGATAAACTCTGATAAAAGAATCGTGATTGGACCGTGAAACACCATTACATCACTGTAGTATACTCTATTTTTATTCGTTATAAGGACTGGCTTTGCGATCAACATAAAGCCTTTCGTAAACACTACCTGCATACTGCCATCGCATTTCCTTTTGTAATTCTTTAGATTAATTTTTTGATGTTATTTAAATTCTCTCTTGAGTACCAAGCACTATTACATTTTCATTTAACCTTGTGGTCATTACTACATACCTTAAAATGGTACTTAGCAATTGTTTCTAAACATAAAATCGTTTAGACACCTACATATACATACAGACACACACATTAATGAAAGGAAGATAGACAATCAGACAGACATGACGATTCCTCGAAACTAATTAAATATAATCTTTATAATTACATAGAACGATATTACATAGTGTATTTCGTATTTGCTTCAGTGTTACATTTTTGATTCAGACATCAATGGAATGGTTTTTCTTTTCAAGTACGAGCTATTAAATTTTTTCTCTTTTACATGTAGTAAGTTGAATAGTTTTGGATAGTTTATTATTATAGAAGTAATAATAAAACACAAACATTCCAGTCCTTGTCCAAATCACAGTCACGAAAAAAAAATAATAAAAATAAGAACTTTGAAACCTTTGAAATTTAGTTTTACACGTGAACTTTCATCAAGGAAGTGAGGCCGGGTGCTCTGGAAGGATAAGCACCTCCTGTCTAGCTAGCTACACCCGTCACGTGCAAGTCAACATTGAGAATGAAAGGAACAAGGAACTATGGTAAGTCAAATATATCCAGTATAAGTTTGGATATAGTGACTTCATACTTATCGACAATATTGTGATAACGGACATAAAGCCTTTTAAGTGCCTTGATTAGCCTAGGCTTGCAATATAAATGACTTTTTGTCATTTAAATAATAATTTTTGTATAGGAATGACTATCAAAAACAAATTACACTTTTTTTCTGTAGTGAATTTAAACCAGTTATATTACTAACTGAAACTAAAATCTCATGAAATAAGAGATTGGTGCCAGTTGCTAAAAACATGTACATAGCAATAGCTAACACCAAAATAAACAATAACGTGGATTAATAACAAATGATACGTTTTGACTTCCGGATTTTACTTAGACATCAAAGATTAGTAATTGATAAATGTCTAAATGTCCTGAAATGTTTAAATTGTTTGTCGTTGTAATGTGTCAAAACTCGAATATTCCTGTAAAGATAAACGTTGATAAACGTGATAACCGTTCAATAATATTTTGTAGCTTATATATATATATATATATATATATATATATATATATATATATATATATATATATATATATATATATATTATAATTTTATGTCAAGAATGTAGCTTATTAATACAAATGTTACTGGCTCATTTTCTTCGGAATGATTAACTAATGTAAGCTTTACGATGCAGAAATCTGAGAATGACAAGAGAACGAGGTTAAATTTGAGATTTTAGTTAGATGATGGTTATTTAGAGATACGTTTGTTGTGTATACAGAACATTATGCATTTTATCCCAAACAACTAAAGATAGGGAATGTAAATGCTAATTAGTTTGTGTAACATTCATAAAAGTAAATTGTTACAAATCTCAAATTCCTTCATTTTAAATTCAATTCCTTTAAAGCCGTTTTATTTCGTCAATGAAATAGAAGTCTTAACATGTATTATTTATATGTCAAAAAATACATTTTTTATAATCAATGTAGATTAATACGCAATAGAGGTACACGTGATAACGATGATTGAAATGTTTTACTTGTTTCAAATAATCTGTTTTCAAGCATTAAAAGAATAAAGTTCAAAACAAGATAATTAAAATATTCGAGTGAAATATCTTCGGTTTCTTTAGAAATGTTTCTCAAAAGGACTTTTAACGTAGATTGTCAATTTCACACATACATATTTGGTTTAGCATCAAAAGCAGAATAGGCAATCAATTCTAACTTGAGGAATGATGAGGAATGATTTTCCGACATGTGCACATATGGTACATCAAAATTCAACAGGTATTTGTGTAATACATTGAATACTAGGATGGCCCTACTGGTCTACACTAATTATACACTCCTTATTAAATATCCGATTTTTTCACATTTCTTAAAAGTGATAACTAATCACATGGGATATAGTATATTGCGTATCTGTTATCATAAGAGCTCATAAAGTCACTCGTTAATAAAATAACATCTGGGACCAGCTAAGTCTAAATTACGGACGTTTGTCATGCAAGCATGTAATTTATAAGACCATATAAGTAGTAATTATAAACTGAGTACTATATACACGCATTATCCAACTAGGTATTATTGACTGCTTTCTCATAAAGTTTTTTCTTATCCCATACGCTTAATTGAAAGCATATGGTAATTTTGACAATTTCGACTCATTTAAATAAAACAGACATACCATTCCTTGTCCATTTCACAATCCCTAAAACAAAGTAAAAACTTTGCAAACTGGCAAAATATGTTATACACGTGAACTTCCATCAAGGAAGTGAGACCGGGTGCTCCGGAAGGATAAGCACCTTTTGTCTAGCTAGCTAAACCCGTCACGTGCAAGTCAATTTTGAGAATGAAAGGAACAAAGAACTATGGTAAGTCAAATATATCCAGTATAAGTTGGGATACAGTGACTACATACTTATCAACAATATTGTGATGACGGCCATAAAACTTTTTAAGGGCCCTGATTAGCCTAGGCTTGCAATATCCTTGTGTCAACAATTTAATTGTAAGTAATTTCCTTCGTTGCAGAAAGTTCCCATAGTGGGTACAAGCTCTACCGTACCGTATTAACTGTGAAACATATACACCATACGCAGGAGAAGCAGGGATATTACTGCAAAGAAACGGAAAGTTGACAATAGAAAAATTGAAGTCATCACGTTTGTCGTATAGCTTCAGATGTAACCTTTCATAGGCGTCATAATTGAGGTATAAGTCCAAATATGAAGCAGAACATGGAGAATCTGTCGTGTCTTTTATTTCAAGCTCACTTGGATAGATGACATTCACATATTCTCCAAATTTGTGATTATTTAGAAAAAGAACTGTATTACTTTTTTATGAATTAAGGAAAGTGGCAGGGCGTGTTTTCGTTTCTCTGGGTTTTTAAATACCCATTGTTTTCTAGTTGTACATAAAAATACTTTACTGCAATAAATTTTCAGCCAGGTACTTAAAACCTTGTTCAAGATCCTTATTATAAATTTAACTGAAATTAAAAGTTCCGAAAATCATTACCTGACGAAACATTAACTAGTACAATACAAACTCACAGTTCAGATTTTGTTCAGTTTATCGATGGGGAATGACAATGCGTGTACACATGAAAACATACAAGGTCCCAGTTGTAACATAAAACGTGAATTTTTATTGACAAAACAAAAATCGTATAATAATCTGCAAACAGAACAATGTTAGTAGGGCATTTCGTTATTTATTTACATTTACACGGAAGTGATAACGTGTAATTTCCGAAACAGTTGTTTTTGTTGTGTTAAGTTGTTTTTTCGGAAATGTAAAATTATTCTAAAAGTAGTGAAAAACAAAACATTGTAAAATCCATAGTTTATTTATAAGTTTAAAAGTTCATACAATCTTGCTTGATATACCCTACATTCAAACATAAATTCCCGCAATGCGTCATTAACTTTAATGGAAAAGGGAAGTGATTTATAAATAAACATTAAATGAATATAACAAATAAAAACAAAATAAATAAACTTACAGGTAATAACTACTTTCCTTTGAGTAACGTGAAAAATCTATTGAATAGGACAAAAGTTTTTATCATTATTATTATTGTTTTTAATTTCACATTTTTATTTGACCTTAAAAAAAATCCATATCCAGTTACATTAACAACAAAATGCTATATTTTGACTTTACAATTACATAATACATTTCATTTCTCTAAAATATTGTTAATACTTTATATATATTCATGTTTAAACAACATTGCAGTATACATTAATTTTAATTGTCGATGAAGAATTGCCTATGCTTTTATTGAAGTTATTCCAAGAAGATTATTGTTCATTTGGAGTGTCAGAATAGTAATATTACATTTGTAACAGATTCAATATTGAGCAATTTGATTTTAAAGTTTTAGTTTTCTGTCTCTCTTTTCAAGAGGATTCATGAATGACGAAATTGCAACAATCAGAAATATCTCTTTTTTTAAAGAATCTAAAAAGAGACTCCTGCTGCAATTAACAGTCTCAATACTATATTGCTGTGTATCAGAGATGTTTAATTTTGGATTGATAATTTTAAGACACGTTTTCATTTTTAAAGTCTATTAAGATCTGTTATGTTTCGTTTTACCTATAACCGCAAAGATATCACTTAAAAAATATAAATCATCATAAATATTTTTAAAGAATATAATTTTACGGTAGTATCTCAAATTTGTTTTTTCGTTGAAAATTAGCGGAGAACCACAATATTTAACTGCTAGTTTTAGACTTACGATTAACTCTTGGATTTTTGTGTTTTAATCAATTTGTCACATTTGGTATATTAAAATTCGCTTTTTTCAATGTCTTACGTCAGTCATTTCATTTTTAAAAAAAATTGATGAAGGTTTTGTCAGAGATAATAAAATGGCTCTTACTTCATGTCTTTCATCCTATGACAAAACTGTTCATGTGGTTTGACATAAACTAGGCTTGAAACTTTTAAGGGCCTTGATTAGCATAGGCTTGTAATAACCCAGAGTCAACAATTTAATTGTTAGCAGCTTTCTTCGTTGTAAAAAGTAACCGTAGTAAGACCAAGCTTTCCATATCGTATCGACTGTGAAATAAATACACAACACGCAGGAGAAGCTAGAATATTACTGCAAAAACAACAGAAAGAGCTGACTAAAGAAAAATTGAAGTCATCACGCTTGCCGTATAGCTTCAGATGTAGGTTTTCGTTTATGTCATAACTAAGGTGTAAGTACAAATATGTCATCTATGTATCTGTACGAGGAGTGGAATGTTTTTGTGACAGTCTTCTCTGCTGATTCGATACGGTTCTGCAAAAATTCTGCTTCATATTACTAAAAGAACATTTCTGCAGGCAAAGGTACGCAATTTGTGTTCATTGTTATACCGATTGTTTGTTTGAAAATTATATTGCGAAACACAACAAATATGTTGTCTGCCAATGCATATTTAAGCTGGATTTAGAGCCATATAATTTTAGAACTTTGAATTTATAAATTTCAACAGTTTGACATATGTTTTTGTATTGATCAACATTTTGTTGGACCCTAATGTCACTGATGAGAAATAACTTTCCAAAACGTGCACATATATCATATCAAAATTAAACAGGCTTTTTTGTTAAATATATACTGCTACTTCATACTTATCAATGATATCGAGATAATGACCATAACACTTTTTAAAGACCTTAAAAAGCCTAGGCTTGTAATATTCCAAAGTAAACACTGCATTTGTAAGCAAATTGCTTTGTTTTAGAAAGTTTTTGTAGTGGGAACAAGCTCTACCATACCGTTTTAACTGTGATACAAAACATCATACGCAGGAGAAGCAGAGATATTGCTGCAAAAAAACGGATAATTGACAATAAAGAATCACGAATTCTTGGTATAAAGTTTGAAATAAAAATGTTACAACCTTATGCTGAATCTGATTTTGTAATAGGAGTGTATAGATTGTTGTTTTACCATCCTCATTAAAATTCATATTTCTATAACTGGTATTTACGGACGACTCTTATTTATCTGAGATGTGTCTACGTTAAGATAATATCAATCCATTGAAATTTATCAAATTTTAGATTTGGCAAGAAAATATGAGAATTAATATTAAAACATTAGTATCTTTGTATTTTCAACCATTTATCTAGGTCATGAAAAACATAATTTCACCATATGGTCTCGCTGTTGTCGTAATAACCATTGTTAACTATTGATGCTTTAAATGAAATCTAAATAATTTTAGGTTTATAGGATACTTTAACAATAATTTATTTTTACACTATAATTTTCTTAATGATATGGGGTGTTTACTAATAATTGATTACTTCTGTTATGTACAGAATAATCAAATCTAGTACACATTTGTTTGAATGAGACTATTTATTGTTTTTGTGGAACATATGTCATTGATGTATATAAAAATAACTATTATAATGAAAAAATATATGGTTTTCATACATATTGCAAAAAAGTCATGCAATGATACGCCTGACATATGGCCATTGTTATATGATCCTTTTTTTCATAACTAATACATCTAAAAGTGT
Organism: Tegillarca granosa; assembly: GCA_029721355.1. Lineage (NCBI taxonomy): Eukaryota > Metazoa > Mollusca > Bivalvia > Arcoida > Arcidae > Tegillarca > Tegillarca granosa. The sequence continues at coordinate 470,345 of CM056597.1, read as the reverse complement.
TATATGATGCAATGAGAGGGTAATTATTTTAACATTTTCTGCGAAAAAGTTAATTTAACATTATTTTGTAGACAGTCAACCACAAAAAAAATATGTGAATACGTTACTTTCAAAAACTTTAAATAAGAAGTTTGTTTGATATAAATTCTATGTTTGCGTTTTTGTTTCCGACATATTGAAAATAATTTCCTTTACCGCTTGTTTTAAATTTTTTTTTTTTTTTTTTTTTTTTTTTTTTTTTTTTTTTTTTTGTAATTAATAATTTTATTGGCATAAAAAAAATTTCTTTTAAACCATGTTTGGTTTTTAAAAAATTGAGTACATGTACGAACGTTTCTTACTTTGCATAATCTGTTTTGATATTAAAATAAAAATCTATAAACGTAAAGTAATATAAAACTTTATCTGCTATTTTTTGCTGAACTTAAAACGTGGCAAAGTTTGCTTGAATCCGCCAGTAACTAATTTACATAAATAACTAAAGTTTAATTTCCATCTAAAGCTGACAAGAATCAAATTCTGTATGGAAGGTCTTTGTTTGAAATAAATTTAAAAATTTGACAGCATGACCTAAGAAAACCAGGATTATCGTTTTTATAAATAGAAATAAAGTCTTTACAAATTTTTTTCTAACAAAAAATTTAGTTTAAAATTGGTATATAAGAAGGAAATGTAAGGCCACATACACTATAAAATAACTATTTAGAATTTTCCGTTGACATAATTGTGTAGTAAAACTCATAAAGGGTACTCAAACAAATTGCACTAGCCAGCCAAATAACCTGAATGTTTGAAGCAAGTTAAGTTGATTTTTAAGGATGTTTTTTTCTGTATTTTCGAATATTTGTGTCATTGATATAGTTTTAATAGTGTATGTCAGTAAATTGTTATGTAAATGATGTCATTCGAAGTCTTTCCCTCTAGAAATGTGGTCAAATTGCATTTGAATATTATAAAAAAAATCTTTGTAGCTTTTTTAAAAAATATGTATTAAGAAATCAATTACTTACCGTTTTTTTATTCGAAAACGTAAATATTGTCAAATACAATTTCCTACCAGGCCGATCTTTTACTTAATTGAGGGCTTTATATAAAAAATTAAAAACTTAAATATCGTGATTTTTTCGATATCCATAATGCACTAGAACATAGTACAGTTTGTTCATACAGTGTTCATTCTTTGGATCAAAAGTTAATTACATTTTTATATGTCACTGTCGATAATCTTACAAAAGTGTGAGAGGTCAAAAACTGCTGAAATTGTCAGTCCTCTGTAATCAACAAAACTGGTTTTTCTCAAAAATGTTAATAATTCTGTGGAATTAAAATGGTTAAAACTTGTAAAATAACAAATCATTAAAAAGGGATAAAGCAAATTGCATAAATTATGCCATCAATACACGATTATTGTAATATTAACAATAAAACACAGACATACCAGTCAATGTCCACATCACAATCTGAAGGATAAACATTTTTTGTATGAAAGGTTGATTGATCAGTTGAGCTGTTACCAGTGTTTTTTATGAAGAATCTGTATGTACTCACAAAAAGAGTGTAACCTATTGTAAAAAAAAGTATGGTATCAGTAAGTTCGAACAATAAAGTCCGATTTAAGCAGAACAAAAAATTTAAAACAAAGATAAACTTGATAATTCAAGAATGACAATACATGTTCGTGACATGTTAAAAGAATAGGTTATTTGTCGGCTTCAAATATATACATGCACTAGATATGACAAAGTAATTGCAAGACACAAATTTTGTAAGTCACAAGGCTTGTTGATTTGATTCTGTCAAGTAAAAATTATACAACACCTTTTCATAAATGCTACTTGTCACTGGGAAGCCAAACACGAGAATCCACTAGAACAATAATGTATATATATAACATACATTTATTATGTAATGAATTCAATATATAATAAATTGTAAAAAAAAATAAATAAATCAATTAATAATAAATAAATAATGACATTAGTATCAGGACATGTGACTATAAAAAATTATTGTAGTCTAAATTAAGTAAGTACTATATACAAAAATTGTAAAATAAATAAATAAATAAATAAAAACATTGTTCACAACTATAATGTTGGTCATTCGAAAAGTCGTTGAATGGTTAGAAAAGAAATAAAAATATGAAGAAGAAAATTAATATTACGGTAAATATAGTGTATAGTTTAATATATAAATGTTCTTTAACAGAACTTGATACTACCAATATTATGAAAATAGAACTTTAGAGATTAAGTAGAAATTGTTCTCAAAAATTACAAGTCAAATAAAAAAGAACATAACGAACAAGAAACTTATATAGCACATCTTAAAAAAATATTAACTGAAACACATGTTGTCTGAGTTGGTCTATCAATATCAAAACTATTTGCCCATGTCAAGCCCGATGGTATAGAATAGAACATTGTCTATTAACGAAACATCACAGATATGTAACTGGCAAAGTATAAGTTAAGCAGGTACCCCTCAGATATCTGAGGAAGATGTTTTACCATATTAAAACCCACACACCTGTACCATTTTTTAATGTTATAATATATCAAATGGTACATGGCACCTGGATACTAACGCTATAAATAGTAATCATTGTGTTGCAAGTATTGGTAGATAGGCTTTTATAACAGAAATTGGACGTGTCACTCCATTTCTTATATATATTGCAAGAAAAATCTTATTTTTTAAAATTTTTAATTAGTTTGACATATATATATATGCATTTAGTATAAAATTAAACTCCAAATTTTAAAATTAAATTTTAAGTTTAAATGTTGCCATGACGGTTGATTAATAAATGCTAAATCAACTTTAATAAAAACTAAACATTGCATTTAAACCAGTTTTTAACCATCTTCTAGCAAAACTAAAACAAAAATGTTTTAACATAGTCAAATAAATAATAGGTCTTTTACAACTTTCTTCTTATATCTAATTCCGACAAACAAGATTTAAAATTATAGGACTATAATATACAAGACATAAATTACATAATACATTTAACATTATAGTGTACTGCAATGCAATGTAATAGTAGATGTAATTAATTGATAAAAGACATTGAAGAATATTGGCGAAATGAGTTTCTGAATACAATCGGCATTAACCACACTTCGCAGTGTTTACTTTTCCAACCGAACGATTCTTTGATCGCGATACCTACGACACATTATAAAACAATAGAGTGTAATTCAAGCTTTTTAAATAGGTTCCTTCTTGCTCCAGAAAATAAATATTCAAATAAATAAGTATTAACACTAGAAATCAATGTAGACAAAACAAAACAAAATCTATAACTAACCAATTGTACGCCATAAAAACTTCTCTTATAACCAAACCTTCAATAATCCGAGTCCTATCATCATAGATGTGAGTAATATCACCGGAAAAGAATTCAACCCGCTCATTTATGTCCCAGTTGGTCATATATTATTCCTGAGCAAGATTGTACTAATAATAAGACATTAAAGTTGTACAAGTCCAAGAATATACTTCTCCGATATATATATATATATATATATATATATATATATATATATATATATATATATATATATATATATATATATATATATATATATATATGGTTTTATTTACAACACGTCCAATTAAGTAACGTGTTTGTGCGTGCATACATAAATGTGTTCTTTCTCTGGTGATGTTTCAAACTTCATTAGTGCCTTAGTAGTTATTTATTCATCATAAATACCAGAGTTAGTAATAACAGATGGCTCATAGATGTATCTGATTCCGTACATTTGGGACACTGTAGCATCAGGCATGACCTCGTTCATTCATGTACACAATATGTGTGTTCAGTTGTTTTACTTACTCATTCGTTTTATGTAGTCTAAATGGAAAGCACATAGACATGCTAAAGAAACTCATGCAAACATTGCAAGAGACTCATTAGTTAAGTCCTCTACATGTAATAATTAGGTAGAAATAAAATTATTTGCAACACGTTCCCGGAATAAGAACTCGGACCTTTCGAAATATGTGTTATCATTGCGGGAAAAGCGCAAAGTCTTTGAAAAAAAATAAACCACTAATGGTTTGAGTTTTAAAACCTATATCTTCATACTGAGATTTACGTGTGTTTAAAAGTGTTTAAAAAGTTTCAGAAGTTTAATTAGTGATATATTTTATGAAGTGGATTTATTGAATTTGAGAAACAATGGCATCGGTTGCAGCTGCAACAACTTCAGAGACTGGAGAAAAAAAACGAGTGGCGCGAGTTGGCCAACAAGTAGATTTAGAGGTAAGGTAACCAATGATTGAGTCAATATGAAAAAATTATAATATTGAGTGGATTAAAGGAAAATGTAAACTTCGTGTATATATAACCTCGAATTGATTGTTGCCAAGTGCATGTATTTGTAACTTGCAGTGATAATTACATACACAAGACGTATACATTAAGCATTGACTATTTGATTAAGATCGTGTGATGTAGAAAGGTGCGCGTGTAATATTTCGTCCTAAATTAAATGAGCTTACTACAGGTTCAACTTCACTTATTATGTGTAGGTGAAGTTTGAGTTAAAAACGCCAATAGAATAATTTTTATTTTCTTTATACGTTTACTCTAATTCCCATCAATCTGAAAACTAGAAATTTGTTAGGAAATGTTCTTAGTTTTGTTCCCACATTTATTTAACTTTTTTCTGTTAACATTTGGTTATATAAAGTGTCTTATACATATTAACAATGAATAGACGGAAATTAAGATATTGAAATTCTACAAACATTAAACAAATATTGTTTTTATTTGTTTAATTACAATTGTTCAAACTTCAAATAATAATATTTGTTTAATACAATAATCAATGGTATTTAAAATACTTATCGAATTTTGAATTTGCAGCATTTTGCACCTCCTTTCTCATCGTCGTAAATTTAACTTTATTTACTGACTTCTATAGACTGGCCTGTTTGTTAATTTGATTCATTACTACAAATACTTACTATTTTACCAACCTGGCTTAAGATGATAAGTAAATAATATACATGTATATCGTCAATGACCACCGCAGTAAGTATCTCTGATGTAGAGAATCAATTAACGCAATATGTGTAGATATAACGATAGAAATAAATACAATATGTCAGTCACAAGTATAGCTGTCATAACAAAGATATATAATTGTTAAAAACATGACGTTTAATAGAGAGCTAGTCAATAGGTGGTATATGAGAGAGAGAGAGAGAGAGAGAGAGAGAGAGAGAGAGAGAGACTTAATTACTTGTGATTGTGCAGTTTTTGGAAGGTGGGGCATTGTGTTGTAATTACATATCCAACATCAAATGCCGCTGCACAATGATTGTTGGATGTACTGTTAAATGACCAATTAGGAAGAAGCAATTTTGAAGTAATTATTGGATCTTCATTGTTACAATAAAGAAAACTTTCTTGAAAAGACAATTTAAATACATGACCTCGTATAACTCACGGTCAGTTAAAATACATCTTTTGTAATGTTTATAAAGGTTCGGAAATTGTCGATAATTATTTATTCAAATAATTTCGGGAAGGGAATTATTAACTACTCGCGCGCGCGCGCGCGCTGTGTGTGTGTGTGTGTGTGTGTGTGTGTGTGTGTGTGCAAACGTACATTGATATTGCTACACAGTCATAATGCATTTTTTAAAATTTATTTCATCATTATACTAAAGAAAATGCATTATGACACCACTGTCACGGAACTCTAAGTATTTTAGAACAAAACGTTGTCTCTTAATTGAATGCTGTTTAGTTGATTAGGTTTTGAACCATTAAAATTTAATATCTAATTTGGCATTAAATATTTGAAGCAGTGCTTCTACAAAGTATGTTGTATAGTTGTTTGACATCTCTGCTCCATAAGGAAACAGGGTTAGCAAATTACATGAACATTAAATCATTAGGGTCAGTTTTATTTCTAATTTAGCTTTTTCATTACTCTTTACCCAGACAATAATGGTTGCAGACCAATGTTTCATTGCAAATTAAAAATCCGCCAATACCCTATGGACATGTTTAGTACTGTGGTTATATTTTCTTCACGGTTGAATTTTGATTAGAATTCAATTATTAATAGTTAAGTTACAAGTTATATTGATGGTTGTGAAGTTTTTTACTGAAACTCGTAGCACTAATGAGGTTATAGACACATGACACAGAAAACATCAAATTAATTCACAGGGGATATTCAGAAAAATAAAACTTACATAAATAAGATATAAATGTTTTTGTGTTGAAATTAGAAATATCCATACTGTGCTTATTACAGATCAATTTATAGGGTTATAATTTCACTTTAAATCAAAAGCTACAGAGTATTTCAGTCGTTAACAACACTTAACAACATAATGTATCCACTAATTCAATGGGCCCTATTCAATAACACCCCGATTTTCTGTGTTTTCTGGCATTTTATTATAAGTGTTTGTATTTAAGTATATCTTTCTTTTGAATATTATTATTATTTATTAATATTTGATGCATGTATGTATAATTGTTATTGTTGCCCTCGTTGTTTTTTCCGGTTCCCAAATTCCAATGTACATGGATTCACCCGAGAAGTATTGAATAGCATTGGGTTTTTTGTCCGCGCGTTTACGGATACCTTATCTCTTGTGACATGGGTTCGAATTCCACTTTCCACTTTCGAATTCGCAGAAGGTTATTGAGTCAAAACTGAAAACAATCTCAAGTAAAAAATTCTTGATGTAGGCGTAAACACCATTACTACCACTTCAATTTACTAACAGTTGTAGTGAATAACATTAAATTTGTGATGAGTAAATATTTGGTTCTTACAATGAATAAAATATTTGAACATCAATTTATCCTAGTGTTAAAAATTAATTTATCATCCCGGTCGTGTTGATTCTGATATCATACCTACATACCAGTATGACTTTGAGGTACGTTATATAGAATCACTTAGTGTCATTTACCCCTATTACTAAGTACACCTCTATCTAACTACCAATGTCCGTTCCTTTCATAGGTAAAAATGCCTCTAGTGATGGTGTAGAATTACCTTCGGTGATGATAATTTGGGCGATTGTCTTGAATGGTTTATGCTGATAGATTCAGATATTACAATTTTTTTTCAAAACTTTCTTTTGATGTTTTCTTCTGTTTTGAAAAGGTTTACTATTGTACTACCATTTACATTCTATACTGTACAAGGGGTGTTCGATATGTAATATGTATTGTTTCAAAGCGCGATAACGCTTTGCACGATTTCGTTAAGAAGGATCACCTTAAATAGCTCTATTCAATACCTTTCCAACAGTATAAACACTGTGTCTTCAACTCCACATAGTTTTAAAATTATAACCATTTTAATAGAATAAGTCGTTGAAAACCGTAAGTTGTAAAAATGGTTGGGAAACGGGTTTAGAATATTGAAGAAAATAGAGATAATATAAAAATTTCGCACAAAACTCGGTCATTCGGTAATACAGATTTTCAGTACTGGGAGGTTATGGGCCTGATGGGTATTCATGGGACATTTCGGTGGACATACTCTGTCAAATATGCAGAAAATCTGACTGACATGGGACTGTAACAAGCAAAGCAAATATATCAAAAGTCAGGAAATATTTGAAAGTGATGGCAGGTGTCCGATTCGTGATGTTGCCAGAGCTGTTGGCATATCGCTGTCACGGGTGCATTTCATTTTAAAACGTATTTTGAAAGTACGAAAGATTCCTGCCAGATTGATACCGCATATATTGCTGATGACCAAAAACGAGTACGAGTACAAACCGCTAAGCAATTGCTCAAATGTTTCCCAAATTCAATCAAAGACAATTTGCAAACATTGTTACCTGTGACAAAATATTGGTTTACTATTTCAAACCAGTAAGAATCTGAAACAAGATATGGTTAACTTAACGCGGTAGAAGGCTTGTAGTTGCCAAAAGAAGCATAAGAACAAAGAAGGTTTTTGGTCTTCATATTCTTCTTATGTGATAGTAGTGCCGTACTGATTGCGAAGCCGAAGACAAAAGTATTAGTGGTCGCTATTACCGAGATTATATAATAAAAAAGCTCAAGAAATATAATCTTAAACGACGTTCTGTGTCAGGATTTAAGCAACCAACATACTCTCCAAATCTAGCCTCATTCGACTCTTTCCTAGTTCCAAAACTTAAAAAGTTCTTATTTGGTTGTCGTTACAAGTCCCGGCAAGCATTTGGCTCAACCATCAGTCAGTGCTTCAGAGGTCTACCTACATCACCGTATCCTTATGCATTCAGAAATGGATTCAGAGGTTGAAGTTATGTATTTCAAATCGAGGAGAATACTTTGAAGGAAAGTAGTGTTTATTTCACTATTGGAGTCGAATGCTTTTGACATATTGTACAACACATATTACATATGAACAACCCTCGTATTTGATTGATTCTTGGTTTAAATATAAAATTGTGTTCGTGATTATGATTGAGCTGTCGACGTTTAAGTACATCTTTCAAATACGTCCAATTGGCTAAACGCAATACCCTATGAAAAATATTTTACGTTAACAACGAACTCCGTTACATATCTATAACATGAACTGAGAAGTAACCAAACTAGATAATAAATTAAACATAAATACTTAACGGCACTTGTACTTACTTTAAATCAATAAAATTACTTACTTTCTTCACCTTTACCAATTACTTTATTTATATCTGAGATCGATACTGTAATCACAATGAATTCAGCATGTCGTCAGCGATAATTACATTCTAACGTCATTTCTAATCGTTAAGGTGTTACTTACAGAAAAAGCCAAATCCTGATTTTCTGAGAATTAAAGACGTTTAGAACTGTCTCACATCTATACAGAGACTAAACAATACACAATGTGAGACTAGGTGAACCTCTCTTATTAAACTAAACAACAAACATACCATGTATTCAATTTTTTAAAAACATTTTAAAACAAGAGGTCCAAGATGGCCCTAATTTGCTCACCTGAGTTTAAATGTAACTGGTATGTCTTGATAATACCTGGTTAAGTCATAACATGTTGCCTCAATAGTAGTGATTTCAGATAACATTATTTTTAATGTTTTTGTTTTTAGCTATATAGGTCACTGTGACCTACTTTTGGTAGCCAAAGCGACCAGAAACACAAATGAAAATGGCAATGGTCTATAGGTGCTAATGACTTATATGAATGAAATGTGACCAGTAGTGTCTGAGAAGAAGTCTTTTGATGGATGTATGGATGGATGGCAGAGTTCCTATCCATAACAAAAGCTCACATGAGCAATTTTCAGATCCGGATTTAAGACTTTACAGATTTGACACATAAATTAAAATATTTTTTTAAAAAAATGTAAAATTCAACTGCAAATTATTTTAAAAAATTGTTCAATTAATTTAAATAATGTCACATAACAATGATTTTGTAAAACAAAACAAAACAAAGCAAAACAAAACAAAAATAAAATAAAATAAATAAATAAAAGGTTTTAGATGAATATACATATCAGTATCACATGTATTTCAAAATTTTAATTTACTAAAAGTAAAAATTCATAACATCTCTTCAATGCACCATTGTAGGTCAAAAAATAAGAAATTAAAATAATAATAATAATAATAATAATAATAATAAAAAGTGGCCTCACTTGGATTTGAACCCTCGACCCTTGGGTTGCTAGAATTGAAAAAGAAAAAGGTCGAAAAAAGCGACTTGTATTCTACAGAATTTCATGAAAATTGTTAAACATAGGTTTCTTCACATAAGAAAATGATGTTTGGATAAAGAATTCACCTAAATTTATTAATATTGTAATTTTGGTAAAAAAAAAAAAAAAGTACTATTTACAATGTATAAAAAATAAACGCAAAAACACGTAACCTTATTTTTCACAAAATTGTTGGAATTCACAAACTTGGTTTATAAGATGCTTTAGATGCCAAATATTACATCAGATTTTATCTCAGTGAAGTGGTTATGGAGAAGAAAATTGTTTTAGGTTTTCAACTATTTAGGTCAATGTAGCTATATCAACCTAAAAAGTAAAAATTAATAAAATTTCTTCCATGCACCATTGTAAGTCATAAAAATTCAGAAAATAAGAAAAAAAAATATAAAAAAGTGGCTCCACTGGGATTTGAACCCTCGACCCTTGGGTTGCTAGAATTGAAAAAGAAAAAGGTCGAAAAAGGCGACTTGTATTCTACAGAATTTCATGAAAATTGTTAAACATATGTTTCTTCACATAAGAAAATGATGTTTGGATAAAGAATTCACCTAAATTTATTCATTATTGTAATTTTTGTAAAAAAGTACTATTTACAATATACAAAAAATAAACGCAAAAACGCGTAAACTAATTTTTCACAAAAATTATTGAAATTCACAAACTTGGTATATAAGATGCCGTAGATGCCTAATATCACATCAGGTTTTATCTCAGTGAAGTGGATTTGGAGAAGAATATTTTTTTTAGGTTTTTAACTATGTAGGTCATTGTAACCCACATTTGGTAGCTATGGCAACCAAAAACACAAATCTAAAAGGCAATGCTCTATAGATGCTTTTGACCAAGTTTAAACAAAATGTGACCATACGTTTCTGAGAAGAAGTCGTTTGAAGCAATTGTTGACGGACGGACGACGGACGACGGAGGGTCTGTCTTTATTGATACCAATAGCTTACATGAGCACTTTGTGATCAGGTGAGCTAAAAATAGTCCTACTTTGATCAAATAACGAACCAGAAACACCGAATGTAAATATCATTTAAGTTCCAAAACAAAAATATTGTTTTTTAATTACAGCTTTTGAGCTATAGCATAAGTGACATGTATATCTATTGTCATATACCATTTTTTGAATGTATTTTATGATTAAATTCAAAAAATGGTATATGACACTATTGTAACGGAGAACCCCTTGTCCTGGTGTTATCTGATAACCAAAAACATCAAAAAAAGTAAATTAAAAAAAATAAATGAATAGAAATAAAAATAAATTAGTTTGAACACACAGAAGAATCGATGTGGAAAATACATACGAAGTCAGAAAAACTTAATTATCAAAAATCAAAATAAAGAATGTATCGGTATTTATTTCCTTGAAAAACTAATCAATTATCCTTATTTGTTAACCTATATCAGCTTGACTTCCATGTTTCACGAATTTCAGGAGCAGCAACAAATAAAACACTTTTTGATAAAAATAAATTAGAATTATCAACGGTATCGACGAAATCAACATTCGATTTTGATCTTCTGTATGTTTGTAGGTTTATGCTTCAATTGATTACAACTCATTTTACACAACAGCAAAATCAAAATATTCAGCATGAAAATCATTGTGCTTATTTCTACTTCATTTAAAAACAGCGTGTTTATACATTTTCACCTACGCCTGTACAAAACATAAACATTATATCCAACATAGTTACATATCGATCCAACATATCACTTTATTTACACTTAATAATGTGGTTAATCTAACAGTCAATTCATCATTTGTATTTAAAAATCGAATTATATTTATTATTTAAGCGTTATGTAGAAGTATCTGGTAGGAAGTCGATAATCTTTATTAGGGTCATCTCACTGATCATCAATTTTGATTGTATAAACAATATGGTGTTTTGAATTCAGCATGTGTTACCCCCCTCCCCCAATTCAAAATGTAGTGGCTGGTGCATAAGATGTTTTAAATATAGTCATATATATATATTCTTTAAAATTTCTATCTGTTGAACTTTTTAAAAGTCATTAATTTTTTCATTTTTTTTTTTTTTTTGTATTTGGCCTTCTTTTCTAAACACTTTTTCAGACTCTCAATTTTTGAGATAAAGTATTTTTGTATCTTATGTAAACTTTTTAAAAATACGTTGTGTAGAAAATATTTTAAAATACCTCGATATCATTGTTTATTTCATTTTTCTCCTTAAATTTTCTCCGTCATTAGTACTTCTTATGTATACATAATTCCTGAATTATTTTACTATTTTAATTGTGTTTTCATTCTGTTCCTTTAGATAATCTTTATCTTCACAAATCACGCTACATACGTTAGTTTAACGGGTACTATCTGTAGATAAGCATGGCGTAAGATGCTTTATATAAGGTGTTTAGATGTATATGAACAAATAAGAATATCAGCTGGTGTCGTAACTTGGACATTTAATAAATGTTCATCAGTACAAGTATGATTATACATGTAAAAAAGAGAAGTTTGTTCAAATTAATTTTTTTACAATATTAAAGATGTTAGGTAGAGGATATGACTCTAATCAACAGGTAAGACGTTATACTACAGTGAATGTGGTACAATAAGGTGAGAAATATCCAGGTATTACACGGGCTAGATAGATCCGTTAAGTTTTATTTATATTCACCAATAGTTATTCAATTTAACTGATTCCTAGATTAACTGAATCGATTGTCATTGGTCTATTTTATTCATTAAAACAAGGCAGTAACCGTCAGGGTCATCTCATACAGACTTGTGTTTTTGACAAATCATTTATTTTATCATTTCATTTCAAACAGATACTGCAAAATTTTCTTTATTTAGCTTTGTTCATTTTGAAACCGAATCCCTTTTTAAGTTTCTTGGCTAGTTTCTTTTGGTACTGGGGGCTTTCATTCGGAACTCCTCAATATAATAATAAGTTATTTTTTGTATTCTAATTTCATCATTTCTATCTTCAGAAAAACGGTATTGTCAGATCTGACAGAATTAACACAACTGTGAGAATGTCTAATATAAAATCAGAATAATTTCGTAGGCAGTAATAATTTGTTGATAATTTTAATTGGATTCACTGGCGTACCAAGTGATGCCAATTCTTTATTTTTGTGCAAACTGTTATATAATAACTACAATAATACTAATGCGATTATTAACAATAACTAACTCACACACTCTTATGGATACACAATGGTCGTATTTTTCCAGAATAGCGTCATAGACGAATTGTAGAATTATGCGATTCCGGTTCGATCCACGAAAGTTTCATACGTTGTTTCACATAATATATAGTATCCAATCTACTGAAGTGTCTATTGATGTTAAATACCAAAAACTAGCATATGTATGATTTAGTAACTTTTTTCTTGTAGAAATGTATTTGTAAATAATAAACAAGATTAAATATACCTCAGTATTTCTATCTTCCCTCTATTTAAACAAACAAAAATACGTGGGTTTTCAAAAACTATTTTCAACTTATACTGCTTTGATAATATTAACTTCTTTACACATATATAGACATATATAAATCGATCTGTCTACATCACGTACCAGTTACTGATATATAAACTTTACTCACTTGCTCACAAAACATTGCAATACCAATAACTAATATACAACCTAACTCACTCACTAACTCACTGTACACCATCACAATACCAGTCACTGATAATAAACTCAACTAACTCACTAACTCGCTTTAAAACATTGCAATACAAATTTCTGATGTATAAACTTAACCCACTCACTTACTCACTTCACATCCCTATCATTGATAGCTAAAATACTCACTAACTCACTTCACATCCCTAACATTGATAGCTAACCCACTCACTTCACATCCCTATCATTTATATCTAAACCACTCACTAACTCACTTCACATCCCTAACATTGATAGCTAACCCAGTCACTAACTCACTGCACATCCCTATCATTGATAGTTAACCCACTCATTAACTCACTTCACATCCCTATCATTGATAGTTATATATTTGTTATTTAGTATTTGCTTGACTTGTTATGAGGTGATTCATATCACCAAGCCCATTACATTGATCCAGAGTACTGTCATTTATAATAACTCTAATTATTATCAGTAAGCGCCTTACCGAACTGATTTTATTAGGTAACTGATTTTATTAGGTTGACGGATGGAAAACAAAAGTATATACCAGATACAGTCACAATATAGAAAAACAATTGATATGAATAAACACATTTTTGTATACATTTGTATATACCTTGAGTTGGGGAAGGCCGATGTAAACACAGCATCTATTACTTAATCAATAGATGAATATTTCCATAATACTTATTGTAACAGACAATAATATCGATACTTCTACATCAGCGACGATTGTAATGGACAGTAATGTCGAGAATGGTCTGTTCTCAATAGAGTTGTATTATGGTAGATCGTATCGCCTAGCGAATTGTGATGAGTTTTATCGCATCTGGCATTTACACCACAGAGATGATTTCTCTGTAAACAAAGCAAACGGGTTTCCTTTGATAATTAACACTTTAAGTTCTGAATAATGTAAAGTATCAGTGTGTCAGAGTGTCATAAATTCGTCATTTAAGTTGGTATGTTCATAGTTTCGCGACACTGTTAATAAATACTTAAATATTTAGACTTTATTGTGTCATGTCACTCTTATACTACACTGGAGTGTCTTGTATCATGACCCTGTTATTAAACGCGCACATAGAGTTCAATGTGTCATGAAACTTTTATTCCGCGCTGAAACTTTCAAGAGTCCAAAGTGTCATGACACGACACTGTTTTTAAACGCTAAAATATATTTAGAGTGCCTTGTATTATGACCCTGTCGTTAAACGCTGAAATATTTCTAGAGTTCAATATTCCATGACACTTGTTAAACGCTGAAATATTTCTAGAATTCAATATTCCATGACACTTGTTAAACGCTGAAATATTTCTAGAGTTCAATATTCCATGACACTTGTTAAACGCTGAAATATGTCTAGAGTTCAATATGTCATGACCCTGTTATTTAACGCTGAAATATTTCTAGAGTTCAATATTCCATGACACTTGTTAAACGCTGAAATATTTCTAGAGTTCAATATGTCATGTCACTTTTTGAAAGCTTGCATATTTCTAGAGTTGATTGTATAATAACATTGTTAATAAATGCTGAATAGTTTCTAGTGTGGATTTCATTATAACACTGTTATTAAATGCTGAAATGTTTCTAGAGTTCAGTGTGTCATGACACTGTTAAAAGCTGAAATATTTCTAGACTGTTTCATGTCATGACACTTTTAAAAATTTGGAACTTAATACCCAATAATCACAAAACATTGATCAAATGATTAAATGTGGCCTTTGCATTGTGCATTTTAATTGACATTTAACTGTATCACAGATCTTCCAAAGCGTTTGTCGTTCAATATTCCCCAAAAGGAAACCTGAAGCTATATCATTATCCCACCTCAGATGAAAATCTTTGATTCCCATTGGTCAATTAGTAACCTAATATGGGATTGTAATAGGTCACTTTTGATTATCTCCCTTAAAATATATTCGGTCAGTAACGATTACGTCCCCTGTTACCCGGTCTGCAGCCATAATGGCGTCGTCAACAAAGCGTTGAAATGTTTCTGTTTTTGCAGTTGAAATAATGTTTTGACATGAAGATCAAGATCTTCGGTGGAATAAATTCGTTATTATCGCGTCGCCCAATATAAATTTTAATGACTCCATATATTTCCGTATTAGGTCACTAAATCACTGTGTAACTAATAATATTGTTTTTATTACATTTATGTATATTTTGCATCATTAAAACACGACTTAATTGTGGCGATAATCACAAGTTTAATAAAAGAGTAATTATTTTAAATGCCATGAACTGTTATTGTTGCAAAGTTTGTTTCTTAAATTTTGAATTGCTTTGTCAACAATTGGATATTTTAACAGCAGTTTTTTTTTTAAAATAGTTGCATATCTTTTAAATTTACAACTAAAAGGATTAAAGAGCTTTGTTTTGTTTTTGTATTAAATTAGTCAAGTATTCGTACCAAAGCCATCATAATTACTCGTACATTAAATTCATTTTATAGCAAACGTTATTATTTATTTATTTTTATTTATATATATATTTATTTATTTATTTATTTATTTTTGACACAGCTGAAAGCTTAGATAAGCTATTGCTATTTATCTTCATCCGTGTCTGTCGTCCGCTGTGCGACGTGCGTAAACTTTTATCATTTTATTCTTCACCTCCAAAACCACTGGCCCTAATTTAATGAAACTTGCTTATCATTATGCCTGAGTTAAAGCCTTTCAGACTTGTTATGAAGTTATGTCCCCTTGGAGCCCAATAAAGGGGAAATAGTAAACAGAAAATAAAGATATTCTGCTCTGAAAGTACAAGAGATATACCTTTGTTATTTCATTTAGATTATTCGTGGGTCATCTAGTTTCAGATTGGCACAAATGATAGCCATGGGGCTCAAAATGGGGAAATACCGAGTCACTTAGTTGAGAAATTGCTAAAAGTCATATATTTATCCATATATCTTGAAAACTATTAATTTTTTGTAAAAGGCATGTGTATTAGATTATTGTAGATGTTGAAACAGCAATCATTTTGATATACTAGTATATAAACTTGAAAGTTTGTGTAATAAATATATTGTACCTTGTAAGCAATTTTTGACATATCATCAGGTAAGCGTTAACAACCATGGGCCTCTTGTTAAACATTTTATGTTACTCATATTTAATAAATTCTTACGAATTCGGATTCATTTGTACTCTAAAATCCATTGCACACTAGGTCGTTCGTAAAACGTTCGTACATTAAGTACTTGTTACAGCTGTAAAATGATTGGTTTACATGTATAAGTACTTGTTCAGACTGTAAAATGATTGGTTTACCTGTGTAAGTACTTGGTACCGCTGTAGAATGATTCGTTTACATGTATAAGTACTTGTTCAGACTGTAGAATGATTGGTTTACCTGAGTAAGTACTTGGTACCGCTGTAGAATGATTGGTTTTTCCTGTGTAAGTAATTGGTACCGCTGTAGAATGATTGGTTTTCCTGTGTAAGTAATTGGTACCGCTGTAGAATGATTGGTTTACCTGTGTAAGTACTTGGTACCGCTGTAGAATAATTGGTTTTCCTGTGTAAGTACTTTGTACCGCTGTAGAATGATTGGTTTTCCTGTGTAAGTAATTGGTACCGCTGTAGAATGATTCGTTTACATGTGTAAGTACTTGGTACCGCTGTAGAATGATTGGTTTACCTGTGTAAGTACTTGGTACCGCTGTAGAATGATTGGTTTACCTGTGTAAGTACTTGGTGCCGCTGTAGAATGATTGGTTTACCTGAGTAAGTACTTGGTACCGCTGTAGAATGATTGGTTTACCTGTGTAAGTACTTGGTACCGCTGTAAAATGATTGGTTTTCCTGTGTAAGTACTTTGTACCGCTGTAGAATGATTGGTTTTCCTGTGTAAGTAATTGGTACCGCTGTAGAATGATTGGTTTACCTGTGTAAGTACTTGGTGCCGCTGTAGAATGATTGGTTTACCTGTGTAAGTACTTAGTACCGCTGTAGAATGATTGGTTTACCTGTGTAGATACTTGTTCTAGTTTACCCGTATCGATCGGACAGCTGTAATTTTTGAGATGTACATTTTCTGTTTAAACAGAAAGCGTAAAGATATATAACTCGTGCATTCTCAATTTTAAAGATTTATCATAAGTTATCTTCCTTTAAGCAGAAAATACATGTCTATCAAATGATCAATATTTTGAACAAAGCAGTTGTATCCTTGTATTTTGAATATACAAAGCAGTGACATTTACATGACTAGTTAGTATACAATGAAGTGACATTTACATGACTGGTTAGTATACAATGCAGAGACATTTACATTGTTATTTAGCGTACAATGCAGTGACATTTACATGACTGGTTAGTATACAATGCAGTGACAATGCAGTGACATTTATATGACTAGTTAGTATACAAAACAGTGACATTTATATCGCTAGTTAGTATACAATGTAGTGACATTTACATGGCTAGATATTATACAATGCAGTGACATTTACAGATGCTATATACATATTAGTGCCAGTTCAATATTAAGTTAATATATAAAGCAGTGACATTTCTATATTTAGTTATTTTATACAAACAGTGACTGTTGTTTATATACAAAGTAGTGAAGTTAAATATTTGGTTTATATACAAAATAGTGACAGTTCTATATATAGTTTATATACAAAATAGTGACAGTTCTATATATAGTTTATATACAAAGCAGTGACAGTATTATATTTACTTTATATAGAAGGTAGTGACAGTTATATATTTATTTTATATCCAAAGCAGTGACAATTATATTAGTTGTTGTATTCAAAGAAACAGTACCGTCAGACTCCGAGAACAAGCAATTGACCGAAGTCTATGGACAACATTAACCACGATTTCATCTACGGCATGAACATGCCATGACACAAGAAAAGAAGATACAAAGCAGTGACAGTTATATTACTTGTTTATATACAAAGTAGTGACAATTATACAAGTTGTTGTATACAAAGATGTGACATTTCTATATTTAGTTTATATAGAAAGCAGTGACAGTTATATTAGATTTTATACACAAAGCAGTAACAGTTATATTAGATTAGTTGTTTAAATACAAAGCAGTGACATAAGATTAGTTTTTTATACACAAAGCAGTGACAGTTATATTAGTTTTTATATAAAAAGCAGTGACAATTATTTTAGATTTTAAACACAAATCAGTGACAGTTCTATTAGATTAGTTGTTTATACACAAAGCAGTGACATTAGATTAGTTGTTTATACACAAAGCAGTGACATTAGATTAGTTTTTTATACACAAAGCAGTGACATTAGATTAGTTGTTTATACACAAAGCAGTGACAGTTATATTAGGTTTTATACACAGAGCAGTGACAGTTATATTAGATTTTATACACAAAACAGTGTCAGCTCATTTACTTTGTTCGTGCTAAATTAAAATATAGAAACCATTTATCCGCATTTATTACAAAGTAAATCCAATATTAAATCACATAAATGAGAAATAAGATTACAACTTTCAATAATGATCTGTAACGAAGATCCTGTGTCAGTAATAAGTTAATTATCTTCAACAAAATCCGAGAATGGAAAGATTGACAATATAATTTTCTCTGATGATTTTAATTCGGTAATGAAGTTTGAATGTGGAGTTTTTGCTTATCCATAAAAGGTTTTCCAAAAGAGGTTAAATATCGGTAAGAATCGACACTTTAATTTATCTTCCAGCTTTTCCAGAAAAAATATAGATGAGGAAGTTTTAATGACATTTGTAAACTAAACCCTAAACTAACACTAAAACTTAATTAAAAAAACAAAAGAATGCGAAAATTAAAAAAAATGATGGCGACAATACGTCTGTAATAAATGAAAATTTAGATTTTGGTTAGAACAACAAGCAAGTTAAACTGGTCGATTTGTCTGCATTAGTAGGACACGTACGTACTCGAATGTGAGATTTATCTGCATTAACAGACGTATGTAAAACGATGTGAGATTTATCTGCATTAACAGACGTACGTAAAACGATGTGAGATAAATCTGCATTAACAGGACACGTACGTAAAACGAATTGAGATTTATCTGCATTAACAGAACACGTGCGTAAGCAGATGTGAGATATGTCGGCATAAGTAGGACACGTACGTTCGCAGATGTGAGATTTATCTGCATTTACAGGACACGTACGTACTCGGATGTAAGATTTGACTACATTAGTAGGACACGTTAGTACGCAGATGTGAGATTTGACTGCATTAGTAGGACACGTACGTACTCGAATGTGAGATTTACCTGCATTAACAGGGCACGTATGTACAATGATGTGAGATTCATCTGCATTAACAGGACACGTACGTTCTCGGATGTAAGATTTGACTGCATTAGTAGGACACGTACGTACGCAGATGTAAGATTTGACCGCATTAGAAGGACACATACGTACGAAGTTGTGAGATTTGACTGCATTAGTAGGACACGTACGTTAGCGGATGTGATAATTGACTGCATAAGTAGGACACGTACGTACGCATTTGTAAGATTTGATTGCATTAGTAGGACACGTACGTACGTAGTTGTGAGATTTGACTGCGTTAGTAGGACACGTACGTTAGCGGATGTGAGATTTGACTGCATAAGTAGGACACGTACGTACGCATTTGTAAAATTTGACTGCATTAGTAGGACACGTACGTACTCGGATGTGAAAATTGACTGTATTATTGGGACACGTTCGTAACGCAGATGTGACATTTGACCGCATTAGTAGGACACGCACTTTAGTGGATGTGATATTTGACTGCATTAGTCAAAAAAGTACTTCAGCGGATGTGAGAATTGAATGCATTATTAGGACACATACGTACGCATTTGTAAGATTTGACTGCATTAATAGCACACGTATGTACGCAGATGTAAGATTTGGCTGCTTAAGTATGACACGTACTTTAGCGGATTCGAGAATTGACTGCATTATTAGGACACGTACGTACGCAGATGTGAGATTTGACCGCATTAGTAGGAAACATACTTCAGCGGATGTGAGTGAGTGCGCGAGTGTGATATGTTACTGCATTAGGAGTACGTAAGTACGCGAATGTGATATTTGTTGTTATTCCAATTTACTTTCTTTTAGCTAACGGATTAGATAGGAAATGAACTGATATCACAAATAATGCATGACAAAATAAACTCCATGCCATTCACGTATTTTTCTCTATCTCGAAAATACAAGATGTTTCTATTGATTAGAAAATCCGAATAAATGGAATCAATTTCAACGGACAAAGAATTTGTTAGTTGGTGTACATATCAAACTCGTTATACGAGTTATCTGTTTATTAATGCGTATTTTATATATTCTACCTATATTCCTATTCATATCAGTGTTCAAATCAACAGTAAAACTTAATAAACTCCAATACATGTTGTGTTAAATCGTTTCAGTAAATGGTTTTATGCAATATACATCTCATTCGTAGTACTTACGGTTTAGAAGGCCAAATGGAGTTAAAATTAATTCGTTCAATTGATTCATTTTTTTTTTAAATATCTGGCCCTTTTTCACTGTCGTAGATAACCTAACAATAAATAGGCTGTCAACTATTTGCCTATTTTTGTTGCAGCAATTAAAATAGCGAAATCATATATTTCATGTACACTTACTTAAAATGAACCTAAATCCTACATAGCCTTCTCTCCTAGAATTTTCGAAATAAAAAAGAGAGAGAGAAATATTACACCAAGTTAATTCTACACAAAAATATTTTGTTTGTTTTCTTTTAAAACACTTCTAACAGCATCGGATCCACTTAATTATTTTACATTACAATTTATTTCATTTTTAAAGACTGAATATTTTGATTTCTTAATTTATCCTCTGATTTATTTCTTTAATCACGTTGAACAATTAGTGATCCGGAAAGCAATGGAGATTACGATATTTTGTTGAATCACGTAATAAAGAGAAGATTGTTACCAGAAAAACATTTGATTGACCAATAATTTGATTGTTTTAAGTATTCTTTACTATATCACTATATATCGTACGTCGCATACAGTTATATTAAAAAATAATCTATATTACATAAAACTGAGACAGAAATAAAACTAAAAAGACTTTTGCGAAGAAAACGCCTATTTTATTTATTTTTTTTTTATTTCTATTTTTTATTTTTTATATAAAATTGAAATAACCATAAAAACAATTCTCGAAAACAATGTCTTATTTGTTGAGAATGCTACAAAGAATTTCACAATTACTCAACCTGCAGACATAAACCTTGTATTTAGGAGAGGCGATCAGGACTAGAACTAGGCTTGATTTTTAATATTGAAAATATATATTGTCAGTTAATAAAAATACAATTATAGCTATTCATTGCTTTATAACAAAGGAAGAAATGTGAAACGAATGCATGAAATAGATTTTGGTTGAATTAAACACTATCAAGTATTTTTATTTAGTAATTCTTGTTGCAGATAATTGACACTTTTTCTTTTATCACGATGTAAATATTTTAGGCTACACATCGTTTTTATTCTACATTCTACACCATCTTAAAACTTTCTTTCCTTTAAAGGACCTCTAACTACAAAAGGTAATAATTACTGATAACAATGCAATTTAAACCATTATTGTTTTGTGCTGATTTATTGGAGACCCTTACTGGACCCCTGAGATATATAATTGCTGTTACATTAATGACTTTTCAAATGGACAATACCACTAAACTCGCCAATTGACCTAAGTTATCATTATCAAAAGGTAGAATCAATCATCGATTTGATCAGCTATTATTTATAATAAATACTAATGAATTTCTCTTTGATGTGGCCATATTTTGAAATTCTGAGAGTTATGTATGAAACATGAGGTCTGTAACTTACAAAGTTCCTAGTGATGTCTTGGTAAGTAATGTTTAATTATTTCTATTTTGTGTTTCATTACTTTACTTACTTACTAACAAACAAACCTGACTTAACGATTTAAATCACTTATATTCTGTATTTGAGGCACAATAGGATGGCTGTTGGTTATTCACACGAATTATTAGACATACCGTATTGAATTATGTTGAATTGTAAGTCAGAAACTAGAATTTTATCGTCACATCTTTATGAATGATTAAAATGGGATGTAAAACAAATAATATAATCGTAATTTCTTATATAAAAATAGAACAACTAGGTTGATCAATTTTCTAAATTGCCTGGAATAATGGAAGTAAAAAACAATAAAGATTTATGTTTTCTAATTTAGGTTTCTAAAATTAAAATAAACAACTTAAAATGTAAAATAAAATTGATTTCCCCTAATAATCATAAACTTGGCATTATTTTCATCAGAAATTAATTTGGAGCCAAAATATATAGAAACTTTATAAGCATTTCATATAGAATCCAGTCTCTTACTGTTCTTTCACATTTATGTCACGAGTTTGCCAAAGTACCCCGTGATCAATATCTCTTTACATCAGTGTTTGGTATTTTGGTAAAGGATTGTCAACTGATGACACTCCATAGCAATAAAAATACGGCAATAGGTTATGAGGTATCGCGTAGTTCTCTGGCAAGTCCATCATTGGTTCACAGGCAAGTTCATCAAGTAGTTCCGTGGCAAGTCCATCACGTAGTTCTCTGACAATCCATCATGTGGTTCACAGGCAAGTTCATCAACTAGTTCCATGACAAGTCCATCACGAAGTTCTCTGGCAAGTCCATCGTGTGGTTCGCAGGCAAGTTCATCAAGTAGTTCCGTAGCAAGTCCGTCACGTAGTTTTCTGGCAAGTCCATCACGTGGTTCACAGGCAAGTTCATCAAGTAGTTCCGTGGCAAGTCCATCACGTAGTTCTCTGGCAAACCATCATGTGGTTCACAGGCAAGTTCATCAAGTAGTTCCGTAGCAAGTCCGTCACGTAGTTTTCTGGCAAGTCCATCACGTGGTTCACGGGCAAGTTCATCAAGTAGTTCCATGGCAAGTCCATCACGTAGTTTTCTGGCAAGTCCATCACGTGGTTCACGGGCAAGTTCATCAAGTAGTTCCATGGCAAGTCCATCACGTAGTTTTCTGGCAAGTCCATCACGTAGTTCTCTGGCAAACCACCATGTGGTTCACAGGCAAGTTCATCAAGTAGTTCCGTCGCAAGTCCATCACGTAGTTCTCTGGCAAACCATCATGTGGTTCACAGGCAAGTTCATCAAGTAGTTCCGTGGCAAGTCCATCACGTAGTTCTCTGGCAAGTCCATCATGTGGTTCACAGGTAAGTTCATCAAGTAGTTCCGTAGCAAGTTCGTCACGTAGTTTTCGACAAGTCCATCACGTGGTTCACAGGCAAGTTCATCAAGTAGTTCCATGGCAAGTCCATCACGTAGTTCTCTGGCAATCCACCATGTGGTTCAAAGACAAGTTCATCAAGTAGTTCCGTCGCAAGTCCATCACGTAGTTCTCTGGCAAGTCCATCGTGTGGTTCACAGGCAAGTTCATCACGTAGTTTCGTGGCAAGTCCATCACGTAGTTCTCTGGCAATCCATCATGTGGTTCACAGGCAAGTTCATCAAGTAGTTCCGTGGCAAGTCCATCACGTAGTTCTCTGGCAATCCATCATGTGGTTCACAGGCAAGTTCATCAAGTAGTTGCGTGGCAAGTCCATCACCTAGTTCTCTGGCAAGTCCATCATGTGGTTCACAGACAAGTTCATTAAGTAGTTCCGTCGCAAGTCCATCACGTAGTTCTCTGGCAACCCTTCATGTGGTTCACAGACAAGTTCATCCATTAGTTCCGTCGCAAGTCCATCACGTAGTTCTCTGGCAACCCATCATGTGGTTCACAGACAAGTTCATCAAGTAGATCCGTGGCAAAAACTGTATTTTGTGATACGGTTAATTTTGGTTGCCGACAATATGTATTTTCCATTGTATCTAGCGATAGGTAATTACGGGATTTCGACTAGATATGTATTATCCATTGTATTTTGCTATACGGTTATTACCTGTCGTAACCTGTATTCACTTTCCGTTGTATTTTGTGATACGTTTAATTTTGGTTGCTAACTATATGTATTGTCTATTGTGTTTTGTGATACAGTTAATTTTGGATGTCGACTTTATGTATAGTCCATTGTATTTACTGATACAGTTAACATGGTTACTTTTAGAAAACAGAGTCGAAACCGCTTACATGTGATGGATGGTGGGAAACGTTTTCTCAATGAAAGGTAGACCACTGATGAGGAGAACTTGAAGTACAAATTCAACTATGCGTAGGTTTTAAAAAGCAGTATCAGTAAAACTGATTGTTTTTCTTCGTTTAAAACATAAAATAACAATTTTGTAAATAACATCATTATAATAATCGCAAACACTGATTTAAATGACAACACAAAATTCATTTACATTATTGATCAAAATATTGAATATCATTACAATTTCCTTTTCATGTTTCTAAAAAAATCGATCAATGCAATAATTATTCCATATCTAAAGAGAATTTAAACTTTTACTACGGTGTTACTAGATAAAAATTCCTGAAAAAGATTTTTAGTCCAATCACTGGATTATACTTTTCAAAATAAAGATTGGCACCTGATTCATTTAAAGTTAATTTGTTTACTTTTTAATTGATGTGGGACTGTTTATGCTTAATCGTCCATTAATTTTGATGACTTTCTAAAAGTGTTAAATCCATCGACAATTTTGAAATAATGTATACATACAATTCTCTCTGTTCAGTTGTATTGATTGTTTATAACCCGGAACAAAACAGAGAGGTTCCGAATAGGTGATAAACTATACGCTCAAAACAATTAAATTCATTTTGTTCATGAAATACCTGTGTTTATTTTTTCTGACTATTGGTTGTTACATTATTTGGATGGTAAATAAACAATAGTAGAAAGTAAACTGCACTTATTACAAAACAAAGGGCAGCTAAAGAGACAAAAAACTTTGAAGACTTTCATTATATTCATTCTTCTTTTATACACAGATATTTATTATATTTATAATGCTTTTTCGCAAAGGATTTTTATATTAAACTGCTCTGCACCAAGAGCTTGATCGTATTTTACCGATCTGCATCAAGACTTTCAACATTTACTACTCTTCACCCACAGACATTAATCGTATTTATGTTGCTTTTCACCCAGATATTTATCATATTTGTAATGCTATCTATGGATTTTATCCTGTTTTACAGGTCTGTCTTGTTAATATGTATTACACCTCTTTACTCTGACTTCTGTCTTGTTATTATGTATTAAACCTCTTTACTCTGACTTCTGTCTTGTTATTATGTATTACACCTCTTTACTCTGACTTCTGTCTTGTTATTATGTATTAAACCTCTTTACTCTGACTTCTGTCTTGTTATTATGTATTAAACCTCTTTACTCTGACCTCTGTCTTGTTATTATGTATTAAACCTCTTTACTCTGACTTCTGTCTTGTTATTATGTATTAAACCTCTTTACTCTGACCTCTGTCTTGTTATTATGTATTACACCTCTTTACTCTGACCTCTGTCTTGTTATTATGTATTACACCTCTTTACTCTGACTTCTGTCTTGTTATTATGTATTAAACCTCTTTACTCTGACTTCTGTCTTGTTATTATGTATTAAACCTCTTTACTCTGACATCTGTCTTGTTATTATGTATTACACCTCTTTACTCTGACTTCTGTCTTGTTATTATGTATTACACCTCTTTACTCTGACTTCTGTCTTGTTATTATGTATTAAACCTCTTTACTCTGACTTCTGTCTTGTTATTATGTATTACACCTCTTAACTCTGACTTCTGTCTTGTTATTATGTATTACACCTCTTTACTCTGACTTCTGTCTTGTTATTATGTATTAAACCTCTTTACTCTGACTTCTGTCTTGTTATTATGTATTACACCTCTTAACTCTGACTTCTGTCTTGTTATTATGTATTAAACCTCTTTACTCTGACTTCTGTCTTGTTATTATGTATTACACCTCTTTACTCTGACTTCTGTCTTGTTATTATGTATTACACCTCTTTACTCTGACTTATGTCTTGTTATTATGTATTAAACCTCTTTACTCTGACTTCTGTCTTGTTATTATGTATTACACCTCTTTACTCTGACTTCTGTCTTGTTATTATGTATTAAACCTCTTTACTCTGACTTCTGTCTTGTTATTATGTATTACACCTCTTTACTCTGACTTATGTCTTGTTATTATGTATTACACCTCTTTACTCTGACTTCTGTCTTGTTATTATGTATTAAACCTCTTTACTCTGACTTCTGTCTTGTTATTATGTATTACACCTCTTAACTCTGACTTCTGTCTTGTTATTATGTATTAAACCTCTTTACTCTGACTTCTGTCTTGTTATTATGTATTACACCTCTTTACTCTGACTTCTGTCTTGTTATTATGTATTACACCTCTTTACTCTGACTTCTGTCTTGTTATTATGTATTACACCTCTTTACTCTGACTTCTGTCTTGTTATTATGTATTAAACCTCTTTACTCTGACTTCTGTCTTGTTATTATGTATTACACCTCTTTACTCTGACTTCTGTCTTGTTATTATGTATTACACCTCTTTACTCTGACTTCTGTCTTGTTATCATGTATTAAACCTCTTTACTCTGACTTCTGTCTTGTTATTATGTATTACACCTCTTTACTCTGACTTATGTCTTGTTATTATGTATTACACCTCTTTACTCTGACTTCTGTCTTGTTATTATGTATTAAACCTCTTTACTCTGACTTCTGTCTTGTTATTATGTATTACACCTCTTAACTCTGACTTCTGTCTTGTTATTATGTATTAAACCTCTTTACTCTGACTTCTGTCTTGTTATTATGTATTACACCTCTTTACTCTGACTTCTGTCTTGTTATTATGTATTAAACCTCTTTACTCTGACTTCTGTCTTGTTATTATGTATTAAACCTCTTTACTCTGACTTCTGTCTTGTTATTATGTATTACACCTCTTTACTCTGACTTCTGTATTGTTATTATGTATTACACCTCTTTACTCTGACTTCTGTCTTGTTATTATGTATTACACCTCTTTACTCTGACTTCTGTCTTGTTATTATGTATTACACCTCTTTACTCTGACCTCTGTCTTGTTATTATGTATTACACCTCTTTACTCTGACTTCTGTCTTGTTATTATGTATTAAACCTCTTTACTCTGACTTCTGTCTTGTTTATACCGTACTTTTACCGACACTTTATAAACATTAATAACGATCATTCACAAGACGTATCAACATATTTAACTGTTTTCACCCAGGGACTGCCGTAATATTATACCCTTCTTTCACCTAGATTTTTAAGTTTAAAACTATGCTCAATATCTATTATGGTAAATAATTGCTCTGCGTCTTTAATATACAATTTTTACTGCGAAACAAATTATGTTTTACCAAAACAACATTTTAGATTTTTCGAAAATCTGCTCAAAGATCATGGCAACATGCAAGGTTAATTCAAAATTATTTACGCGAAGCTGTTTCTTGATATAAAATTCTCTATTTTTTGTCAAACAGTCTAAATAAAGTTACTCCAAAGCATATAAAAAATCGTGTATGCTAAAAACGCAATAATTAATTGAACAAAGCACGAACTTTTCCATTTTCTGTGGATATATAAGCCTGAGATTATGTTTTTACGGAATTAACTTTGTCCTCTCGATATAAGTTACTTAAACGTCTATGATATATAGCTAGAGGCATGTAGTTGGTTTCTGATGCCGTATAAGTGTAAAATTTCAGCCAAGTCTTGTATATTGTAGTCTTGTATTCATTATCTATTAAACAAACAAGACCGTTAATAAAAGTAATGTTTGAAAACGTCAATATATATTGATGTACTTAATCTTGTTTTGTTTTTATTTCATGTAATTTTCATTTAATCTAAAACAAGAAACACTAGAATAAATAAAAAAAAGAATTACAAGACTTTGAGCCAGCAGAGACGTGACGTTTGTGGTAAAAAAGGTATCGAACTTCAAGAGACAAATTAAGCAGTAAATTAAAAATTGTGTTCTTTCATCTTTGTAATGACCTGATAACATTCAACAAAAGTATATTGTTTGTATTATACATTATGTTTATCGTATTTTTAAATTAAACATCCATATTAAATTCCTGTCTTCAGTAGAATTGCAAAACTGAATTTCTTGGTCAATAGTTAATAGTGTGTAAATATTTAGTCATTTAAGTCAATGAGCAGACATAATGACACTCAGTACAAATTATATATGCTCTCTCTCTCTCTCTCTCTCTCTCTCTCTCTCTCTCTCAAAAAACAAAAGAAAAAAGAAAACAAACAGCAATAACAGCAACAATAAAAATAAATCAATAAACAAGTACAAGAACGGAAAGTTATAAGGAATCAAGGGAACATAAATACGAAACTGTGACTGTAAAATGTGCTTTTTTGGGAGGGGGACTTCATTATGTAATTGAAAGAGTATTCGTGGGTCTAAATAATTCTTCTTCTTTTACAAGCAGTTGTGACAACAGATTGGAGCTATCAAACGGTGAGCCAGTAATCGGACATACATATTTATATAAAGTAACAACAAGATGGTTCTTTGTAGCATAGTGTTATAATGATATCTTATTGTGGATTTTACAAGCTCGACAAAACTTATGTTAATTTTTGTTTAGTTTGAATCTTTAAAAATATTATTTGTATTTGTATATAATTATAGAAGATATAGTAAAAGCACCACCATCGCACATGCTTCAAAATGCCTAAACAAAGGAAATACTGAGGAAGCTCTGAAACTCAATCAGACATACATAACCTAAATTATGTAAGCTGATCTCATTTTTATTTCTTACTTATACTATTTTCAAAAAAGCATGTTACCATGGCGATAATATGTATTTTTTATATTTCTATTACATTGACATTATATTAAATTGTTAAAAGTATCATTTTATACGTATAACAGATGTGAGAATTCAACCCTAAAATCAGTTACAACCAATGACATGCGCTTTAATATAACAGATAATATGGTGGTGTAAATAAATTCTATAATCTATTATCAAATGCTACAGGTCAACAACAGGAATGATTTCCTTCCGAGCTGTTAGGTTTGCCATTTGAAAACAGATTTATTATATAACTTTTGTATAATTATTTTTATTATTATTATTATTTATTTATTTGTTTGTTTATTTATTTAATCATAAAAATGTAGAAAGAACATCCGTTTAAAAAACTAGATGGTTCAAATATTACTAGGATTTCTGCTAGATCTAACTTTTTTCGAACCAAACTGTTTAAAGGAAATTCAAACAAATGCTTATTACTTACATAATAATTAAACATGCTATAAAAAGAACAGTACAATCTGCCTAAGGTTTATTGATTTTTTTCCCTTGATTCTCTTTTTAATTTGTTTTTAAAAAGCGAAAGCGCTAATCGTGTATAAGATGAATGCAAAATAATTATTTGTCTTAAAAAACCATTTAATGTTGTATGATGGTAAAAGTCTGAGATACATCTTATGTAACAATATTTTCTAAATATGTCTGTGTTGTCATAGTAACAATACTTTCTAATTATATCTATGTTGTCATAGTAACAATATTTGCTACATATGTCTATGTCGTCATAGTAACAATGTATGTTACATATGTCTATGGTTTCAAGTAACAATGCATTCTACATCAGTCTATGGTGTCATAGTAACACTACATTTAACATAAGTCTAAGGTGTCATAATAACAATACATTCTTCATATGTCTATGGTGTCATAGTAACAATACATTCTACATATGTCTATGGTGTCATAGTAACACTACATTTTACATAAGTCTAAGGTGTCATAATAACAATACATTCTACATATGTCTAAGGTGTCATAATAACAATACATTTTACATAAGTCTATGGTGTCATAGTAACACTACATTTAACATAAGTCTTAGGTGTCATAGTAACAATACATTCTACATAAGTCTAAGGTGTCATAGTAACAATACATTCTACATACATCTATGGTGTCATAGTACCAATACATTCTACATATGCCTGTGGTGTCATAGTAACACTACATTTAAAATAAGTCTAAGGTGTCATAATAACAATACATTTTACATAAGTCTAAGGTGTCATAGTAACAATACATTCTACATATGTCTGTGGTGTCATAGTAACACTACATTTAACATAAGTCTAAGGTGTCATAATAACAATACATTTTACATAAGTCTATGGTGTCATAGTAACACTACATTTAACATTAGTCTGAGGTGTCATAATAACAATACATTTTACATAAGTCTAAGGTGTCATAGTAACAATACATTCTACATACATCTATGGTGTCATAGTAACAATACATTCTACATATGTCTGTGGTGTCATAGTAACAATTCATTCTACATACATCTATGGTGTCATAGTAACACTACATTTTACATAAGTCTAAGGTGTCATAGTAACAATACATTCTACATACATCTATGGTGTCATAGTAACAATACATTCTACATATATCTGTGGTGTCATAGTAACAATTCATTCTACATACATCTATGGTGTCATAGTAACACTACATTTAACATAAGTCTAAGGTGTCATAATAACAATACATTTTACATAAGTCTATGGTGTCATAGTAACAATACATTTAACATAAGTCTTAGGTGTCATAGTAACAATACATTCTACATAAGTCTAAGGTGTCATAGTAACAATACATTCTACATACATCTATGGTGTCATAGTAACAATACATTCTACGTATGTCTGTGGTGTCATAGTAACACTACATTTAAAATAAGTCTAAGGTGTCATAATAACAATACATTTTACATAAGTCCAAGGTGTCATAGTAACAATACATTCTACATATGTCTGTGGTGTCATAGTAACACTACATTTAACATAAGTCTAAGGTGTCATAATAACAATACATTTTACATAAGTCTATGGTGTCATAGTAACACTACATTTTACATAAGTCTATGGTGTCATAGTAACACTACATTTAACATAAGTCTGAGGTGTCATAATAACAATACATTTTACATAAGTCTAAGGTGTCATAGTAACAATACATTCTACATACATCTATGGTGTCATAGTAACAATACATTCTACATATGTCTGTGGTGTCATAGTAACACTACATTTAACATAACTCTAAGGTGTCATAATAACAATACATTTTACATAAGTCTAAGGTGTCATAGTAACAATACATTCTACATACATCTATGGTGTCATAGTAACAATACATTCTACATATGTCTATGGTGTCATAGTAACACTACATTAACATAAGTCTAAGGTGTCATAATAACAATACATTTTACATAAGTCTAAGGTGTCATAGTAACAATACATTCTACATACATCTATGGTGTCATAGTAACAATACATTCTACATATGTCTGTGGTGTCATAGTAACACTACATTTAACATAACTCTAAGGTGTCATAATAACAATACATTTTACATAAGTCTAAGGTGTCATAGTAACAATACATTCTACATACATCTATGGTGTCATAGTAACAATACATTCTACATATGTCTATGGTGTCATAGTAACACTACATTAACATAAGTCTAAGGTGTCATAATAACAATACATTTTACATAAGTCTAAGGTGTCATAGTAACAATACATTCTACATACATCTATGGTGTCATAGTAACAATACATTCTACATATGTCTATGGTGTCATAGTAACTCTACATTTAACATAAGTCTAAGGTGTCATAATAACAAAACATTTTACATTAGTCTATGGTGTCATAGTAACACTACATTTAACATAAGTTTAAGGTGTCATAATAACAATACATTTTACATAAGTCTATGGTGTCATAGTAACACTACATTTAACATAAGTCTAAGGTGTCATAGTAACAATACATTTTAATATATCTGTGGTGTCATAGTAACAATTCATTCTACATACATCTATGGTATCATAGTAACACTACATTTAACATAAGTCTTAGGTGTCATAATAACAATACATTTAACATAAGTCTAAGGTGTCATAATAACAATACATTTTACATAAGTCTAAGGTGTCATAGTAACAATACATTCTACATATGTCTGTGGTATCATAGTAACACTACATTTAACATAAGTCTAAGGTGTCATAATAACAATACATTTAACATAAGTCTATGGTGTCATAATAACAATACATTTAACATAAGTCTATGGTGTCATAATAACAATACATTTAACATAAGTCTAAGGTGTCATAATAACAATACATTTAACATAAGTCTAAGGTGTCATAATAACAATACATTTAACATAAGTCTATGGTGTCATAATAACAATACATTTAACATAAGTCTATGGTGTCATAATAACAATACATTTAACATAAGTCTATGGTGTCATAATAACAATACATTTAACATAAGTCTATGGTGTCATAATAACAATACATTTAACATAAGTCTATGGTGTCATAATAACAATACATTTAACAAAAGTCTATGGTGTCATAATAACAATACATTTAACATAAGTCTAAGGTGTCATAATAACAATACATTTAACATAAGTCTATGGTGTCATAATAACAATACATTCTACATATGTCTGTGGTATCATAGTAACAATACATTCTACATATGTCTGTGGTGTCATAGTAACACTACATTTAACATAACTCTAAGGTGTCATAATAACAATACATTTTACATAAGTCTAAGGTGTCATAGTAACAATACATTCTACATACATCTATGGTGTCATAGTAACAATACATTCTACATATGTCTATGGTGTCATAGTAACACTACATTAACATAAGTCTAAGGTGTCATAATAACAATACATTTTACATAAGTCTAAGGTGTCATAGTAACAATACATTCTACATACATCTATGGTGTCATAGTAACAATACATTCTACATATGTCTATGGTGTCATAGTAACTCTACATTTAACATAAGTCTAAGGTGTCATAATAACAAAACATTTTACATTAGTCTATGGTGTCATAGTAACACTACATTTAACATAAGTTTAAGGTGTCATAATAACAATACATTCTACATACATCTATGGTGTCATAGTAACAATACATTCTACATATGTCTGTGGTGTCATAGTAACAATACATTCTACATATGTCTGTGGTGTCATAGTAACACTACATTTAACATAACTCTAAGGTGTCATAATAACAATACATTTTACATAAGTCTAAGGTGTCATAGTAACAATACATTCTACATACATCTATGGTGTCATAGTAACAATACATTCTACATATGTCTATGGTGTCATAGTAACACTACATTAACATAAGTCTAAGGTGTCATAATAACAATACATTTTACATAAGTCTAAGGTGTCATAGTAACAATACATTCTACATACATCTATGGTGTCATAGTAACAATACATTCTACATATGTCTATGGTGTCATAGTAACTCTACATTTAACATAAGTCTAAGGTGTCATAATAACAAAACATTTTACATTAGTCTATGGTGTCATAGTAACACTACATTTAACATAAGTTTAAGGTGTCATAATAACAATACATTTTACATAAGTCTATGGTGTCATAGTAACACTACATTTTACATTAGTCTATGGTGTCATAGTAACAATACATTTTAATATATCTGTGGTGTCATAGTAACAATTCATTCTACATACATCTATGGTATCATAGTAACACTACATTTAACATAAGTCTTAGGTGTCATAATAACAATACATTTAACATAAGTCTAAGGTGTCATAATAACAATACATTTTACATAAGTCTAAGGTGTCATAGTAACAATACATTCTACATATGTCTGTGGTATCATAGTAACACTACATTTAACATAAGTCTAAGGTGTCATAATAACAATACATTTAACATAAGTCTATGGTGTCATAATAACAATACATTTAACATAAGTCTATGGTGTCATAATAACAATACATTTAACATAAGTCTAAGGTGTCATAATAACAATACATTTAACATAAGTCTAAGGTGTCATAATAACAATACATTTAACATAAGTCTATGGTGTCATAATAACAATACATTTAACATAAGTCTATGGTGTCATAATAACAATACATTTAACATAAGTCTATGGTGTCATAATAACAATACATTTAACATAAGTCTATGGTGTCATAATAACAATACATTCTACATATGTCTGTGGTATCATAGTAACACTACATTTAACAGAAGTCTTAGGTGTCATAATAACAATACATTTAACATAAGTCTAAGGTGTCATAATAACAATACATTTTACATAAGTCTAAGGTGTCATAGTAACAATACATTCTACATATGTCTGTGGTATCATAGTAACACTACATTTAACATAAGTCTAAGGTGACATAATGACAATACATTTTACATAAGTCTATGGTGTCATAGTAACACTACATTTAACATAAGTCTGAGGTGTCATAATAACAATACATTTTACATAAGTCTAAGGTGTCATAGTAACAATACATTCTACATACATCTATGGTGTCATAGTAACAATACATTCTACATATGTCTGTGGTGTCATAGTAACACTACATTTAACATAAGTCTAAGGTGTCATAATAACAATACATTTTACATAAGTCTAAGGTGTCATAGTAACAATACATTCTACATACATCTATGGTGTCATAGTAACAATACATTCTACATATGTCTAAGGTGTCATAGTAACAATACATTCTACATACATCTATGGTGTCATAGTAACACTACATTTAACATAAATCTAAGGTGTCATAATAACAATACATTTTACATAAGTCTAAGGTGTCATAGTAACAATACATTCTACATACATCTATGGTGTCATAGTAACAATACATTCTACATATGTCTATGGTGTCATAGTAACACTACATTTAACATAAGTCTATGGTGTCATAGTAACTCTACATTTAACATAAGTCTAAGGTGTCATAATAACAATACATTTTACATAAGTCTATGGTGTCATTGTAACACTACATTTAACATAAGTCTATGGTGTCATAGTAACTCTACATTTAACGTAAGTCTAAGGTCTCATAATAACAATACATTTTACATAAGTCTATGGTGTCATAGTAACTCTACATTTAACATAAGTCTAAGGTGTCATAGTAACAATACATTTTAATATATCTGTGGTGTCATAGTAAAAATTCATTCTACATACATCTATGGTATCATAGTAACACTACATTTAACATAAGTCTAAGGTGTCATAGTAACAATACATTCTACATATGTCTATGGTGTCATAGTAACACTACATTTAACATAAGTCTAAGGTGTCATAATAACAATACATTTTATATAAGTCTAAGGTGTCATAGTAACAATACATTCTACATACATCTATGGTGTCATAGTAACAATACATTCTACATATGTCTGTGGTGTCATAGTAACAATACATTCTACATAAGTCTAAGGTGTCATAGTAACACTACATTTTTCAAAAGTCTAAGGTGTCATAATAAAATACATTCTACATATGTCTATGGTGTCATAGTAACACTACATTTTACATATGTCTAAGGTGTCATAGTAACAATACATTTTACATATGTCTGTTGTGTCATAGTAACAATACATTCTACATACGTCTAAGGTGTCATAATAACAATACATTTTACATAAGTCTCAGGTGTCATAGTAACAATACATTCTACATACATCTATGGTGTCATTGTAACACTACATTTAACAAAAGTCTAAGGTGTCATAATAACAATACATTCTACATATGTCTATGGTGTCATAGTAACACTACATTTTACAAAAGTCTAAGGTGTCATAGCAACAATACATTCTACATATGTCTGTGGTGTCATAGTAACAATACATTCTACATAAGTCTAAGGTGTCATAATAACAATACATTTTACATAAGTCTAAGGTGTCATAGTAAAATTACATTCTACATATATCTGTTGTGTCATAGTATCAATTCATTCTACATACATCTATGGTATCATAGTAACACTACATTTAACATAAGTCTAAGGTGTCATAATAACAATACATTCTACATGCGTCAATGGTGTCATAGTTATAATACATTCTACATAATCAGAGCAACAAGACATGCTACATATGTCTATATTGTCATAGTAACAATACATTCTGCATCATCATAGTAACAATACATTCTATATAATCATAGTGACAATACATGCTACATATGTATATGTTGTCATAGTAACAATACATTCTACATAATCATAGTAACAATACATTCTACATAATCATAGTAACAATACATTTTACATATGTCTGTGTTGTCATAGTAACAATACATTCTACATAATCATAGTAACAATTCTTTTTTCATAACCATAGTTACAATACATGCTACATATGTATATGTTGTCATAGTAACAATACATTCTACATAATCATAGTAACAATACATTCTACATAATCATAGTAACAAGACATTTTACATGTGTCTATGTTGTCATAGTAACAATACATTCTACATAATAATAGTAACAATACATTTTACATATGTCTTTGTTATTAAAGTAACAATACATTTTACATAAGTCTATGTTGTCATAGTAACAATACATTCTACATAATAACAGTAACAATACATTCTATATAATCATAGTAACAATACATGCTACATTTGTATATGTTGTCATTGTAACAGCACATTCTACATAATAATAGTAACAATACATTTTATAAAATCATAGTAACAATACATTCTACATAATCATAGTAACAATTTTTTCTTCATAATCATAGTAACAATACATGCTACATATGTATATGTTGTCATAGTAACAATACATTCTACATAATCATATTAACAATACATGATACATATGTATATGTTGTCATAGTAACAATACATTCTACATAATCATAGTAACAATACATTCTACATAATCATAGAAACAAGACATTTTACATATGTCTATGTTGTCATAGTAACAATACATTCTACATAATCATAGTAACAATTCATTCTATATAATCATAGTAACAATGCATTCTACATAATCATTGTAACAAGACATTTTAAATATGTCTATGTTGTCGTAGTAACAGTACATTCTGCATAATAATAGTAACAATACATTTTATACAATCATAGTAACAATACATGCTACATATGTATATGTTGTCATAGTAACAATACATTCTACATAATCATAGTAACAATACATTCTATATAATCATAGTGACAATACATGCTACATATGTATATGTTGTCATAGTAACAATACATTCTACATAATCATAGTAACAATACATTCTACATAATCATAGTAACAAGACATTTTACATATGTCTATTTTGTCATAGTAACAGTACATTCTACATAATAATAGTAACAATACATTCTATATAATCATAGTAACAGTACATGCTACATATGTATATGTTGTCATAGTAACAATACATTCTTCATAATCATATTAACAATACATTTTACATATGTCTATGTTGTCATAGTAACAATACATTCTACATAATAATAGTAACAATACATTCTATATAATCATAGTAACAATACATTCTACATAATCATAGTAACAATACATTCTACATAATCATTGCAACTTTACATTCTATATAATCATAGTAACAATACATTCTACATAATCATAGTAACAATACATTCTACATAATCATAGTAACAATACATTCTACATAAACATAGTAACAATACATTCTACATAATCATAGTAACAATGCATTCTACATAATCATAGTAACAATACATTCTATATAATCATAGTAACAATACATGCTACATAATCATAGTAACAATACATTCTACATAATCATAGTAACAATACATTCTACATAATCATAGTAAAAATGCATTCTACATAATTTTAGTAACAATTCTTTTTTCATAATCATAGTAACAATACGTTCTACATAATAACAGTAACAATACATTCTATAAAATCATAGTAACAATACATGCTACATATGTATATGTTGTCATAGTAACAATACATTCTACATAATCATAGCAACAATACATTTTACATAATCACAGTAACAATGCATTCTACATAATCACAGTAACAATTCTTTTTTCATAATCATAGTAACAATACGTTCTACATAATAAAAGTAACAATACATTCTATAAAATCATAGTACCAATACATGCTACATATGTATATGTTGTCATAGTAACAATACAATCTACATAATCATAGCAACAATACATTCTACATAATCATAGTAACAATACATTCTACATAATTTTAGTAACAATTCTTTCTTCATAATCATAGTAACAATACATGCTATATATGTATATGTTGTCATAGTAACAATACATTTTACATAATCATAGTAACAAGACATGCTACATAATAATAGTAAAAATACATTCTACATAATCATAGTAACAAGACATGCTACATATGTATATGTTTTACTAGTAACAATACATTCTACATAATAATAGTAAAAATACATTCTACATAATCATAGTAACAAGACATGCTACATATGTATATGTTGTCATAGTAACAATACATTCTTCATAATCATAGTAACAATACATTTTTCTTATGTCTTTGTTATTAAAGTAACAATACATTTTACATATGTCTATGTTGTCATAGTAACAATAAATTCTACATAATAATAGTAACAATACATTCTATATAATCATAGTAACAATACATGCTACATATGTATATGTTGTCATAGTAACAATACATTCTACATAATCATAGTAACAATTCATTTTACATATGTCCATGTTATTAAAGTAACAATACATTTTACATAATCATAGCAACAATACATTCTACATAATCATAGTAACAATACATTTTACATAAACATAGTAACAATACATTTTACATATGTCCATGTTATTAAAGTAACAATACATTCTACATAATCATAGCAACAATTCATTCTACATAATCATAGTAACAATACATTCTACATAATCATAGTATCAATACATTCTACATAATCATAGTAACAATACATTTTACATATGTCCATGTTATTAAAGTAACAATACATTTTACATAATCATAGTAACAATACATTCTACATAATCATAGTAACAATACATTTTACATATGTCCATGTTATTAAAGTAACAATACATTCTACATAATCATAGTAACAATACATTCTACATAATCATAGTAACAATACATTTTACATATGTCCATGTTATTAAAGTAACAATACATTTTACATAAACATAGTAACAATACATTCTACATAATCATAGTACAATACATTTTACATAAACATAGTAACAATACATTCTACATAATCATAGCAACAATACATTCTACATAATCATAGTAACAATACATTTTACATATGTCCATGTTATTAAAGTAACAATACATTTTACATAATCATAGTAACAATACATTTTACATAAACATAGTAACAATACATTCTACATAATCATAGTAACAATACATTGTACATATGTCCATGTTATTAAAGTAACAATACATTTTACATAATCATAGTAACAATACATTTTACATAATCATAGCAACAATACATTCTACATAATCATAGTAACAATTCAATTTACATATGTCCATGTTATTAAAGTAACAATACATTCTACATAATCATAGTAACAATACATTCTACATAATCATAGTAACAATACATTCTACATAATCATAGTAACAATTCAATTTACATATGTCCATGTTATTAAAGTAACAATACATTTTACATAATCATAGTAACAATACATTTTACATAATCATAGCAACAATACATTCTACATAATCATAGTAATAATACATTCTACATAATCATAGTAACAATACATTCTACATAATCATAGCAACAATACATTCTACATAATCATTGTAACAATACATTCTACATAATCATAGCAACAATACATTCTACATAATCATAGTAACAATACATTCTTCATAATCATAGCAACAATACATTCTACATAATCATAGTAACAAGACATTCTACATAATCATAGTAACAATTCAATTTACATATGTCCATGTTATTAAAGTAACAATACATTTTACATAATCATAGTAACAATACATTTTACATATGTCCATGTTATTAAAGTAACAATACATTTTACATAATCATAGTAACAATACATTCTACATAATCATAGTAACAATACATTTTACATATGTCCATGTTATTAAAGTAACAATACATTTTACATAATCATAGTAACAATACATTTTACATAATCATAGTAACAATACATTCTACATAATCATAGTAACAATTCATGCTACATAATTATGTATATGTTGTCATAGTAACAATACATTCTACATGATCATAGTAACAATACATTCTACATAATCATAGTAACAATAAATTTTACATAATCATAGTAACATAACATTCTACGTAATCATTGTAACAATACATGCTACATATATCTATGTTGTCATAGTAACAAATGAATGAATGAATTTCCGAAATGTGCACATCTGGCACATCAAAATTTAACTGGTATTTGTAATATATATTAACTACCCCTGAGCGGGTACCGCTGCTGGTGGAGTAAAACTACCCGAGGTTATCCATAACTCAGTAGGCAGCACTGTGCTGTCAGAAAATATACCATTTAGCAAAATTTTCAGTCGACTAAAATTTGAAATCAATGTAAAACTAAGGTTCGTTCCCTCATCACAGCATTTCTTAGCTAGAGTTAGGATTTATATATTTTTTAAACTTTAGATTCATTATTTTCCCCTGTTTGCCTTATATTTTTATGAATCAAACTTTTCGGTCGTAGTGTCACTGATTAGGAATGAATTTCCGAAATGTGCACATCTGGCACATCAAAATTTAACTGGTGTTTGTATTATATATTTAACAATACATTTTATATAAGTTTATGGTACCAAAGTAAAATCGCAAGTTACTTAAGTTTATTGTGTCATCTTTCTCTTCTCTGACAGGCAGTTTATTAAGACATTGACAGATTTAAATCCGTTTGAGGTAATTTTTTTCGAAAATGTTGTTTTGTTGTCCAACTGAGATGAATACTTTTCCGAAAGGTTTACTTCCTTCTCAAATATTATTGGTTCAAACAATGTCTCTGAGGTATA
Source organism: Tegillarca granosa (assembly GCA_029721355.1). Lineage (NCBI taxonomy): Eukaryota > Metazoa > Mollusca > Bivalvia > Arcoida > Arcidae > Tegillarca > Tegillarca granosa. Next base: position 428,918 of record CM056597.1, on the reverse strand, counting down.
GATCTTCTTACAAAAACTAAAAAGAATTTATGTATTAGGTATGCATGTTAGTGCATGTTGTTTTGTAATCATGGCTTATTTTTAAATGTCTGTATTTATCTGCTTTTAAAGGTGAAATAAATGGAATAGTTTGACGTCCTATAGTAGCACTATAAACACATAAGTGGACATTAACTCAAGTGGGAATTTAAAAAGCTGTAGTCTAAATATGCGTTTCTCTTTAAATATCTTCTTTTATTTGGCCGTCTTTCATTTACTTGTGTCATGTTTTTGGTAACATTAGTGTTTGCCAATAACACCTTTTAGTTAAAAATTCCTGCCGTATTGTAATCAGATGTTGGTATATGTTAATTGTGTGTTGATGTTTTAACTTTCCTGTTTTTATAACCCCATTACGTACTGTTCGATTAAATTCACGATTAAGTTTAGAAATTTATGTTTATTTCATTGTAGAGAATTCATAAAGAGATTCAAATGTTTGGTATTACTTATCAACTGTTTTCTTAGGCAATGGCATTTGTATGCATTGCACCAACGTATTTATTTATAGAAATTAACATGATCAGATCTAAATCGTCATCTAGAGCATATTTTATATCTGTTCAGTGACATTGATTGATAATATTGGTTATTTGACAAAAATCCGTTAATTTTATATGAAGGAACTACGCTGACGCCTGTTCAATGCAAATAATTGCTTTTTCTATTGAACTCTATTTTAAGTAATATGATCACTGATCTTTTACATATACGTCATCATTATTCAACATTTAATATTTGACAATCTTACTGTATAACACTGAAGAAATTAATATAGTATTTGCAAGTTATCCAATTAATCAACCTTTATCATAACCAGAAAATCAGTTCAGGAGCTTTTTTATTACTAGTGACTTTTATATAAACGATTCAGCAATATGTACATAAAGTGATTAACATAAAGAATCAAACATGTCTGTAGCTGAAAAAGCACGCTATAGCCGCACCAATATAGACAATATCAAATCAAACATGTCTGTAGCTGAAAAAGCACGCTATAGCCGCACCAATTTAGACAATTATCAAATCAAACTGTATATGTTTATCTTGTTTTTTGTATCCATTGTTATGCCTGTTTAGGAAACATATTTTTTTCACATGGTTTAATTTAAAATCTGTTTTATCATCAAAAGTAAGGTTTTGTCTTTAGCATCATTTTTAAAGATTTTTGGCATGTAAATTTATTAAATTTGGCACGTAAACTTATTAAATTTGGCACGTAAATTTATTATGGATTTACAACACATTTGGCATGTGTTATCGGAATCATATGAACTTGTGCATATCTTAAAAATGAGATGCTGCATGAAATGTTTCAGGAGTTATGGTCCTGTCAGTGCCAAATAATGACATCATGGTAGAAAATGCAATGTTTATTTTTCATTTAATTCCTTTTAAATTTGGTATGGTTACACAAGAAGCAATCATGTTTAACAAACAAAAGAGGTTTTTTTGTCACGTTTCAACTTTTCACAGAATTGTAGTAATGGTTCTTTGCATCTAGTTTCTCATATCTTGTGTTAATTTTTCTTGTCGATGCAACTTGTCCTACAGTTTGTGCAGACAGGCTTTTTTACTGATCTTCTGACAGCTCTTGTTATAATTGTATGTTTAATTACTAAAATATATTATTTTGACTTCACCAATAATTGACATTTCTAATATTATTATTATTATTATTATTATAATTATTATTGCTTGCATTATAGACATTGATAGACATAAATTTCCCTGCTTATCGATGCTATTGTTATTTTTTTTATTTATTTAGGTATTTTATTTTGTTTGGTCCGAGACTTGAAGATATGTATATAATGTATTATAAAAATATCAATACATTGACCATATTTTCTTCTTTGAGATAACTTTTAAGATAATAACAATTTATATATCGATATATTGATCATGTTTGCTCATATCTTTCACTTATCAATTTATAACGCATTTTTATCTTAAAAACTGTGTACAAATTATTTGAATAAATGTTCTTTTTTTTAAAAAAAATTCTGAGAATGACAGTATCTCTACTAAATTTCCTATGTGTCAACATATTATAAACAAGCACCTGCTGATTAAACGGAAGAATAATAATCATGTAGATTACTCTTCGCTACATAAATTTATTGTTTTCCGGCTTTTTTTCCCCTGTCATTATTCCTATATACATAATGAATTATTGGAAATTCTATCGGACTTGTTGTCATCGCAACGCCAAACAAAGGACATTAAACATACAATCTGCGATCATATTTAGATATAAACTGTAACAAATGCTGTTGTTATGTAGACGATACGTATTCTTTGTCAGACATTACTTTATTGGAATCCATTGGCATTATGACATCTATTATATTTTAACACGCGTTGTTTTAGTATTTTACAAGCTTTATTTCATAATTATATAATATTTGTAATTTTCATATTTTAATTGCAATAATGAAAGTAATGTAAAAATATTCATAATGATTTTTTTTATTTTATTATATTTTTTGTTTGTTTGTTTGTTTCTCTACATAAATTGAATTTTTAATTTGGTTATCTTGTGGTATTTTTGAATGTATAATTAAAAATTGTGAAATTGAACACATGACACTTCAGTCTAAGATCAATTTCTGGAAAAAGTGTTATATTTTCAACTTTCTTATAAGATATGAAATTGAAAATCTCCTATAAATTACATGAAATCACAAAATTTAAGGATATAATACCTACTGGGGAAATATCTGTCAGTATAAACAATAAAATCCCAAGTTTAACGACCCAATTACTTTCGAATATAGACTCAATTATTTTGAATTCATTATTTCATATTGGGCTAAATAAAACATTGATTTTTTTTACTTTGTCATTGCGCGTTTTATAAAAAAAAGTCATAGCTGACTACATTTTAATTCAAGGAAATAACTTAAAAGTTATTATTTAGTCGATGTTTTTCACATTGTGTCATATCGAATATCCCATCGCGACTGAATAAAGATAGAAAAGATTATTATCGAAAATTTGGAGTAGCAATGCTACGCTTATTTTTCAAAATACTTTCTCCTTGTACATTACAAGTTTTGAAATCTAATATCACTAGCCTCTACTGCTAACTACGGGTAATCAGCTTCAAATGTCTAAAAAATGGGCGTTGTCAGAATACTCTGAAATTATGTTGGCCCCCACTAATAACATGACGTCACTAACTCCATAGTTCTATCTTAGCACCACTACGCAATTTTGCTTGATTAGTGATTTTTAAACTACCAACGAAATATTTTTAAAACACACTCTCTCTATCTCTCCAGTTGGTAGAGTGCTCGCTCCGTAAGGGGAAGGTCCTGGGTTGGAACCCCGGCCGGGTCTGACCCATGTCTTGGAAGTGGGTAGTGACCGTTCTTTCGCCAAGCACTCGGCATTACGAAATGAAAGTCACGGTTCTTTCGGATGGAAACTTAAAATAAACGAGGTCCCATGTCATGGCAGGCATGGCACGATAAAGAACCCTGCTGTATAATGCATCAACGCAACGCACAGGCAAAATTTCTGCACTATCGCCTTTAGCTGGCGACGTCTCGATATAAGTGAAATATTCTTGCCTGGGACGTTAAACACCAATATTTATCTAAACTCTCTCTCTCTCTCTCTCTCTCTCTCTCTCTCTCTCTCTCTCTCTCTCTCTCTCTCTCTCTCTCTCTCGTATATTGATAAATCTCTGACCATTCTCCATTTATTAAATTTTGTTGTAAGATGTCGCCGGTGCACTGGTTGATGTTGATAAGGACGTTGTCATGCAATAGAGACAAATGCCATTGACCATGCATTATATCGATATTTTACTACTGATATCAACATCAAAAATAAATGCGGGGATTTCTGTATTTTTATCAAGTATATGGTATTACCATTAATTCTTGATAAGAAAAAGAAATTATTCACATAAAAAGCCTATGGATACAAAGCAGACTTAATATACAAACTGACGATGTATTCAATATGTGAATTATTACTATATATATACAAAATAATTTCTCTCTCTCTCTCTCTCTCTCTCTCTCTCTCTCTCTCTGTTTTTATTTTTATCAATATATGATATGGTTCATATGATTAGAAAGTCAAGCTTGAGAAATAACATCTGGGACACAGTGATTTGGTAGTAACTACACACATACAAAGTGATGTAATATGATCAGAGCAAGTACATGAATTTTTGATGCACTGATAATGCAGTGTAAAACTTTTGATATTTCTAAATGCCAAGAATGCTTAAATAAGCATGCTCTTTTGTTCTGTGTATTTTTGTAACACGGAAGTAATTTGATTTTTAATTCTAATCAAAAACATTGGTTAATGCTTACGAAAAAACAGTTAAGTACAAAATAATCATAACTTCAATAAAAAACCTTCACTTAACTGCCTTTTTGTTTTCTATGTGCAATTCTTAACAAACTGATGCAATTTATATAAATATATACAACATGTCATAATAAATCGCCATTCAGTGATCGTTATTTTCAATAAATAGAATTCTTGACTGTCATGCAGATGTTTAACTATCTTAATTGAGAAACCTTGTCAGTAAAAACATTTATTTAAGTTTGATTAGCTTTTCAGGGTATAGATCACGTTTTATCAACCGGTTTAATGGTAGCTAATTACTTTAGTTTTATACATAAAACAAGTAGTTTGTCAGACACCTCGATCAGCCACATTTAACGTTTGAACACAGGTATTGTAGATGTATAGCAGCAAATTGCTCATTCATCGATATGTAGTATAAAGCGCGTTAGAAAATGTAGACGACACGCAGGTACAGAAGTAGAATAATTACCGTTAAAGATATGATTCATTAAATAACTAAATTATCATTCATGATATATTGTTCCGCCATGTTGTCTTTGGATTATGTTTTTGTGTCGTCTGCTAATAACGTTTTAGTCATGATGAAGATGTCGTAGAGTTCAAACTAAAAGATGCTTTTAAGTCGACATCAAGAATATCTTGTGCTAATGTGTTTTTATCGATGCCTAATGGTCATTTCTCTACAACCAACAATTACAAAATGAAGTTAGCAGTTAGGAATTGAAATCTAATTTGATGTGCCTACTTATCGCTGCTACACTCATGAGAAAGAAAACCAGAAATCATTTTCAGATTAAACAAAGTAATACTAACAATATCTGCCAGTGGGATTTACAAATATCAATTAGAATACCACGGTTTCCGATAACTCAACAATTGAAATCCGTGTAAATGATTTTATTAAAAATCTATGAGTAAGATGAATAATTTCTGTAATACAGAAGATTTTTATACAGCGGATAGTTTGATGCTAAAGTCTGCTTGTGTAAGTTTCTAGAATTTCGAGATTAGATCAAAACTTATACTTTTGGAAAGATTTATTTTTGTACAAAATGTTTATGTGTCGTTAAAAAAGAATCAAAAAGTACAAGGGAAAGGGAAAAATAACCAGGCATGTAAAGGATTCTGTTACAATTTGATAAACAATAAAAAAAAAACTGCATTGAACAGATTGAAATTTGATGCGTATTAAATGTTTGATATTTGATTTCTAAAGAGTTCATTTTGACACTAAATTTATTACAACTATGGATGTATGTATTTTTTTATTTTTTAAGTGAGTTGCCTATTTAACGTTTAAAATTTGAATCCTGCCACGTTTGTTATAAATTTGATGCTAATAGTGCAACAATAGAAACAGGGCAGTTATAAGTAATTAACATAAGGATGTACATTATATATTTGAATATGTTGCTTATCTAAATCCAAGCAAAGCTGTTGCGTGTCTTGTGACACTGTAAAAACTGAGTACTTCACTGGCTATCTCTCTTGGGTTCTTGTGAGATGAAAAAAGGAACCAGAGTTACCATACAAAGGAAACATAAAGAAAGATATGTTGGGGATGGAAGTGGAGGTGATGTTAACGAAGCATTTATTGCTTTTGAGGTAAGTATAAACTTTTTATTTTACCGACTTGATAAAACACGTTTATAAACAATAAAGCAATAGAATCGTCCAAACGGAAACAAAGGTTAGGGGTTCATAAACTCTAGTGGTTCAAGGCTTGGACAAATAGACAGACGTTAGGAGTGGTTCAAGTTGTAAATGTCAAGGATTGGACAAATAGACAGACGTTTGGAGTGGTTGAAGTTGTAAATGTCAAGGAATGGACAATAGACAGACGTTAGTAGTGGTTCAAGTTGTTAATGTCAAGGAATGGACAAATAGACAGACGTTAGTAGTGGTTCAAGTTGTAAATGTCAAGGAATGGACAAATAGACAGACGTTAGTAGTGGTTCAAGTTGTAAATGTCAAGGAATGGACAAATAGACAGACGTTAGTAGTGGTTCAAGTTGTTAATGTCAAGGAATGGACAAATAGACAGACGTTAGTAGTGATTCAAGTTGTAAATGTCAAGGAATGGACAAATAGACAGACGTTAGTAGTGGTTCAAGTTGTTAATGTCAAGGAATGGACAAATAGACAGACGTTAGTAGTGATTCAAGTTGTAAATGTCAAGGAATGGACAAATAGACAGACGTTAGGAGTGGTTCAAGTTGTAATGTCAAGGAATGGACAAATAGACAGACGTTAGGAGTGGTTCAAGTTGTAAATGTCAAGGAATGGACAAATAGACAGACGTTTGGAGTGGTTCAAGTTGTAAATGTCAAGGAATGGACAAATAGACAGACGTTTGGAGTGGTTCAAGTTGTAAATGTCAAGGAATGGACAAATAGACAGACGTTTGGAGTGGTTCAAGTTGTAAATGTCAAGGAATGGACAAATAGACAGACGTTTGGAGTGGTTCAAGTTGTAAATGTCAAGGAATGGACAAATAGACAGACGTTAGTAGTGGTTCAAGTTGTAATGTCAAGGAATGGACAAATAGACAGACGTTAGTAGTGGTTCAAGTTGTAAATGTCAAGGAATGGACAAATAGACAGACGTTAGTAGTGGTTCAAGTTGTAATGTCAAGGAATGGACAAATAGACAGACGTTAGGAGTGGTTCAAGTTGTAAATGTCAAGGAATGGACAAATAGACAGACGTTAGGAGTGGTTCAAGTTGTAAATGTCAAGGAATGGACAAATAGACAGACGTTAGGAGTGGTTCAAGTTGTAAATGTCAAGGAATGGACAAATAGACAGACGTTTGGAGTGGTTCAAGTTGTTAATGTCAAGGAATGGACAAATAGACAGACGTTTGGAGTGGTTCAAGTTGTAAATGTCAAGGAATGGACAAATAGACAGACGTTTGGAGTGGTTCAAGTTGTAAATGTCAAGGAATGGACAAATAGACAGACGTTAGTAGTGGTTCTAGTTGTAAATGTCAAGGAATGGACAAATAGACAGACGTTTGGAGTGGTTCAAGTTGTAAATGTCAAGGAATGGACAAATAGACAGACGTTAGGAGTGGTTCAAGTTGTAAATGTCAAGGAATGGACAAATAGACAGACGTTAGGAGTGGTTCAAGTTGTAAATGTCAAGAATTAGACAAATACATTTTTCAGTTAATGAATCTTTGAATAGCTGTACTCTATTTTCTATTTTTTAGATTTTAGATTGATTTATTTATTTATTTTTATTTAATATTTATTTATCTTTTTATTTATTTATATTGGAAAAATTAAAAATCGGAGAATTAAGGTCAAAAATAATATTGTAGTCCTCACCTGGTTTCTAATTTGTTATAGTAGTTTTTCTTAATAACTTTGTGTGCAGGGTTAAAAAAGGTGGTGACATTCTGTTGTTTAGTTATTCGAATGATTATATTTAAGTTAGTAAGATGGCAAGGTTTATTATAAATGAATTGTTTTATTTTCATTCTCAGGCAGTGTCTAAAGTCAATTTTATACTTCTTTTAAATTCAATTAAAACTAACGCAATTTATAACCAAAGGCGTCATTTCCTATTATTTCGTTGGCTTTTGAGATAAAAATATTGAAATTAGTGTGGAAAACCGTGCTGTGGTACACGCTTTGTTATACTCCAAGTGTTAAACGAGAGATTGTTTGATAAACGCACTGTGTTAAACGTGTAAACGTTATAATTATCGGATCGACTGTGAGGATAATTAAACTGTGTTGATTCAAGCTTTATTGGATAAAAAGTAAATAATAAACAATAAAAAGTTCAAGCTAAATAACATGTAACCGACAAAAGGAAATTTACCCATCGATTTTAGGAAGACCCACAATGAACACAAATTAAGGCCTTTGCTAAAAAAAAACCCACCCTGTTGAAGATGAACATCGGATGTAATGGTGGTCTGTAATGACTTGGTGTCACTTGTGAAATATTTTTGACTTCCATTTGTCAATTAATTTGTTGTTTTGGATACAATCAAGAACTTGTCATTTAACTACCACTTATACAAAACAACCCAAAACATTTCATCTCACCTATTAACCTATATTTCTCAACAAAAACTAAAGTTTTATTAATAATTTAGTATTTACAGCATTTTGAACCAAACTTTGAATTGACTTTAATTATCCAAATGTAATTTGTATCTTATTTATTTATAAGTCAATGAAGCTTGCGAACTGAGTGGTCTAAAGCGCAGTGAAAAATGACACAAAATCTGAGTTGCTAAAATTGTATTGTATACCATCTTAAAACCACAAAGAAATACAATTCATTAAGCAAGATTAAATTTTTTGGAATTTATTTATTGGGGTATTTTGTTAAGGTGAATCGTAACAGAGAGAGAGAGAGAGAGAGAGAGAGAGAGAGAGAGAGAGAGAGAGAGAGAGAGAGAGATCTTATTATGTTGGAATTATGCGTCAACTATCACTCTATTTTTGTATATGTGAAATTGAATCTCTGATGTTTAACTTACCTGTACCTGTATTTTATACTGCATATATTAAAATACAAAGAATAAATAAATTACCTGTACTACTGTAAATTAAACACATTTTGAATGCATTACTTTATGTATTCTAGATTTTCTCTGACATTACAAAGATTTTCAATGAAATTTAAGGATGATTTTTTTAAAAGATTTTAATCGTGTAAATACGAAGCCAAGACGGCACAGACGTAAATATGACACGTGACTTACACGTGGTCACCGTACCTGTCCTCTTCATTTCTGTAATATACAAGACAAACATTCCCCATCGTATCGAGATCTAAAACATTTGACGTTAAAATAAATGATCGCATTATTTAAGTCAAGGAAATCTGAGTTAAGAAAATAATTTAGAAATTATTTCAGCTTTTTTTTTTTTTTTTTTTTTTTCATTTTAAGATTTTGATGGACGCAAAACAATAAAAGTTGAGGTTTCTCTTTTGATTTGCATACAAATATTGGTGATAACTTTTTTTGTCTACAGTATAGCTTAAATGCCGCTGTTTTGTCGTCACACGTTTTAAGGACAAACGTTGTAGGTTTTACTGGTAAATAGGTTTGTTACTCTTCGACTGTGTCTTAGTGATTGATGTTCCTAAATTATATTTAACCATTAAATTGTTCTTGTCAATCACTCAACAAGGAAGATACGGTAATTTATCAAAACCTGTAGGTGGTCCAAACGAATAACTTAACGAAGTAAGAAAAACAGCAACGCACGGATGTTTAATGCAACTTTTTACCATTTCCCTTCTCAGAACTTAACAGAAATAATACCAAGAAACTATGAGACCATTACATCAAAACTATGTACTGTTGAGAAAAATATCATTTTCTTTTTTCACATGGTCATGATCTCCAATGTCCAATATGCCAACTTTTGGCTGATGCATTGTAGACCGCCAGTGTCCAATATGCCAACCTTTGGCTGATGCATTGTAGACCGCCAGTGTCCAATATGCCAACCTTTGGCTGATGCATTGTAGACCACCAGTGTCCAATATGCCAACCTTTGGCTGATGCATTGTAGACCGCCAGTGTCCAATATGCCAACCTTTGGCTGATGCATTGTAGACCGCCAGTGTCCAATATGCCAACCTTTGGCTGATGCATTGTAGACCGCCAGTGTCCAATATGCCAACCTTTGGCTCATGCATTGTAGACCACCAGTGTCCAATATGCCAACCTTTGGCTCATGCATTGTAGACCACCAGTGTCCAATATGCCAACCTTTGGCTCATGCATTGTAGACCGCCAGTGTCTAATATGCCAACCTTTGGCTCATGCATTGTAGACCTCAAAATGTCCAATATACATACCTTTGGCTCATACATTTGAGACCTCCAATGCCCAGTATTTATACCTATGGCTCCTTGACTGAAGTAATAGAAAATGATATCGTATTTTTAGCTCACCCGACCCAATGTTTTTTTTTTTTTTTTTTTTTTTTTTTTTTTTTTTTTTTTTTTTTTTGGGGGGGGGTCTTTTTGTGTTGTTTTCTTTTTTTAATTTACTTATATTGTTTTATGGTCTTTGACATATTTGCTTTTTGAAACTACATGTCTTACTTATATCTTCTATTTCATTATCAGTGTCTTTTGTCATTTCTCTCAGTTTGTTTTGTAATGTTTTCGGGATGGTCTGGTAATCTCTTATCCAATCACAATTCGTTTAATATACAACACGAACAAAAAAGTTTGGGTTGAAAATAAGAAAAATATAATGACCTGCAAGTTTTGATCGACAAATTCGGCGATAGTAAGACTTTATTAACGAGGATACACATTCTTTGTATTTAACTAATTTAGCATGTTGGAATCAGCTTTAAAAATAAAACAATAACATTTCATCTGATCTTCACACATAATGTAAAACGAACTGAGCTTTCTACAATGTTTGTAAAGCTCTCTGTTCTCATCCATATATTGGTATAAATTACAGATAATTTAAACTGCTATAGATTTGCTATTTCCAGAAGTCGTGTGAAGTGACCAAATAAGGTCACAAATCGACTGTTGTATTGAGTACTATTAGTTACCATCATTGCTACGTTGAACATTTAGATAGGAAGGATAAAATATTATTTCAGGGTAGCTTAAGTCTATTAGATTCGACCTAAAGATTAGACGCTATCACTGCATTGAACAAAATCAAAATAAGTATTAAGTGTATCTGGAGGCAACATTACATCAGTTCAAGACATTGTTAAAAGGGGTATACGATGTTAACATAATTATTATCAAATAGAAAGCGTTCTGCAGCTGGTAAACTTGCAATTAACTAAAAACGCCGGTATATAACAGATAAAAGTTAAAGACCAATAAGATTAATATGTCTGATTGATAATGGGAATGTGATTACTCTGCCAATCCTACATAAAAATTGTTGTAAAGTTCAGGGAATATCTTTTTTGTCAATATTTATAATTTTTATGATCGTGAAATCAATAACTGGAGATTAGTGAAAATCTAAAAGAAATGTATATAAATATTCATATAAATGTGTCAAATTCTAAACAGGTAAAGATAAAATTACAGGTAAAATCCTTCCACGTTGCGTCTATATAACTGGGGTATAATGAACCATATATGCACGATTTGAATATATTTAGTTGCACATGGAAATTAAGGGAATTTACATAATAAAAGAAGTCTGTAAACAAAAAAGCAACGTGTAAGCAAATAATTAAGTATGTGATGATAAGACATAGCGAAACTTGACGAAGACTAGAAACTTTAAGATGGCATCATTAAATAGTGCTGGAAAACAATTCGGATAGCATTTCTATGATACGTTTGTATTTTGATTAAATGTACATTAACCAATGGCAGATTTCGTCCGCAGTGTTGCGTTTCCAGGGAGGATTTAACTTTATTGTAACGCCGCTAATCTTATGTTTTTGATGTCTTCATGAAACACATTTAATTTTTTTAAATTCCCATTATAAGTTTGTTAATATCTCTATTCATTTAAGATCTTGGTTTTGTTCAAAGTCTATAACAGATGATTTTTACTTATATTCTCCTTCACAAAATACATTTACTAATACTTTATAAATTGATTATCACAGAAACCAATCAGGAATCTAATGGAACATCATAAATCTATAAAAACCTTACGGTATACAAACTTCACTAGAAACACATACTGACCATAATCTCGTACTTCACTAAAGACACATACTGACCATAATCTCATACTTCACTAGAAACACATACTGACCATAATCTCGTACTTCACTAAAGACACATACTGACCATAATCTCATACTTCACTAGAAACACATACTGACCATTATCTCATACTTCACTAGAAACACATACTGGCCATAATCTTGTACTTCACTAAAGACACATACTGACCATAATCTCATACTTCACTAGAAACACATACTGACCATAATCTCGTACTTCACTAGAAACACATACTGACCATAATCTCATACTTCACTAGAAACACATACTGACCATAATCTCATACTTCACTAGAAATACATACTGACCATCATCTCATATTTCACTAGAAATACATACTGACTATAATCCCATACTTCACTAGAAATACATACTGACCATCATCTCATACTTCACTAGAAATACATACTGACCATAATCTCATACTTAACTAGAAATACATACTGACCATAATCTCATACTTCACTAGAAATACATACTGACCATAATCTCATACTTCACTAGAAATACATACTGACCATTATCTCGTACTTCACTAGAAATACATACTGACCATTATCTCGTACTTCACTAGAAATACATACTGACCATTATCTCGTACTTCACTAGGAATACATACTGACCATTAACTCGTACTTCATACAGATCAATTAATCAAATATTATGTTTCATTGCCTTTGTGAGTCTGATTGCAAGATACAGCCATTCCGTTAATACCCAGGTGAACGTCTTCTAAACCGTTTTAAGCTAACAATTCAGGAATTATCATGTAGCTATGTGTAAGCTCTCTTGATTATAATACTTTGAATCTTTTTTTTATCAAATAATCATATCTATTTCAAACAATACTGGATATGATTTAGTTTTAGCGTCATTACAGTTGCCATGGTAACATTTTTATAACCAAGTGTGTTATAAAAATACAAAATACTGATATACGTTTCAAATGTTAAGTTTGTTGTCATTATATCTGATTTACAGTTATTAAAGACAACTTTGATTAAGCTGCATGACATGTATCCATTTTATATGAAGCAAGATTACATACCAGGACTGCGAAGTATAAACCAATGCTTTACATTAACACGTGGCCGATCGCGAGTGGTTAAAGATGAGGATTCAAGACCCACCTTGCTTTGAATTTTTTTTCTCATAATAAATAATTATGCTGACATTTGCATCTTAAAGGGATAAACTCAGATCTGATGAATTAGTAGGCTGAAGGGAGAACTTAAACTGATCGTTTCAGCTTCCGGCTAAATCACATAACAGCAATGACACCAGGATAAACTCGGATCTGATGAGATAGTAGGCTGAGGGGAGAACTAACCTTATCTTTACAGCTTCCAGGTAATCCTATTACAGCAATGACACCAGGATAAACTCAGATCTGATGAGTAAGAGGCTGAGGGGAGAACTTAAACTTATCTTTACAGAATCCGGTTGAAACACATTACACCAATGACGCCAGGATAAACTCAGATCTGATGAGTTTGAAGGCTGGGGGGGAAAGCTTAAACTGATCTTTACAGCTTCCAGGTAATCACATAACAGCAATAACACCAGGATAAACTCGGATCTGATGAGTTAGTAGGCTGAAGGGAGAACTTCAACTTATCTTAACAGCTTCCGGCTGAATCCAATTACAGTAATGACGCCAGAATAAAATCGGATCTGATAAATTAGTAGGCTGGGGGGGGGGAGAACTTGAATTTATCTTTACAGCTTCCGGTTGAATCAAATTACAACAATGACGCCAGGATAATCTCAGATCTTATAAATTAGTAGGCTGAGGGGAAAACTTCATCTTATCTTTACAACTCAGTCCGGTTGAATCACATTACAGAAATGACACCAGGATTAACTCAGATCTGATAAGTAAGTAGCCTGAGTCGAGAACTTCAACTATCTTTACAGCTTCCTACTCAATCACATTACAACAATGACACCATGGTTAACTCGGATTTGATGAATTTTAACTCATTGCTAGAAGTCAAATGCAGTAAACCAATGATATTAGGATGAACCTTTATATGATGAGTTGGTCGGCTGAACTTATTTATATCGAATTCCGGGATTTCTCTTTCTGCTAAATTTAACCAGAAAAATGTTTAGACATTATTCATTAATGATACTATACAAAATTGCAAAGGTTCAAAATGATTTTTCACCTATATTACTTTCTTATTCTTAAAACCATTTTCGACTAGGTACATCTAGTTGCTTACTATGGAATGTACATCAAGTTTTGTAATTGACCGACTTATATTGAACTTGAAATGATATTTGTTTTTGTTAAATGTGATATTAGTTCATCGAGATAAATTTACCAAAAAGAACTCTTGTGAAAATGAAAAAGAAGTCATCTTTGTGTCGCATTACAATGTATTTACATGTAAGACGGATCGGATTGATATTTAATGATTTACTCACCTCCTACGATGCTTAAGAGTCAGAATGATTTATCTGTTTTTTGTCAAATAAATTGTCGTACTTTTAATATTGTAGAAATATTTAATAATTTAACTACAGAAAAATATTAAATAAATACATGTAAATAAATGAATAAATAAATAAATAAATAACTCCCTAGAAAAGTTGTTGTAATTAATCCATAGGAATAAGGTATATATTTGATTTTTGTTTGTATTTGCATTCAATGTGGGGATTGAATTACAGTGCCTTGAATCGCCAGGATTCAAATGCCCTTCAACAGATTCTACAGTAAGAAAGTTTTGTGATCTCTGGTCGTTTTGTAGTTTAGATAGAAGTTCAATAATCTTGCAGGGCAGAATAGAACAGAACAAAACAGAACATAACAGAACAGAACAGATATTGTATTTACAGAAAGCAATACAATACTTACAGCAAAACAGATAATTTATTCAAATAATAATTATTATACATATTGCTTAGAATAAATATAATACAAACTACAAATATTTTGTGTTTAATTTGAAGAACAGTTATTAATTAGACAATACACTACCATGCTCTTTAAGAGCTTGAAAAATATATCAGCAAGGGTCAAGCATGGCTCGGTCGGATTAAGCAAGAGACACATTGTTATAAAATGTATTTATTTATATTCTAAAATAATCATCACAGATATACACTTTTAATTGGACTGTAAGTCAAAACTTTTTTTTAACTTTTATCCAGTAATGATGTAACAATCCAGCAATACGTGTTTATGAGAAGGTCTGCCCATCACTGAATTTGCAACATGATAATGTTTGATTTTGTTAGTTAAATTCTGCTTGTAATAGAATAACCAATTTTCAATTCATTATAACCAAGTGCAAGTAAGACACTATTATTTTATCAACATGATAATAATAATAATAGATGAATTAAGTGATTAGTTGGTCTGTTCTAGTAGCTTTGCAATGCAGCAACACGTAAAAATTATTCTTGAAATATATTATATATTATAACAAGTAGAATCCTGTAGTTGAAGTGCTAGGGCACTTTGCTAGAAGTAAAGTCTGCACGGTAAAATATTTAACTGTTAATAATATTAGTTTGTTTTAAGCAAGAGAAAATATTGGATCCCCAAATTAGTTTGTCAACCGGAATGATGTCCTTTATAATACATTGTATATTTTAGACTTACAATAAAAATGAAATATCCATGTAGTTTGAACCACAATGCAAGTAAGAAGGAATGTTGCTACTGGTACTAATTTTTAAATAAAAATATCTGTATATGAAACGTGTTTTATTTTTTCCTGTGATTCATTTATCTGTACGGAGCATGAAATAATACTCAGAATACTTGCTTTTTGGGAACCTTGTGTATCATATGAATGACTTTTATTATAGGGGTAACTATTAACACATACTTTATATGTATTGTATTAGTGGTCAAAATTGTTCAACACGTTATAAAGCCGAATCTCCTAAAGTTTTCCATTCCGTTTGTACGGGATGTATAATATGTAATCGCTGAATTTAGTTACAGACAATGTGAGCTTCTTCTGATTAACGCATTCGATTCTTGTGTTTACTTTTTCAAAACAGATTATCGTAAACAAAATTTCAATACTACAAAAAGGGTTTAAAGATATTGAGTTTATTGCTATAACAATACATTTATAATTTTTGAAGCAATTTTCTGGGTTTTTTTACACACTTAATCACATTTTACAAAGCAGTTTATTGTGCTCTTTTACACACGTGTAATCATCATTTTTAGTGTTAATCACTTTTTACAAAGCAGTATATGCAAGATCTTTTACACACATGTGCAATCATCAACAAAGTGGTAGATGATATAGTGTTTAGACTGTTACTAGTCTATTGCTACGTTATTCCGTGTGTAACGTTTCCCCTATATATACATTAAAATTACTTGAGGAAAAGCAAATATTGCATTGACCAACTAGACTATGTGTAAAGAGCGATAACTCTTGTTTCTATGAAACAGCAACAACCATAAAACAGAAGTAGGATGTTTATACTGATATATATCAATTTTAGGTTTGTAAGAAAAACAAATTTCAATAAAGTAATAAATAACTAAATAATCAAAAAAAAAAAAAAAATAAATGAATAAAATGAATAAAAATAAAATAAGATAAAATAAAATAAAATAAAATAAAATAAAATAAAATAAAATAAAATAAAATAAAATAATAAAATAAAATAAAATAAATAAAATAAAATAAAATTAAAAAAAAAATAAAATATAAAATGAAATGAAATAAACCTAGGCAGTGATAGGGGGCTGTGATCTTAATGTACGTAAGTCCACTTGACCATCAAGACCCCTTATAGTATATAAAGTTTTGATTCATTAATCGCTTAGAAATTATTGTTTAAAAAGGTAATGTTAACTTACATCAACCTTACATCGCATTAGCAAGTTTTGGTTATTTACGAAAGGGGTGTAATCTCATTAGGACATAACCTTATTTCAAAAACTCCAGCTCAACACAATATTATTATTATTATTATTATTATTATTATTATTATTATTATTATTATTATTATTATTATTATTATCATTATTATTATTATTATTGTTGTTGTTGTTGTTGTTGTTGTTGTTAATGATGATGATGATGTTATGTTGTTGTTGTTATTGATGTTGTTGTGTTGTTGTTGTTACAGTAATAACAGAAATCTTCAACCCACCCTCCACCCCACCCAGTTTAGACCTCACTGTCACAATATTACTAAATTAAATATCACATATCCGGAGAATCTTAAACATTTAAGGTCTTAGTACCGTATAATTATAAACATTTAGATACATTGTAGAAGCTAAACTGGTCAGGTAAAAAAGTTTGTTATGATGAATCTAATTTTTAACTTAAACCTATTTCACCCAAATGTCAAATCCTTTACATGTAGTCCAGATATAGAAATTTAAACCTTACTGTGACTTAAAATATTTTATAGAAAAATGACAAGACTAAACAACTCAAGTCATTATTTGTTCAAACTGTCAAAATAATTATCCATTTAGGTATTCTTAAGAATCTTAGACTTTGAGCTAATGACCATGATCCTATATCAATGTGATTGTTATGCCAATACCTACCATATTTTGATATATGCATATGCGAAAAACACTATCTTGTAAACAGGACTTTACAATATATTCATCGTTTACAAGAGTATTAACAATTTTAGTATTTTTGTATCTATGACCTT
Organism: Tegillarca granosa; assembly: GCA_029721355.1. Taxonomy (NCBI): domain Eukaryota; kingdom Metazoa; phylum Mollusca; class Bivalvia; order Arcoida; family Arcidae; genus Tegillarca; species Tegillarca granosa. Next base: position 411,169 of record CM056597.1, on the reverse strand, counting down.
GACCTTTGAACCCATAACCTTAAGCTTGAAATAAATCATCAAATTGATTGCCATATCAATACATGACCATAACCCATGACCTTGAAATGCATATTAAAATGATTTTCATTACAGTACATACAATATCCCAACAAGTTCGTCTACAGTGCATGAGAAGTCGAGTGTGTTTTATAGTACGCATGTACTACCGCGCACTCAAAGCGACCTAACGTATCGATATATTATAAACTAAAGCCTCTGTTAGATCAGTAAAATGCTGATTTCACTCTATTCAATGTGTGATAAGTCGCAATTATATCAGTAAAATGCTGAGTTCACTCTGTTCATTGTGTCATCTGTCGCCATTGTATCAGTAAAATGCTGATTTCACAATGTTCAATGTGACATCTGTCGCCATTGTATCAGTAAAATGCTGATTTCTCTCTATTCAATGTGTGATAAGTCGTCATTGTAACAGTAAAATGCAGATTTCACCCTGTTCAATATGGCATCTGTCGCCATTGTATCAGTAAAATGCTGATTTCACTCTATTCAATGTGTGATAAGTCGCCATTATAATAGTAAAATGCTGATTTCACTCTGTTCAATGTGACATCTGTCGCCCTTGTATCAAGAAAATGCTGATTTCTCTCTATTCAGTGTGTGATAAGAAGCCATTATAATAGTAAAATGCTGATTTCACCCTATTCAATGTGTGATAAGTCGTCTTGTATCAGTAAAATGCTGATTTCACTCTATTCAATGTGGCATCTGTCGCCATTGTATCAGTAAAATGCTGATTTCACTCCATTCAATGTGTGATTAGTCGCCATTGTTTCACTAAAATGCTGATTTCACTCTGTTCATTATGTCATATGTCGCCATTGTATCAGTAAAATGCTGATTTCACTCTATTCAATGTGTTTTTGATTTTACTCTGTTCATTGTGTTATCTGTCGCCCTTGTATCAGTAAAATGCTGATTTCACTCATGTAAATCTGTGATAAGTCGCCATTGTATCAGTAAAATGCTGGTTTCGCCCTAGTCAATGTGTGATAACTCACCATTGTATCAGAAAAATGCTGATTTCACCCTATTCAATGTGAAAAAGCGCCATTGTATCAGTTAAATGCTGTTTTCACTCTGTTCATTATGTCATCCGTCGCCATTGTATCAGTAAAATGCTGATTTCACTTTATTCAATTTGTGATAAGTCGCTATTTTATCAGTAAAATGCTGATTTTACTCAATGCAATGTGTGATAAGTCGCTATTGTATCAGTAAAATGCTGATTTTACTCTATTCAATCTGTGATAAGTCGCTATTTTATCAGTAGAATGCTGATTTTACTCTATTCAATGTGTGATAAGTCGCTATTTTATCAGTAAAATGCTGATTTCACTATGTTATAAGTCGCCATTGTATCAGTAAAATGCTGATTTCACTCTATTCAATGTTTCATCAGTCGCATTGTATCAGTTGAATGCTGATTTCACTCTATTCAATGTGACATCAGTCGCCATTGTATCAGTTAAATGCTGATTTCACTTTATTCAATGTGTGATAAGTCTTCATTGTATCAGCTGATTTCACCCTATTCAATGTGTATTAAGTCGCCATGGTTATAGTAAAATGCAGATTTCACTCTTTTCAATTTGTTTCTTATTTCACTCTGTTCAATGTGGCATCTGTCGCCATTGTATCAGTTAAATGCTGATTTCCTCTGTTCAATGTGTCATCAGTAATCATAATATCAGTTAAATGCTGATTTCACACTGTTCATTGTTTCATCTGACGCCATTGTATCACTAAATTGCTGATTTCATTTTATTCAATTTGTGATTAGTCGCTATTGTATCAGTAAAATGCTGATTTCACCCTATTCAATGTGTGATAAGTCGTCATTGTATCAGTAAAATGCAGATTTCACCCTATTCAATGTGTAATAAGTCGTCATTGTATCAGTAAAATGCTGATTTCACTCTGTTCAATACGGCATCTGTCGCCATTGTATCAGTAAAATGCTGATTTCTCTCTATTCAATGTGTGATACGTCGCCATTATCATAGTAAAATGCTGATTTCACTCTATTCAATGTGTGATAAGTCGTCATTGTATCAGTAAAATGCTGATTTCACTCTGTTCAATGTGACATCTGTCGCCATTGTATCAGTAAAATGCTGATTTCTCTCTATTCAATGTGTGATAAGTCGTCATTATAATAGTAAAATGCTGATTTCACCCTATTCAATGTGTGAAAAGTCGTCATTGTATCAGTAAAATGCAGATTTCACCCTATTCAATGTGTGATAAGTCGTCATTGTATCAGTAAAATGCTGATTTCACTCTGTTCAATATGGCATCTGTCGCCATTGTATCAGTAAAATGCTGATTTCTCTCTATTCAATGTGTGATAAGTCGTCATTGTAATAGTAAAATGCTGATTTCACTCTATTCAATGTGTGAGAAGTCGTCATTGTATCAGTAAAATGCTGATTTCACTCTGTTCAATGTGACATCTGTCGCCATTGTATCAGTAAAATGCTGATTTCTCTCTATTCAATGTGTGATAAGTCGCCATTAAAATAGTAAAATGCAGATTTCACCCTATTCAATGTGTGATAAGTCGTCATTGTATCAGTAAAATGCTGATTTCACTCTGTTCAATGTGACATCTGTCGCCATTGTATCAGTAAAATGCTGATTTCTCTCTTTTCAATGTGTGATAAGTCGTCATTGTAACAGTAAAGTGCCGATTTCACTCTGTTCAATATGGCATATGTCGCCATTGTATCAGTAAAATGCTGATTTCTCTCTATTCAATGTGTGATAAGTCGCCATTATAATAGTAAAATGCAGATTTCACCTTATTCAATGTGTGATAAGTCGTCATTGTATCAGTAAAATGCTTATTTCACTCTGTTCAATGTGACATCTGTCGCCATTGTATCAGTAAAATGCTGATTTCTCTCTATTCAATGTTTGATAAGTCGTCATTGTAACAGTAAAATGCTGATTTCACCCTATTCAATGTGTCATAAGTCGCCATTATAATAGTAAAATGCGGATTTCACCCTATTCAATGTGTGATAAGTCGTCATTGTATCAGTAAAATGCTGATTTCACAATGTTCAATGTGACATCTGTCGCCATTGTATCAGTAAAATGCTGATTTCTCTCTATTCAATGTGTGATAAGTCGTCATTGTAACAGTAAAATGCAGATTTCACCCTATTCAATGTGTGATAAGTCGTCATTGTATCAGTAAAATGCAGATTTTACTCTTTTCAATGTGTGATAAGTCGTCATTGTATCAGTAAAATGCAGATTCACTCTATACATGTAAGTTGCCTTTGTATCAGTACAATGCTGATTTCACAATTTTAATGTGTCTGAAGTCGCCGTTGTATCAATAAGGTGATGATTTTACTCTTTCCAATGTTTTAAGTCGCCTCTCTTTACCTATGATATCACGCCATAAACGAAGAATTAAGCATAACAAAGTTAATTCGTTATCCTCGGCTAGTAAAACTAGATGTTGTATTTTATTTCATTATTTATTATATTCAATATAGCATATTTTATTATTTTTTATTTTACTCTCTCTCTCTCTCTCTCTCTCTCTCTCTCTCTCTCCCCTATCATAATATATTCATAAACTTTTTTAACTCTTTCGATCCAGCATGAAACATATATCTACTTAGTAAGATTATCCTGTATGAACATATGGCTGTCAACTTTAAATATTGTAAAATATCGACATCGTTCTTCTCACGTCGTCAATCGAACTCTCTCTTCACACTGTATCTATAGCCAGACTAAAGATTTCCCACATTGAGTTAAAACATCGATATGAAAATCAACTTCAGGTGATATAATGTATGCAGACTTTAACTGAATCAATGTGTCGGCATTATTTAATAAAATGGAAAATATACGTCATAAAAAGCCGTTGGACAAAAGAAAAGATAAGTATAAGCTTTTGAACATGGATGACACAGGTCGACATCTAATGGATGAGGAACAGGTTAGGTCATATTCTTTTATCTGTAGTTTGTAATGGGGGAGGGGTATACTTTTTCCCGCGTAATTGAAATCGAAAGTAGAAATGGACATTTTATATTCGGTGAATCAGTTAAGAGAAGTTCAATAGATAATCTTAAGGCCAGTCAATAAGTAAGTACTTGTAAAATTTGTAGATATACAACAGATGTTCGGAAATCTACAATATGTTACAAAAAGTTAAAATAGTTACGGGACATTAGAGGCTTTTTCTTTTATTTTTAGTCGGGAATGGAGTGAAAACTGGGCTTATAGTAAATGTCCGACGAGTGGGGAAAATGGAATCCCTATATTGTGGATTCCCCCTTTACAGGTTTTAACATTGAAACATTGAAAGATCATACATTATTGTTGTATATATAATGTACATAGTCATCACGTTTAATATGGCATTATGTTAGGATTCTACCCTATTTTGAGACCTAAGAACTTGGTTGCAGAATGTTTCTGTACATATCAAAGATGTGAACAACACCCACTGCAATTACATCTAAATTTTCCCCTAATTTTTCAGCCTGTGAACTTAGATGTTTTGTAATAATTGTATAATCATTAAAGCGGGGAGGGGGGTTAATTTTTGCAATCCTTTCTTCCTAAAGTTTTTAACTAAGAAGCTTGAAATTTCACTCTATGTACTTATTAAGAATTTTTTCCAATTCATTCAGATTTTTTAACTTAGTTGTTTTAAATAATTCTTGAAACAGAGGAATTCCTGTATATATATATATATATATCAAAACATTGTTAGATTATTTAAACCTCACTTTACAGCATTTAGGAAGCTGGTTCTCTCCCCCCCCCCCCTTGTTTTTTTTTTTAAAAAAAGTTTATATAGATGAATTAACTATAGGTCTTGTGGATTTGCCAGAATTATAGTTTATTTTATGTTTTATTGGTAAATCATCATCCTACCATTTAATGGCTAATTTATCTGTTGGATCAATTATTGTCTTTAGAGAGTTACAATTGTAACAGGTTTACAATTCTGTATTGAATACCATTTTAACTTTATTTATTTTATTTTGACCTCTTAAAGAAGTTTTTAAAAGAAATATTTAACATACCATACAAAACACTATTAAAGGTGTTGTGTTTGTATGCATATTGTTGGTTATTCTTTTTTTTTTTTAATTTAATGTGCCTTTAAGATTATTTTATCTTAAGTTTTCTGCTTTTATTCAAGTTAATGGTATTTACTTGGAACCATATTTTTGTATAATTTGGCCAAACAAAATGAGACTTAGTTCTGGCTATTTGTATTCATACATATAAATTGTAGACATTGTGCATTACAAATCCTTTTTGTCTGCAGAATCTATCAGGAATCTGGTGCCTTATATTAAATTTACACAAATTTTACTTTATATGCAAATAACTGTGTTGGTTAGATCCTACTCCTGATATGCTTTCAGTCAGAAAAATGTAGAAAAAATCCAATAAATGGAAAGTTAGACAGTGCTGCTGTAATTTTTTTTACATGGATGTCTGTTTTACTGGTTTTATCATTTAGATCTATATTTTTTAACAAAGCATTGTAAATGCATATTTACATCTTATACCACCAGTCTGTTAGTTTAACTAGGAATGTTCTATCACTATAAAGAGTCATTAGTGAAAAAATTGTCTAAAGTGTTCACTTACAGATTACAACATCTCATACTGACAAGGTTCAACTCGGTGAAGATTCTAAATTGTCTAAAGTGTTCACTTACAGATTACAACATCTCATACTGACTAGGTTCAAATACAACTCAGTGAAGATTTAAAGTTGTCTAAAGTGTTCTCTTACAGATAACAACATCTCATACTGACTAGGTTCAAATACAACTCAGTGAAGATTTAAAGTTGTCTAAAGTGTTCACTTACAGATAACAACATCTCATACTGACTAGGTTCAAATACAACTCAGTGAAGATTTAAAGTTGTCTAAAGTGTTCTCTTACAGATGACAACATCTCATACTGACTAGGTTCAAATACAACTCAGTGAAGATTCAAGGTTGTCTAAAGTGTTCTCTTACAGACTACAACATCTCATACTGACTAGGTTCAAATACAACTCAGTGAAGATTCAAGGTTGTCTAAAGTGTTCACTTACAGATTACAACATCTCATACTGACTAGGTTCAAATACAACTCAGTGAAGATTCAAAGTTGTCTAAATTGTTCACTTGCAGACTACAACATCTCAAACTGACTAGGTTCAAATACAACTCAGTGAAGATTCAAAGTTGTCTAAATTGTTCACTTGCAGACTACAACATCTCATACTGACTAGGTTCAAATACAACTCAGTGAAAATTTAAAGTTGTCTAAAGTGTTCACTTACAGACTGCAACATCTAATACTAACCAAATCCAACTCAGGTAACATTCAAAGTTGAGAGAATTTGCTAGTTTACTTAATCAATTTTATTTCTATGCATGTTGGTTTCCTCTGTCATTTCTGAGCTTACAATTCTGGATGTTATATACCAACTTCACCATTAAATTGATAACTATTGATCTTATTAAAAGTGTTTTTCTAAATGGTTATTAGTGAAATAAGTATTAAATGGAGTGGTTATTGAATGAAGTGGTTATTGAATGAAGAGGTTATTGAATGGAGTGGTTATTGAATGGAGTGGTTATTGAATGAAGTGGTTATTGAATGAAGAGGTTATTGAATGGAGTGGTTATTGAATGAAGTGGTCATGGAATGAAGATGTTATTGAATGGAGTGGTTATTGAATGAAGAGGTTATTAAATGAAGTGGTTATTGAATGGAGTGGTTATTAAATGAAGTGGTCATGGAATGAAGATGTTATTGAATGGAGTGGTTATTGAATGAAGAGGTTATTAAATGAAGTGGTTATTGAATGAAGAGGTTATTGAATGGAGTGGTTATTGAATGAAGAGGTTATTGAATGGAGTGGTTATTGAATGAAGTGGTCATTGAATGAAGATGATATTGAATGGAGTTGTTATTGAATGAAGAGGTTAATGAATGGAGTGGTTATTGAATGAAGAGGTTATTGAATGGAGTGGTTATTGACTGAAGTGGTCATTGAATGAAGTGGTTATTGAATGAAGTGGTTATTGAATGAAGAGGTTATTGAATGGAGTGGTTATTGAATGAAGTGGTCATTGAATGAAGAGGTTATTGAATGGAGTGGTTATTGAATGAAGTGGTCATGGAATGAAGATGTTATTGAATGGAGTGGTTATTGAATGAAGAGGTTATTAAATGAAGTGGTTATTGAATGAAGTGGTTATTGAATGGAGTGGTTATTGAATGAAGAGGTTATTGAATGGAGTGGTTATTGAATGAAGTGGTCATTGAATGAAGATGTTATTGAATGGAGTTGTTATTGAATGAAGAGGTTAATGAATGGAGTGGTTATTGAATGAAGAGGTTATTGAATGGAGTGGTTATTGACTGAAGTGGTCATTGAATGAAGTGGTTATTGAATGAATGAAGTGGTTATTGAATGAAGTGGTTATTGAATGAAGAGGTTATTGAATGGAGTGGTTATTGAATGAAGTGGTCATTGAATGAAGATGTTATTGAATGGAGTGGTTATTGAATGAAGAGGTTAATGAACGGAGTGGTTATTGAATTGAGTGGTTATTGAATTAAGAGGTGATGGGTGGATAGATGGACAAATTTGTCTACTACAATATATATAGATCAGCAAACATTAATGGACTTTAAACATAAAACTGTATAAACTTACATTTGAGCCTTTTATTATGTAATTAATTCTGTTACCTTGATGAGATATTATCCTTTGATATAAATCATTATTTTACAATCCTTACAACGAAGTAATATATCTCAGATTTTATGTTATTTTAATTAAAGAAAACTAGACTTTAATGGACTTTAAACATGAAAATTTGATACTTATCTCATATAAATTAAGATTTAATGGATAATCTTCTTTTGGTTTTGTTAAATTTAAAGTACTTCAACTTTAATAGGTAATGATTGATGCAAAAATAAAATGAAGTATTTCAGTAAAGTTTTATGCCCTAGTCAAGTTGGTCATTTTAGATTGAAAAATTTGTTACACTCAATTTAGACTTTGTAGTTTCTAAAAGCACACTGACAAATGTTCTGACATCAGAACTTTTTATAATCTCACCGACAAATATTCTGACATCAGAATTTTCTATATACACAGATTAAAATATGTTTTGATATCAGAACTTTCCATAAGCACACACTGATTAATGTTCTGACATCAGAACTTTCTATAAGCACAGACTGACAAATGTTCTGACATCAGAACTTTCTATAAGCACAGACTGACAAATGTTCTGACATCAGAATTTCTATAAGCACAGACTGACAAATAATCTGACATCAGAACTTTCTATAAGCACAGACTGATTAATGTTCTGACATCAGAACTTTCTATAAGCACAGACTGACAAATGTTCTGACATCAGAACTTTCTATAAGCACAGACTGACAAATGTTCTGACATCAGAACTTTTTATAAGCACAGACTGACAAATGTTCTGACATCAGAACTTTCTATAAGCACAGACTGACAAATGTTCTGACATCAGAACTTTTTATAAGCACAGACTGACAAATGTTCTGACATCAGAACTTTCTATAAGCACAGACTGACAAATGTTCTGACATCAGAACTTTCTATAAGCAGACAGAATCTTTAACCACCTCTGGGCCACGGGCCGATATATCAGCCCAGCAAAACCACCCTTAAAAGTGCCACGGGCCGATATATTGGCCCATTCATGTCTTGCGTTCATGACGTCAGATTCAATGATGTATGTTTTTATGACGTCATTTACATGATTCTGTGGCAATCATCTGAATTATGACTACAAATGAAACAGGGTTCTATAAAATCAAGATTTTAAAAATATTTTTACTGCCTTATATCAAAGAGATATTGAAATTTTGTTTCAGTGTTGAACGCAGAATACGTTCAGTGTTCAGTATTGTATTAATAGTCCTGGTTTCTTTGATAAAATAATAAGTCTAACACAGTCTAAATTTATGATTGAGATTTTTTTATTTTTTAAATGTGGATTTTTTAAAGGAAAAAACTGTTTAAAGATTGTGAAAAGTATTTTAAGGTCATTCAGAACTTATTAAAAAAAAATACTGTTATCTTATTTAAAAGTTTTGTCATTACTGTCTCTATTGGGAAAACAAATACAACTTGTGAATATATTGCTTTCGAAATCATGTGGTGGATTCTTGATTTTATACAACTAGATGATTAAAAATATAGTGTAAACAAACTTCATTATTTATTGATTTATTCTATTCTCTTTTATTTAATACATAAAATTTTTCTTTCATTTGATATACAAACTTGACAAAATTTTTGTAAAATAGGCCATGCGGAAACTTTAGAAAATTGATAAAATAACAAACATACACACATACACACATACGCGCAGGCATGCAATCACAAGTGTCAATATTTGTCCAACACGCGGAGCTTATGTAACCATGCAAATTTTGTCTGCAATTTAAGAATAATAATTTTATTTTGATTTCAAAATGTCTTATTTTTATATTTTGTATTATAACATTTCCATCCCCTATTTTACGTCATCAAAAACCTGAATATTACATACCCGGTAATCATTATGATATTAATTCTCACGTCCTTGCAATTATTAAATGTGTGCAGTGTATAATCGTTATTTACCTTCTTTCCATCAAGATTTCTTGTTTATACAATATTTATGAACAATTTAAGTTTTTGTCATCCATATTTATCTGGAGATCTACACCAGATTGTGTGTTGTAATTATTCCAAGAATATAATTATTACAGTATTATAACGAACTTATGTTTGTGTTTTAGTTTTCATTTTTTTTAACTGTGAGATGTGACAGTCTGTCCGGTTCATCTTTGAACAAAATTTCCCTATGGACAGCATTGTTAATAGTAATGAAAGCATTCTAAAATAACCAAATAAACTTACTAATTCTTAAGGTGATTTTTTCACATAAATTACATAGCTACTTAATCATCAATGAGAATTGAATTATACATGTACTAACACAGTTTCTCTTTTTTCAGGGTTATTATATGTTAATTTACATCTTTGTTATTTTTATTTTTTTCAAATTTATTTTTAATTTATTTTTTGTATTTTTCCCCATTTACATTGAAAGGTTTTTCCTGAATGTGCTGGTTATAACTTTCAGAATGTTGATAGTGGATGCACTGTCATATGACATAGCTTAATGCTCGATAAGATAACATTGTATACTATAATGCATATTATAGTAAAAGACTGAGCCAATCAGGGTTGTAACCAAGTCAAAGACTTGGGGCGAAAAATTTGGATTAAATGAAACTAAGAGCAAATGGCGTGCTAATATTGTTTGAAACCAATAAATTGTTAACACTAGAAATACCCGATTCTCAATCATTATTGAAAAAAGACTTTAGTTTATTTCGAATTTTTATTTTCTTTGCAACTCTTACAAACATGTATGAAATGCATATAATTGCTGCGTTCTAAGGGTGATTTGTCGTAAATTGCCATGATACTCAAAGGGTTTAATGACTGCATATTGACATTATTTTAATTTTGTCATGGATGTTTCTTAGAAATGCCCCTCAAAGTCACTGTAAAAGTTTAAGTTTATTACTTGTGTGATTTTTCTAATGAAATTGTTTTAATGTGTAAATGCAGATTTTGTTCTGAAATTCTGTTTTCCTACAGCAAGCCAAAAGCAAGGTCATAAATGCAGTCAGTGCTTTATGCCACTTAGCCACCTAGATCCACATAGACTAGTATTTTGTTTATAATGGTTAACATCTACCATGTTAGAAGTGTCTCATAAAATTGTTTAATTAAGATAGGTATTTGATTAGTTTTTGTTTTCAAGCATTCCACTTTATACTTACTTAAACTCTTGTGAACATAGAGAATACAGAGAATTTTGGTGTAACACTTAAACAAAAATAAATAATGTTATATCTGAATAAAACTTTTTCTCAATTTGCAGTTTGACCAAAATTTTAAAAAGGCAAGAAAGAGGTCACTGTAGCCATGCACTGATAAAGTCATGATGCAAGAATAATGTTAATGATGAGCCATTACTATGCAAACAAACAATTATTTTGAAAAAAAAAATGAGATAGCTATTTAGATATTGCAAGTAACAGCTTTTCTGCCTAAAAATTTAACTATTTTTCATGTCATTATAAATATATGTGTGAAAATCAATAAGATTGGGATGTTAATAAGGGCAGTCAGTTATGTGGAATTATATGATGTTAAACAACTCACATTAGATGGAAAGAATTAATTTGCCTCTTTCATAAATTAAGTTATTACTGAAAAAGTTATAAATGACTGAGATTGTTCTTGAACATTTCTGTGCAACAATTATGATTAAATATTTTAGGCCATCCATTAGATATGTGTGACAAATCTGGAATACTTTATTTAACAAAACTGTGTTACCTTCAGGAAACCAACTAAAAACACACAACAACCATGAGGGTTTTAATATGCCTAAATATACTGGCAATGGGAGTCATTGTGATGTTTTACTTTAGACCACTGTCATTTAAATCAACAAAAAAATTATAAATAAATAAAAAGTTCAGCTAGATACCTTTGCTGCCAAATGAATTAAAATACAAAAATGGAGTAAAATGTTTATAATTACTTTTTGAAGTAAGTAATTTTGTATTCATACAATGTTCTTGTTATTCTTTGGTAATAAATAATATATACATATTACTGATAATCAATAAAACAATGAATATTTATTTTTGTGTAAGAAACATCTAAATTTTTATGTGTATTGTAGTGTTATAATAATGATGGTCAACAATATATACACAGTTGTCTGTACTTTGTAATCTGTCTCGACTTTTCAACTCTACTTTTATAAAATTTCTTACTTATATTTTAATTTTATAAAAATGTCTGATAAATATTTCAATTTTAAAAGAATATCTGTTTCATTTCTTCAGTACTGCTTAAATTAAAATAAATCAGTCACAGGCTTCTAGAAATCGATGACAGAAGTATAATATAGTACACCTGTACTTCTATATACACCTGTACTTCTATATATACCTGTACTTCTATATACACCTGTACTTCTATTAATACACCTGTACTTCAATATACACCTGTACTTTTATATACATCTGTACTTCTATATATACCTGTACTTCTATATACATCTGTACTTCTATATATACCTGTACTTCTATATATACCTGTACTTCTATATACATCTGTACTTCTATAGATATACTTCTATAAACACCTGTACTTCTATATACATCTGTACTTCTATATATACCTGTACTTCTATATACACCTGTACTTCTATATACATCTGTACTTCTATATATACCTGTACTTCTATAGATATACTTCTATATATACCTGTACTTCTATAGATATACTTTTATATATACCTGTACTTCTATATACACCTGTACTTCTATATACATCTGTACTTCTATATATACCTGTACTTCTATAGATATACTTCTATATATACCTGTACTTCTATATACACCTGTACTTCTATATACATCTGTACTTCTATATTAGTCCTGTACTTCTATAGATATACTTCTATATACACCTGTACTTCTATATACACCTGTACTTCTATATACATCTGTACTTCTATATATACCTGTACTTCTATATACACCTGTACTTCTATATATACTTGTACTTCTATATACACCTGTACTTGTATATACACCTGTACTTGTATATACACCTGTACTTCTATATTTACCTGTATTTCTATATATACATATATATAGAAGAAAATATATTTTGACAAGAATTCTAAGATAGCTATAAGTTTCGAATTTTTATTGAGTAAAATTTGATCCATTTTTATTAATTCAACAAAAGGTTGGTCCTAGTTTCATTAAATTGAAAGGAAATTAAAATGTTTTTGTATCATTTATTGTTTGAATTTTAGTAGCACTTATCATGTTGTTACTTCAAACCGATTTATATAAAGGTCTTGTAGATGTGTTAGGGTAAATATAGGAATGGATATAAAAATGAAACATAGTGATAATATTTTATGTATATATATATATCAAATTCTACTTTATTGAACCATTTTTTGCAGATATATTACAGTTTTATCTTCATTATCAACATTTTCATGATATATAAGTAATTTGTTTTGGTTTATACTGGACACTACAAAAATAATACAATACATTATTGCTTTTCCCTCTGGACTTGTTGTAAGAAGAGGATTTTGACTGGTGTTGTTTTAGAAAACTATGATAATGATATTCCAGTGATTTTGCTATGGTTTTAAAAAACTACCTTCTACCTTTCAGATTGGGAAAATTTTGACCCTTTTTATGTCACATATTACGCTCAGAATTTTGAAATTCATTGCAAAGATTTTATATTGTGACAATATCTAACATTTTTAGTCTGTCAGAACAGTTCTGGACAACTGGATTTAACTTAAACTATTTGATTGTGTGTCACTGTTGCCTTTTGGGGATTTTAGTTGTCAAACTTGGGAATTTTAGTTGTCAAATTGGGGAATTTTAGTCATATTTCTCAAGAGGAAACTACCTTTATTCGGTAGTAATTTTCGGCAAACAAAACCACTGTATTCCTGTATATACTGTTCTGCAACATCTGTTAACACAATATTAGATGTGTATCTACATAAATACAGCCCCTTACCCCCAGTTCTGTCTCTGTTAGCTATAGCATCTCTTAACAGGCTAAGTTTACATAAGTACAAAAAAGCCTGAAGCATAAAAGTGGACCCTCTTTTTGTTGCTATTGACATAATTGTCAAAGATGCTGCCTTACAAAGGAAGTACATGTATTCCTTCACCATGTAGTTCGAAGTGTCTCTCAACATGTCGGTCACAGAACCTTTCACCACATTAGGGAACAGTGCCATTTACCATGTAGGCCTAAGTGCCTCCCACCACATAGGGAACAGTGCCATTTACCATGTAGGTCACAGTGCCTTTTACCAAATAGGTTACAGTGTCTTTCACCACATTGGACACAATGCCATTTACATGATGTAGGACACAGGGCCTTTCACCATGTAGCTCACAGTGCTTTTTTACCACAGTAAGCCACAATACCTGTCACCACATAGGGTACAGTGCCATTTACCATGTAGCTCACAGTGCCTTTTACCATGTAGGTCACAGTGCATTTTACCACTTGGGTCACAGTGCCATTTACCATGTAGGTCACAGTGCCTCCCACCACATAGAGCACAGCACCATTTACCATGTAGGTCACAGTGCCTTTTACCATGTAAAAGGCACAATACCTCTCACCACATAGGGCACAGTGTCATTTACCTGTCTGACCCAGCTGTAGATTTGCCATGAAATCCATGGAATTTCCATGGATTTTTTGTACATGGAAAGTGTGGAGTATTGGAACCATATGTACATGGAAATTCCATGGACATGTACGTGGAAATTCTATGGACATTGTAAGTGGCAAATCCATGGACATTTTGGAGTATTGGAACCATACGTACATGGAAATTCCATGGAGATATACGTGGAAATTCCATGGACATATACATGGCAAATCTGTGGACATGTACGTAGCAAATCCATGGTAGATGTACAAGGAAATTCCATGTATACGTCCATGGAAATTCCATGTATACGTCCATGTACATTGTACATTGAAAATAAGTGTCAAATTTTTTAAAAGTGATCCATCTAGATGAAGTATTTCTAGACAGAATCAAGAAAAAAGATGGCTACTCTGTGAGTCAGCACATTTTAGTAAAATTATTAAATGATATATTTGGTGACTTTTTATTGCCTATAACTGTTTTAATAATTATTAAACAAAAACAAATCAAGTCTTTAGCACCTCACCAATGTATTTCATTCATGATATTTTCATGTTCAAACAGATCTGTAAAAGTTTGTTCAGTCTTAATGACAATTAATATATCTGTTTTCAAAAAATTTTTTATTTGAGTTAAACTTTATTACAAAAATAGTTGCCTGTTTCATTAATGTTAAGTTACATGTTAGTTACATGATAGAATGAAGTTAATAAAACTCACATGACACTCTTCATACTTCATTTTTTACAGCTAAATAATTCCCAAATGACCAGATTCCAGTTTCTCAAGAAATTATTTGTTTAAAATTTTGCTTTGTATAATATCAAGTGACTTTGCAGCAAAATATAAGATTTTATGTCCTTCTTAGTCTTGTATAGTCTAAAGCTGAAATGCCTAAAAAATACTGGTCATACTAGGCAGCCATCTTTTTTTCTTGTTGTTGTCTAGCAGTACCTCCTCATTGTATGAACAGAGCACTTGAATTGCAGACCTTGACACTTGAGAAAAATACCATGGAAATCCATGGAATTTCCATGTACAGAGTTTGTTGAAAATGCAGAGCCCAAAACTGTATATTTTGTTATACTTTCATTGACAGACAAAAAATTGCCACAAAAATCCATGTACATGTCCACAGAAATTCCATGGAAAGTGTGTACATGTCCATGGTCAAAAACATGGCTAATTTATCTTTCCATGGACATTTACACACTTTCCAGGGATTTTTGTGACATTTCCATGGACATCCATGGATTTTACATGGACATGGACAAATGTCCATGGAATTTCTACAGCCGGGTGATATAGATTACAGTGCCTTTTACCCCTTGGGTCACAGTGCCTCTCACAACATAGGGCACAGCAACATTTACCATGTAGGTCACAGTACCTCTCACCACAAAGAGCACAGCACCATTTACCATGTAGGTCACAGTGCCTCTAACCACATAGGGTACAGCACCATTTACCATGTAGGTCACAGTGCCTCTAACCACATAGGGTACAGCACCATTTACCATGTAGGTCACAGTGCCCTTTACCACAAAGAGCACAGCACCATTTACCATGTAGGTCACAGTGCCTCTAACCACATAGGGTACAGCACCATTTACCATGTAGGTCACAGTGCCTCCCACCACATAGGGTACAGCACCATTTACCATGTAGGTCACAGTGCCCTTTACCACGTAAATCACAATACCTCTCACCACATAGGGCACAGTGTCTTTTACCATGTAGGTTCTAATACCACTTTTCTTATTGTAATTAAGTAATTCAGTGTCAGAGGTCAGTAGTTGTTTCTGATCCTGGTCATATAAATTAAACATCTTGATTTTGACATAAAACACCATATCTCACTCACCAACTCTCATTTGTAGCTCACCTGACGAAAAATGAAAAGTAAATAAGTTTATCAGATTATAATGCACATTAAGTAACTGGGAACATTACTTTTAAAAAAAATTAAATTCTTGATTGTAAATCAACTGATATTTATCATTTGAATGAAAATTTCTAAAATTAAATTTTTGAGTTAAAGAAGAAAAAGAAATTTTTGTTCATACAGTAAATAAACATGAATTTAAAGAAGTTGTATGAAAGAAAGGGTTTTAAGAAATTGTGATACACTAACAAAAATGTGAAAAAATTGAATTTAAGCAAAATTTAATTTGAATATTATCAGGAAATGATCAATCACCATGAACAGATATGAAAATCAAAGAAAAAATACACAAACTTTAATTATACAGACAAGTATTCAGATTGATAATAATATTTTTGCTTAAACTTTGAAACTAAAAATATCTGTATGTTAAGTGCTCTCAGTTGGTATGGCAACTTAAATTGTAAAATAGAAAATTGTTATTTGTGATGTTACAGTAGCATTAATGTTAACTTGATGGTGATATGCTCCGATTAACATGTTCAGAATTTTAATTTTATAAAAATATTAATTTCCGTTATACATTGAAAGGTCTATTTGTCTTCAGTCCATCACTTGTTTGTGACAGTAGTGAATTATACAAACATTTCATAGAAAACCCAATAGTAAAATTGTTTTTTTACTCACTTTAGCCAAAACTGAAGTAAAATTTATGTGCAAAAAACCTATGTTGTTAATCATTCCCACAAGCTGTGGATAGTGATATCAAAGACATTAGATTCCTTTTTGTTTCTCATATGTACTTTGATTCCTTTTTGTTTCTCATATGTACTTTAATTCCTTTTTGTTTCTCATATGTACTTAGATTCCTTTTTGTTTCTCATATGTACTAAGATTCCTGTTTGTTTCTCATATGTACTTAGATTCCTTTTTGTTTCTCATATGAACTACTTAGATTCCTTTTTGTTTCTCATATGTACTTAGATTCCTTTTTGTTTCTCATATGAACTACTTAGATTCCTTTTTGTTTCTCATATGTACTTTGATTCCTTTTTGTTTCTCATATGTACTTAGATTTCTTTTTGTTTCCCATATGTACTTAGATTCCTTTTTGTTTCTCATATGTACTTAGATTCCTTTTTGTTTCTCGTATGTACTTATTAGATTCCTTTTTGTTTCTCATATGTACTTAGATTCCTTTTTGTTTCTCATATGTTCTTAGATTCCTTTTTGTTTCTCATATGTACTTATTAGATTCCTTTTTGTTTCTCATATGTACTTTGATTCCTTTTTGTATCTCATATGTACTTAGATTCCTTTTTGTTTCTCATATGTACTTAGATTCCTTTTTGTTTCTCATATGTACTTTGATTCCTTTTTGTTTCTCATATGTACTAAGATTCCTGTTTGTTTCTCATATGTACTTAGATTCCTTTTTGTTTCTCATATGAACTACTTAGATTCCTTTTTGTTTCTCATATGTACTTAGATTCCTTTTTGTTTCTCATATGTACTTAGATTCCATTTTGTTTCTCATATGTTCTTAGATTCCTTTTGTTTCTCATATGTACTTAGATTCCTTTTGTTTCTCATATGTACTTTGATTCCATTTTGTTTCTCATATGTACTTAGATTCCTTTTTGTTTCTCATATGTACTTAGATTCCTTTTTGTTTCTCATATGTACTTTGATTCCTTTTTGTTTCTCATATGTACTTAGATTCCTTTTTGTTTCTCATATGTACTTAGATTCCTTTTTGTTTCTCATATGTACTTAGATTCCATTTTGTTTCTCATATGTTCTTAGATTCCTTTTTGTTTCTCATATGTACTCAGATTCCTTTTTGTTTCTCATATGTACTTAGATTCCTTTTGTTTCTCATATGTACTTAGATTCCTTTTTGTTTCTCATATGTACTTAGATTCCTTTTTGTTTCTCATATGTACTTTGATTCCTTTTTGTTTCTCATATGTACTTTGATTCCTTTTGTTTCTCATATGTACTTTAATTCCTTTTTGTTTCTCATATGTACTTAGATTCCTTTTTGTTTCTCATATGTACTAAGATTCCTGTTTGTTTCTCATATGTACTTAGATTCCTTTTTGTTTCTGATATGTACTACTTAGATTCCTTTTTGTCTCTCATATGTACTTTGATTCCTTTTTGTTTCTCATATGTACTTTGATTCCTTTTTGTTTCTCATATGTACTTAGATTCCTTTTTGTTTCTCATATGTACTAAGATTCCTGTTTGTTTCTCATATTTACTTAGATTCCTTTTTGTTTCTGATATGTACTACTTAGATTCCTTTTTGTTTCTCATATGTACTTTGATTCCTTTTTGTTTCTCATATGTACTTTGATTCCTTTTTGTTTCTGATATGTACTTAGATTTCTTTTTGTTTCCCATATGTACTTAGATTCCTTTTTGTTTCTCATATGTACTTAGATTCCTTTTTGTTTCTCGTACGTACTTATTAGATTCCTTTTTGTTTCTCATATGTACTTAGATTCCTTTTTGTTTCTCATATGTTCTTAGATTCCTTTTTGTTTCTCAAAAGTACTTATTAGATTCCTTTTTGTTTCTCATATGTACTTTGATTCCTTTTTGTATCTCATATGTACTTAGATTCCTTTTTGTTTCTCATATGTACTTAGATTCCTTTTTGTTTCTCATATGTACTTTGATTCCTTTTTGTTTCTCATATGTACTTAGATTATTTTGTCAGTCACTTACAATTAACAAAACATTTTATTTTAACTTTATGCTTTGAAAAAATACATGTATAATGTTTAATAGTTACTACATATAAAAAAAACAATACTATTTAAATTATTGGAAAGTACATGTGTTACAGTTTTTCAATACAGTTACAATTATGAGGCATCACAAATCTGATCATTTTTGACAATAACTGTTACCAACTTCTGAAAAAATGAAGACCAACAAAACATTCAATGTTCTAAATATTTTTGGGATGGATGTCAGATTCAGCAGAAAAAGAAAAAGACAATTTATAAAGAAAGTCTTTAATGATTTATTGTGAAAACTTTAGATTCTAAGATTGCACTCAGTCCAAGTTCAGATAAAAAGGGTTTATCAGTAATATTATATTCATTCAATATTTTAGACAAACAATTAGTTATGTATTATTTATCTTTGTTTATTATTAATGAAATTTGTCTTATTCATTGTAAAGTAGTCTTTTATAACCCTGTTTTCATTACTTTGTGTTTGGATCATTTGTGGCCTTAACATTTAAATATCAT
The DNA here is from genome assembly GCA_029721355.1 of Tegillarca granosa. Lineage (NCBI taxonomy): Eukaryota > Metazoa > Mollusca > Bivalvia > Arcoida > Arcidae > Tegillarca > Tegillarca granosa. Next base: position 391,629 of record CM056597.1, on the reverse strand, counting down.
TACCTTACCAGTTCTGAAAAATTGACCTGATTCTAATCCAAAGTGGCAAATTTGAAATGGAAATGGAATCATTCTTAGTTTAAATGAGGACCGTTTTATGCTATGAGAAGTTCAAGGTCAAGACTTCCAAACTTTCTTAAAGATAGTCAAAAATTCTCTTAAATTCTGTGACATGTTTCCACCTTATGATTGACTTGTCATGTTTAGAGGTTGTATCTGACCAAATTTTTTTTTTTTTTTTTTTTTTTTTTTGTGGTTGGATGGAGCATATCAAAACTACTTTGCAAATACAAAAAAAAAAAAGTTACATAACAGAAGTACAACTTCATAATGTGTTCTGTTATTCTGTTAACACTTGCTATTTAAACCTGTTCTGCCATACCTCTTCTTTATACTGTTCAAAATCAACTACCATGAATGAAAATCTTAACTAGGACTTAATCCATAACATATGATCTTTTTCATACAAGCTTTCACTGACTGTCTGAAGTAATTCGTGCCATCTATCAAGCCCCTGTAGTTTCCCTCACAATGATTACTGCATACTTAGGTTTTGTTTCTGATATATTATTAATGATTGATTGTTTTTATTGACAATTTCAAAATTTTATCAGATGATTTGTCTGAAGTTGTATATGTTAGCTTTATTTATTTCATTGTAATGCAGAAACAACTCTAGATTTATATAGGAGTTGTCTCCCTTACATTGTGAGCATGTACTGGTGCTTTGCCTAACCAACAAAAGTAAATATAGACAGCAGAAATAACAGGTGGAATTAGAATAATAATGTTTTAATTGAAAGTTATTGTGTTAAATTGGTAACATGTTTTATACTTTACCTTTGATAAAATGCACAATGATATGCCTATAGATATGTTTATGAGATTCTAGGATTTTAGGAACATCTGCAAGGAAATACCATACACTGAATGATATAATGACATTTTTCATAAAACATTTGTTTCTAGGACACAGATAATGTGATTATAATGATGAGTCAAATAAATACCCGGTATTATAATGATGAGTCAAATAAATACCCGGTATTATAATGATGAGTCAAATAAATGCCCGGTATTATAATGATGAGTCAAATAAATACCCGGTATTATAATGATGAGTCAAATAAATACCCGGTATTATAATGATGAGTCAAATAAATACCCGGTATTATAATGATGAGTCAAATAAATACCCGGTATTATAATGATGAGTCAAATAAATACCCAGTATTATAATGATGAGTCAAATAAATATTTATGTTATCCTTTTCATAAGTGTTCAATTTTGCCACACATACCTTTAATAATTACAACATACAGGTATATACATGGTTATCATTTCCCTCTTTAACAAACATACACACAAGCTTTCTCTTTGTTAATGTTTGGTTCATAATCTTTACTGTCTGGTTATATATGTACATGTACATGTAAATGTCATTCATTTAATTGTAGATAAGATTATTGATTCAAACAACACATGACAAACTTTATTCAAATTAAATAATGTTTATAAAAAAGTCTATGTTCTTTGTTTGATCCATAATTATGACATATATTTCATGCAGGTTGTGATGTAAATTTGGATTCTAATATTAGTTTTAATTATTTATCCATGGTAACAGTAGAACATAGATCAGCTGTACTGTATGTTCATCATGATTTCTGGTTTAAGCTAGCATTTACCAAATAAATAACGGCATCTTGCTGTTATTGTGAAAATATCATGCTATATTTTAACTGCATGTTTTAACTTTTTATATAGAAATCATTTTTATAACAACCCAAAATAAAATGTTATATTATAAATTCTAATCAATGGCATTATAATATAATTTACCATTTATTTTGTTTTATAAACATAACTTCATTGACACTAACACTTTACAAAATGAGATAATAGAATAATAAAGTATAATAAATATAGCTTCAATGTTAAGGTTAGAACATACAGAAAACTTGAGTGATTCTTTTGACATTTCCATGCCTGTTTCTTAAACAGTATGAAAGATTATACATAACTATTAACCAGTGTTTGCAAGAGACATTTTTAGCTCACCTGACCGAAAGGTCATGTGAGCTTATGGCATGGCGCAGCGTGTGTATGTGTGTGCGTGGGTGTGTGCATGTGTGTGTGTGTGCGTCGTTAACACCTATTTTTGACTTCTCCTCCAAAACTGCTAGACAGATTTCAATGATACTTTGTCAGAAGCATATATGGGCCGGTGCAATTCAGATTTGTTCATGGCGTTGCCATGGCTACAAAAACTATGTCAGGTGACCTAGGAGTCCAAAAATATTTAAAAATCTTCTTCTCCAAAACCGATGATGGGAGAAAAAATCTGATGTGATATTCGGCTTCTCTAGGGTCTTAAGGCTATAGTTTGTTCATTTCGTGAAATTTGGTCGAAAAATGGGTTACGCATTTTTGCCTTAATTTAAAAAATTTTGTAAAATGGCTTCAAATTTTTATAACTTGACTATTTGAACAGATAATGACATGAGGTTTTCAGTTTGACTTTTTCTTGAAATGACCTTTAATTTAGGGTCAAGGTCACAAATCAAGGTCACGACCGAAAATGTGATTTATGCAGTTTATGGCAATTTTCTTGCAAATATTTAGAGATATATGAAATCAAAACATTGTTAAAATGTTCAGCATGACAAAATTGAAAAGGGTACCAAGTTTCGTAACTATATGATAATTCATGTAGGAGTTGTTGCCTCTGAAATGTTATTTTTGGCTTATAAATACTAAAATTGTGCATAAGCTTGAAAACTTTTAATCTTTTAGTAAAGGCATGTATATTAGAATATTGTAGGTATTGTGACAACGATCATTTTGATATATGGTTCAATGTCATGTGTTCAAAGGTCAAGGTCACAGCTGCAAAAGAAGACATAAATTGCTAATTATCTTAAAAACTGCTAACTTTTTTTATAGGCATGTATATTAGGATATTGTAGGTATTTTGACAACAATCATTTTGATATATGGTTCAATGTCATATGTTCAAAGGTCAAGGTCACAGCTGCAAAAGAAGACATAAATTGCTAATTATCTTAAAAACTGTTAACTTTTGGTATAGGCATGTGTATTAGAATATTGTAGGTAATAATATGACGATCATTTTGATATATGGTTCAAGGTCATATGTTCAAAGGTCAAGGTCACAGCTGCAAAAGAAGACATAAATTGTTAATTATCTTGAAAACTGTAAATTTGTGTATAGGCATGTATATTAGAATATTGTAGGTATTGATATGACAATCATTTTGATATATGGTTCAAGGTCATATGTTCAAAGGTCAAGGTCACAGCTGCAAAAGAAGACTTAAATTGCTAATTATCTTGAAAACTATTAACTTTTTGTATAGGCATGTATATTAGAATATTGTAGGAATTGATATGGTGATCATTTTGATGTATGTTTCAAGGTCATTTGTTTAAAGGTCAAGGTTATAGCTGCAAAAGAAGACTTATATTGCTAATTATCTTGAAAACTGTTAATTTTTTGTATAGGCATATATATACTAGAATATTGTAGGTATTGTGACAACGATCATTTTGATATATGGTTGAAGGTCATGTGTTCAAAGGTCAAGGTCACAGCTACAAATGAAGACATAAGTTGCTTATTATCTTGAAAACTTTTAACTTTTTGTATAGGTATGTATATTCAAATATTGTAGGTATTGACATGACAATCATATATGTTCAGAGGTCAAGGACATAGCTGAATAAGTATACTGATATTTGTTAATGATTTGGAAATTATTCTTTGCACTATAGTTACTTCATGCATAATATATAAGCTAATTATAAATGAAATGTGACTGGATGTATTTCTGATTAAGTTTTGTGGCAGTTCTTAACTTGAGAAAACTTGTAAAGTTTCTGTACCTAATATATTGTCTTTGCGCTTTGCAAACAATTTTGGACATATCCTCAGGTGAGCATTAAGACCCATGGGCCTCTTGTTAATTCATTAAATTAGCCATGGATATGGGACACATTCAGAAGCACAAAACAGAACAGAATATAAAGATATAACAAATTAATAACAATTAGGGAACATCTTACATTTTATATCGATATTTTGCTTATGCTTTCATGGCTAATAGCAATCTAATAGGCAAATACATTATGTTGAATTGGGAAAAGGGAGATAATCTAAATCAAACCTAAAGGGAGATTATAAATATAAACATTAATATTGGTGAAATTATATACATGTTTATATCTCGACTTTATTGTCTGTTAATTCTGACTCTCTCACATAGAGAATACCTGTATGAAACATACATACATTATATGTATATAAATAACATTTAATTTACCATGTGTGGCACAATATAAGTTTAACTTAATTCAATTTTTAATAGTATCCAGTCATTGTGTAGTTTTTTATTTTATTAAGAATTGACTGTCATTTTTTCCTGGGTTATCAAGGAATGAACCAGATTTTAAAACTAGCAAATCTGATGAACTGCGAACTGCTCATAAACATTATCTGTCTGTTCTCAACACCGGCATCGCTCATAGCTTGTATGGTAGTGGCCAGCAAGCAGTGTGCCATGTAGCGTTTAGAGCACCCTGACGATGGAAATATTTTTAAGTATACAATAAAAATCGAAACAAATATTTTATTTATTTATTTAAAATTCAATATTTTTTCTTTCATTTTCAATGTATGTTTAATTAAATAACACTATAAAATGTGATGGCTTGAATGTTAAAAATAGATTGATAAAAGTAGGTCACGGGAATTGCCTAATGTTCTAGATTTTCTACAATGAGTTCATCATAGGAATTCAATAGGTATTGTAAATATTTTTTATTTTTTGAAAAATATTTATTTTGCTATAACATGAAAAAACTTGAAAAAAGAAGGAAAATCGAAGTATGTACGTGGTTTTGTGAGATAAAAACAGATAGCTAAAAATAGGTCAGTTAGGGAAAAACCAGAATTGGTTTTCATGCGCGATGTGAAAAACCGATGTTTATGCGAATAATAAAAACAAAAATCAAACTGGGTTCAATGTAGAAATTATTTTTCTATTGTAAATATTATAAAATGACTGACAAAAAATAAAAAAGCTCAAATAAATTTCTATTATTATATATATTTTGTTAACACATGACACACAAGAATCTGTTATCTTCTCATTCAATGTTAAAACATTACACACGAGAATCTGTTATCTTCTCATTCAGTGTTAACACATGACAAACAAGAATCTGTTATCTTCTCATTCAGTGTTAATACATGACAAACAAGAATCTGTTATCTTCTCATTCAGTGTTAACACATGACACAAGAGAATGTGTTATCTTCTCATTCATTGTTAGAAACATGACACACGAAAATCTGTTATCTTCTCATTCAGTGTTAACACATGACACACAAGACACACGAAAATCTGTTATCCTCTCATTCAGTGTTAACACATGACACAAGATTCTGTTTTCTTCTCATTCAGTGTTAACACATGACACACAAGATTCTGTTTTCTTTTCATTCATTTAAAACACATGACACAAGAATCTGTTATCTTCTCATTCAGTGTTAAAACATTACACACAAAAATCTGTTATCTTCTCATTCATTGTTAAAACATTACACACAAAAATCTGTTATCTTCTCATTCAGTGTTAACACATGACAAACAAGAATATGTTATCTTCTCATTCATTGTTAAAACATGACACATGAAAATCTGTTATCTTCTCATTCATTGTTAACACATGATACACAAGAATCTGTTATCTTCTCATTTATTGTTAACAAATGACAAACAAGAATCTGTTATCTTCTCATTCAGTGTTAACACATGACAAACAAGAATCTGTTATCTTCTCATTTATTGTTAACACATGACAAACAAGAATCTGTTATCTTCTCATTTGGTGTTAACACATGACAAACAAGAATCTGTTATCTTCTCATTCATTGTTAACACATAAGATATGAAATCTGTTATCTTCTCATTCATTGTTAACACATGACACACAAGAATCTGTTATCTTCTCATTTATTGTTAGAAACATGACACATGAAAATCTGTTATCTTCTCATTCAGTGTTTACACATGATACACAAGAATCTGTTATCTTCTCATTTATTGTTAACACATGACAAACAAGAATCTGTTATCTTCTCATTCAGTGTTAACACATGACAAACAAGAATCTGTTATCCTCTCATTCATTGTTAACACATGACAAACAAGAATCTGTTATCTTTTCATTCATTGTTAACACATGACACATGGAAATCTGTTATCTTCTCATTCAGTGTTATCACATGGAAATCTGTTATCTTCCCATTCAGTGTTAACACATTGAAATCTGTTATCTTCTCATTAAGTGTTTACACATGGAAATCTGTTATCTTCTCATTCAGTGTTAACACATAACACATGGAAATCTGTTATCTTCTCATTCAGTGTTAACACATGACAAACAAGAATCTGTTATCTTCTCATTCATTGTTAACTAGTATTTATAAGTGTTCCTTAGTAACAACTTGTATTACATATAAATATTTATAAGAAATCTACACTAGTGTTGCTATAATTTATCAATACAAATTATCTCTAATTGTCATCTTAGCTTTACACTCTAAATCTAATAAAAAAGGCTTCAGTATTTACAATAGAGAAATACTGAAACAATAAATGATACTTCCACAACCAATTCAATTATAATCTTATATTTGTATGCTATCTTCATTTTGTATACTCCTTTTCACATATTATGGTTTAACACGTATACAGATTTCTACATCTGTGATTCGACATAAAAGGTGATGTATTACAATTATTAGTCAGTAGTCCATTACCATTATTAGATTTGATTTTCTCATATTGAGCCAAACTTTAATTTTGTCCACTGATAGAATACTCCAGTTTTGGCGATATTCCCCGAGTCAAATTTCCATATTTGTAATACATTTGTCATAAATAACAGAAACACTGATAACATACAATCTTTAATATATATTTGATCAGACTTGTAGGACAGAATCAATCCGTTAGATATTTGACCATTTGCCTGTTATTGTGGGATAATATTTAATGTTCTGGAAATAAGTGTTGTGAAATATTTTTATATTCTATGCATTTTCTGGATTTGATATATAGATATAACTCTTAGTTTCAACTCTTAGTTTTTGTGGGTTATTATATTTTATGTTGGGACAGCCGTTTTTATATTTCTTCTTTGTAAAGAAGCTGTAAACATGTCAATGGTATGTAGCTAACTTTATTACATAATAAATGTTTTTAGATAATTCATGCACTATAAACAGTATTTTTCTCAAAAATGAATAATGGCATTTTATATGGCAAATTAAATATTTCTATGTACTCATAAAACTTTTGCCTGTCACAGAACTTTAATCACAGAAGTTTTATTTATGACTATTTATGACATCTTAAAAAAACTTTACCTTTTTTTTCTTTGTTTTTGGTTTTGTGGTTTTTTTTTTAAATTTTTTTTTTGTTTGTTTGTTTTTTTTTTTTTTTGGTTTCTTTTGATAATACATGTATATTTATTTATATCTTTAATATGTTCAAAACATTTTTGTCTATATCTTTATCAAATATGATGTTTCCTTTCTGTTTATTCTCTATTTAGTGTTGTAGAAATAATAAAAATAATTAATTACAGTCATACTTAAAAAAGTAAAATAACCTACCATAGTTTCTGATTTCATTATTGTTAACGTGTAATCTTTTATTTACTTACAATCCGACATAGAAATAATGTAATATTTGACATAATATTAGTTTGCGTATAATGATCACTACAAATACTAGTCTCTAAACTTTCAACGTTTTTTTCAAAATACAGTTTTCTTATTTGGTTTAGATCACTTAGTATATCATTTTTAACCGATATTTTAAGAATACCATTTTTATACCTTTGTAATAAAGTTTTGACCTTGAAGATATTGCCTTATTTAAGCTGCATGGTGCCTGAAGTAATCCAGGTACAAACACATATATTTTATCTCTATGTTACTAAGCTCTACTGGCATGTATCATAAATTAAAACTATATCACTAAATAAGTTTTGTATGTATAATTTTACTTATTTTGTTGAACAGTTTTATGTCATTAGCTTAATCTGTATATTGTGATGATAATAAGAGTAATTGGAGTACCTACAGAGACATTGATTATATATGTCTCTGACCTGTTAGACAATATGTCCTAGAATTGTCAACAATATTAACTGATATTACAGAAGGCATTAAAATCATTAATGATTGGTCAGATACATAAATAACACATAATTATTATTGGTCGGATACAGAAATAACACATAAATGGTTGGTCATATTGAGATTAATTATGTTAACTTCTGTTACTTTCCACTGGGAATAGATTTAAAGTCATGGATAGGTGATAATTTGTTAAAATCAATAATAATTTTGTAGATATGATTGTTTTAGGAGAGATGTTAATACTTCTGGTCAAGCAAATAATAAACAATTTACCAGTATTCATTTATTGAATTTTTAAGTTTTTCATGAAAAGTAAAATGAAAAAAAGATACTGCTTGTGTAAAAAAAAAAAAAAACACATTTAATCTACCCATAAGTTAGAAAAAACCATGCCAGACCCATCAAGTATTCCAGATCAATTTATGGAAGGATTTATTTGAAGGATGTTGTTTCTTTACTGAGACTTAAACTTGTCCTACAATTTTTATCTAAATGGAAATGACTGATAACAAATTGTAGGAGTTCATCTACAAGTATCGGTAAAATGTCTGAATGCCCAGTGACAAGTGAAATGTCTGAATGCTCAGTGACAAGTAAAATGTCTGAATGCCCAGTGACAAGTAAAATGTCTGAACGTTCAGTGACAAGTAAGATGTCTGAATGCCCAGTAACAAGCAAAATGTTTGAATGCTCAGTGACAAGTAAGATGTCTGAATGCCCAGTGACAAGTAAAATGTCTGAATTCTCAGTGACAAGTAAGATGTCTGAATGCACAGTGACAAGCAAAATGTCTGAATGCTCAGTGACAAGTAAGATGTTTGAACATTCAGTGACAAGTAAGATGTCTGAATGCACAGTGACAAGCAAAATGTCTGAATGCCCAGTGACAAGCAAAATGTCTAAATGCACAGTGACAAGTAAAATGTCTGAATGCTCAGTGACAAGTAAGATGTTTGAATGCCCAGTGACAAGCAAAATATCTGAATGCTCAGTGACAAGTGAGATGTTTTATGCTCAGTGACAAGCAAAATGTCTGAATGCTCAGTGACAAGTAAAATGTTTGAACGTTCAGTAACAAGTAAATTGTCTGTATGCTTAGTGACAAGTAAAATGTCTGAACGTTCAGTAACAAGCAAAATGTCTGAATGCACAGTGACAAGTCAAATGTTTGAACGTTCAGTAACAAGTAGAATGTCTGAATGCTCAGTGACAAGTAAAATGTTTGAACATTCAGTAACAAGTAAAATGTCTGTATGCAAAGTGACAAGCAAAATGTCTGAATGCTCAGTGACAAGTAAAATGTTTGAACATTCAGTAACAAGCAAAATGTCTGAATGCACAGTGACAAGTAAAATGTTTGAACGTTCAGTAACAAGTAAAATGTCTGAATGCTCATTGACAAGTAAAATCTTTGAACGTTCAGTAACAAGTAGAATGTCTGAATGCTCAGTGACAAGTAAAATGTCTGTATGCTCAGTGACAAGCAAAATGTCTGAATGCTCAGTGACAAGTAAAATGTCTGAATGCTCAGTGACAAGTAAAATGTCTGAATGCAAAGTGACAAGCAAAATATCTGAATGCTCAGTGACAAGTAAGATGTTTGAGTGCCCAGTGACAAGCAAAATGTCTGAATGCTCAGTGACAAGTAAAATGTCTGTATGCCCAGTGACAAGTAAAATGTCTGCTAAAAAGTTCATTGATTAAAAAAACATAAACCTGTTTTTTGTTTTTCTTTAAATTAACAAAAGCTAATAGTAGTGGGACTTTGATTATGTTTTCACTTTCAAGTCTGTGATATTTAAGATTAGGCCGATTACTCAACAAGAAAGTACATTTCCTATTAGCTTTGTTTATAAATTTTTCCATTTTTTTTTATACAATATGGAATTTAAGTTTTTGGTAGATGAATGAACAATTCTTATATTATTTATTAGCTTGGCAAGCGCAGGATGAGCTTATAACATCTAAATGTGTACAAGTGTGTGTGTGTGAAAATCTTCTCCACTGAAAGTGCATGGCCAGTTTAGATAATTGTATAAATTTAAAAAAAAAAAAAAAAGCCAAAAACAAAATTAAAGGTGTTCCAGGTGAGCGATACACATGCTATTGGGCCTCTTGTTCATAATTTACCAGTATAGAATTCAATAGTTCATTTGTTAATCAAAATTTAAACATCTTATGTTTTTTCACATCTCGAAGGGGCAAACTCTTGAATTGCCAGAGATTGCCTAAAGGTACTGGACATCCATTTGAATTTCCCGACTTTGCCATTATAGGTCTGTAAGATAAACTGATATTAAAAATGATGCTTATTTCCGCAAGTTGTATTGTTAGTGTGACTTTAGATTTACATCAACCAATTAAAATCATTTCATTGATGTCAGAATAATCTGTTCTGAAATATCAGTGGTTAAATGGTACTTGCAGTATAATTTACAATTATGTCAAATCCATTTCGACATGCTTTTATATACATAATGAGAACATTGCATCATGGGGTTTTAAGACTGTTCACATGAACTAATTTTTGCAATAAAATTAATTAATGGCAATATACCATAAAATCAAATACACTCCTAACTGAAAAGAAAGCATTGCATCATGGGATTTTGTCATGATTTCTGTATATGAAAGGGTAAGTGTTAGAGTTAGGGTTAGCATTGCATCATGGGATGTTGTCATTATTTCTGTATATGACAGGGTAAGTGTTAGAGTTAGGGTTAGCATTGCATCGTGGGATGTTGTCATTATTTCTGTATATGACACCTGTTGACTTTGTCAGTATCAGTATTACAATTATTTATTGATCTTCTCAACTAAATTTCTCACTCTATGATATATATATATATATATATATATATATATATATATATTATAATTACTCTGGGTTATTTGTTTGTAGTAAGATAAATACCTATTCTATATATATAACAATCAACAAGGATCAGAATGAAAGATTATGTGGTAAATATCTGTAATGTTTATCTTTATTTTCTGTTGTTTTTTATGGTTAAGTCAGAAAAATATTTTTAATGAATTTAAAATTTTATCGGGACTTTAGAGATAACTTTTTTTTGTAATTATACAGTTTTTCATTGATCTTTTTAATAATTTAAATTTTGAAAAAAAAAAGTTTTTATTCATAATGTGCACTTCAAAGGTAAAATTAGTAACAGTAGGAAGATTTATAAATGGCTGTAAACAACAAAAATTACATAAATTTTTATCTTTTTAAATCCTTTTTACAAAGTGTTGTTATTGTTATTTCTGCTTTTACATTTTGTGTTAATTAAGTACATTTTATAGTGTCTCATAGGTCTATTAGGCAGGGTGTTATAACCATTTAATCATCTATATTTAAAATGTATTTTAGATGTTTTATAACATGTCTTCAATAAACTTATAATACTATGCTATTATGCAGTACTATGTCTGCTATGCTATATTATGCTATTATGGACTTTTCTTGAGGAAACTCTTTTTCTTTAGCATTTTTAGGGCTGTTATAATAGTGACAGAGCTGATAAACATGGTCACTATATCTCTCCAAACAACACTTTATATAGGAGAACTGTCCTTGAGGGAAGGGTCCACAAAAGATTTAGTACCTCACATGTATTTGCTTTCCAATCTACACAAGAACTTATTTTCAAATTTAAACTTTCCATCATCATCATCATTTTCTTTTGATTAATGTGCTGGTACAGAAGCATAATGTCTACAGTAGTAGTCTCCCTTGCCAGATGACTGGCTATATGTATGCATGACAGATTTCACCCTAAGTCTCCATTTCTTATGATCATGGGGTTTGGAATTTGAGAGCTTCGACTCTCTACAATCTCTCTCTATTATCTCTACCCAAGACATCTTAATCTTGCTTTCCAGCTTCTTGTTAATCATGTGCACACTTAAATTGGTTTCACTGCTTGATCTTTGTTCATGTCTATACCAGCAGCATCTTCTTTCTCATACGTGTAATATGAGGTCATGGTCTTCAAGGCCAAGTCTCCCCAGTAACTCAGTTGACTGTACATTTGCCATGTCTTTCGATTTTATGCCACAGGTTTGTCAGATCATGGCCTTGTCATAGAGTTTTGGCTCGAGACCTGTGCTGCAAATCATGACCTTGGTTTTACTTGCAATCACTCATAGTCTAGTCAATCTACAGTTTGACCTCAAACTAATTGCAGCAGAACAAATTTTGTTACTAATATGCTCTCAAATACATGAAATGTTTATAGTAAAAAGTCTTCCAAAATCGGACAAGGGAAAACAAGTTTTTGAGAAGTTTTAATCTCTTATGGGGATTTCTATAGACAAGGGAGATAACTCCTGTAAAACAGGTGGAATTTTAGTCCAATTGTCGTGTTTTTTGCTACTTTAACAAAAAGTAAAGCAAAGACCTTGGAATTAATCAATCATAATTGATTCCATATGTATATTCAACATTTCTGATTTCATTTAAAGTGAAATTATTGGCCCATTTTCATTCAGTTGCATTTTATTTTAAGTCTTTCACAATCTAATGTTTCTATAGTGATGAGGAATTAATAACAGAATACTCAAAGTAATGAAATAGAAGTATAGAAAAGTTATGTTTTTAACCGAGATATACTTATTTTATCATTTTTGTGTATAACAAAATATATTTGAGGTGAATAAATTTTTTTTCCATCTCATCAACATGCCCTTAATCAGCATTTTGCATCAATTCTTTCAACAAAGTTATTTAATGTTTTTACATTCCATTTACATATTACGTTCTAAATTGTCTTAAACTATCTATTTTAAGTCTATATATAAATTTCCATCTAATTTCTAAGTTGTTCTTCATATATCATCAGAGAAAACTTGAAGTTTTTAAAATTTTTTGTGTAAAATTTAGGATCACAATACAGAGTTATCTCCCTTTTCTATAGAATTGGCAAAAAACCCATATTCCACTGGATTGAAATTGGTATATTTTTTATGGTGAATAAGAACACAATTCCTAAAAACAATCACATGAAAATATTTTCTGTTGCAATTACTTTGAGGTTTGACCCTATTTTTCATAGATTGACTAGACTATCAGACCTTTTTCTTCTACACCTTCTTTCCAAGTCAGAAGTCTCTCAACAAATTTATCCAGGAAATCAGCAGTTATTATAAAATTAACCAGGTCATCTGCATACAGATCCTCCCAAGGCACACTGGTCCAGACTATTGTGACAAAGCCTCAAGCACAATGATGAAGAGAGAAGGCTTAAGCACTGACCCCTGATGTAATCCAACCTTCAAGGCAAATTTTTTGCTGTAGCAGTTACCAACATGTACACAGCTATGAGCATTTGCATACAACTTTTGTACCAGGCACACAATCCACTCATCTATGTGGAGCTTTCGCAGTGCCCACCAGATCATCTTCCTAGGAACACAGTCAAAGTCTTTCTCGAGGTCCACAAATGCCATATATAGTTCTTACAGTTTGTTTACTGCCAGTTTATTCATTTTATTTAACATTATGAATTTTCAACTGCAATCAAAAATTCAGGAATAGTCATGCCAGTTAAAGAATTGAAGTGATATAAAGAAATTAAAAATTCTTCTGCCATTGTTAGCTTAACTTGTTTAAGACAGCTGAGTTAATAATATATTATGGTGAAATGAACATGTGTCAATGCATCTTCTCCTGTGAAACTACTGACCCATTTTGAACTAGATTTGAAAAAGAAGGTATTTGGCTGATAAATGTTTATTGGAGTTCTTTATTTTCTTTAAATAATTTATTTGTATCAACTTAATTTTTTGAAAATTAATAAAACAAAACACTATACTGTAAGTTCTAAAATCTGTCAAAATTTCTGTGTGAGATATGTTTTGTTTTGTATCAAAAAGTCTTTAAATGTAACCTTATAATTAATAATGGACATATCATATGGTTGGGTAAGTTTTTTAGCCTTACTTTGCATTTTTCTTTCAACCCTATGTTAACCAATTGCAGACAGCTGAACAAAGGGGAATTACTCCTTCAACACTAAAGTACATTTTGTGTCTACTAGGCAACATATGGTACATTTAGTCAAAGCCTTACGTTTGATAAAAAAGTTATTATGTAACTTGAGTGGATATTTTACAGATGGATTCATGTATGATATATTTAATACATTATGATATGATACATAAAACAAGGATTTGAAAATAAATGTGATAATTGACTATTATTTATAATATCAATTTTATAATTGACTAATTATTTATCATATAAATGTGATAATTGACTAGTTATTTATCACATAAAATGAGATAATTAACATGGTTATTGAGAAGTCCATTATGTTACATCAGTTTAAATGTGATAATTGACTAATTATTTATCATATAAATGTGATAATTAACATGGTTTTTGAGAAGTCCATTGTGTTACATCAGTTTAAATGTGATGATTGACAAATTATTTATCACATAAAATGAGATAATTAACATGGTTATTGAGAAGTTCATTATGTTACATCAGTTTAAATGTGATAATTGACTAATTATTTATCACATAATATGAGATAATTAACATGGTTATTGAGAAGTCCATTATGTTACATCAGTTAATTAAATGTGATAATTGACTAATTATTTATCATAAAAATGTGATAATTGAAAAATTATTTATCACATAAAATGAGATAATTAACATGGTTATTGAGAAGTCCATTATGTTAAATCAGTATGAATGCGATAATTGACTAATTATTTATCATATAAATGTGAAAATTAACATGGTTATTGAGAAGTCCATTATGTTACATCAGTTTAAATGTGATAATTGATGAATTATTAATCACATAAAATGAGATAATTAACATGGTTATTGAGAAGTTCATTATGTTACATCAGTTTAAATGTGATAATTGACTTATTATTTATCACATAATATGAGATAATTAACATGGTTATTGAGAAGTCCATTATGTTACATCAGTTTAAATGAGATAATTGACTAATTATTTATCATATAAATGTGAAAATTGACGAATTATTTATCACATAAAATGAGATAATTAACATGGTTATTTCGAAGTCCATTATGTTAAATCAGATTAAATGTGATAATTGACGAATTATTTATCATATAAATGTGATAATTAACATGGTTTTTGAGAAGTCCATTCTGTTACATCAGTTTAAATGTGATGATTGACGAATTATTTATCACATAAAATGAGATAATTAACATGGTTATTGAGAAGTCCATTATGTTAAATCAGTTAGTTTAAATGTGATAATTGACTAATTATTTATCATAAAAATGTGATAATTGACAAATTATTTATCACATAAAATGAGATAATTAACATGGTTATTGAGAAGTCCATTATGTTAAATCAGTTTGAATGCGATAATTGACTAATTATTTATCATATAAATGTGATAATTGACATGGTTATTGAGAAGTCCATTATGTTACATCAGTTTAAATATGATAATTGATGAATTATTTATCACATAAAATGAGATAATTAACATGGTTATTGAGAAGTCCATTATGTTAAATCAGTTTGAATGCGATAATTGACTAATTATTTATCATATAAATGTGATAATTGACATGGTTATTGAGAAGTCCATTATGTTACATCAGTTTAAATGTGATAATTGACGAATTATTTATCACATAAAATGAGATAATTAACATGGTTATTGAGAAGTTCATTATGTTACATCAGTTTAAATGTGATAATTGACTAATTATTTATCACATAATATGAGATAATTAACATGGTTATTGAGAAGTCCATTATGTTACATCAGTTTAAATGAGATAATTGACTAATTATTTATCATATAAATGTGAAAATTGACGAATTATTTATCACATAAAATGAGATAATTAACATGGTTATTGAGAAGTCCATTATGTTAAATCAGATTAAATGTGATAATTGACAAATTATTTATCACATAAAATGAGATAATTAACATGGTTATTGAGAAGTCCATTCTGTTACATCAGTTTAAATGTGATAATTGACTAATTTTTATCATATAAATTGAGATAATTAACATGGTTATTTAAAAGTCCATTATGTGACATCAGTTTAAAAAGATAATTGACTAATTATTTATCACATAATATGAGATAATTAACAGGGTTATGGAGAAGTCTATTATGTTACATTAGTTTCAATATGATAATTGACGAATTATTTATCACATTATATGAGATAATTAACAGGGTTATTTGGAAGTCCATTATGTTAAATCAGTTTAAATATGATAATTGACTAATTATTTATCACATAAAATGAGATACTTAACATGGTTATTGAGAAGTCCATCATGTTACATCAGTTAAATGTGATAATTGACTAATTGTTTATCATATAAATGTGATAATTAACATGGTTTTTGAGAAGTCCATTGTGTTACATCAGTTTAAATGTGAAAAATAACGAATTATTTATCACATAATATGAGATAATTAACATGGTTATTTCGAAGTCCTTTATGTTACATCAGTTTAAATATGATAATTGACTTATTATTTATCATATAAATGTGATAATTGACAAATTATTTATCACATAAAATGAGATAATTAACATGGTTATTGAGAAGTCCATTATGTTAAATCAGTTTGAATGCGATAATTGACTAATTATTTATCATATAAATGTGATAATTGACATGGTTATTGAGAAGTCAATTATGTTACATCAGTTTAAATGTGATAATTGATGAATTATTTATCACATAAAATGAGATAATTAACATGGTTATTGAGATGTTCATTATGTTACATCAGTTTAAATGTGATAATTGACTAATTATTTATCACATAATATGAGATAATTAACATGGTTATTGAGAAGTCCATTATGTTACATCAGTTTAAATGAGATAATTGACTAATTATTTATCATATAAATGTGAAAATTGACGAATTATTTATCACATAAAATGAGATAATTAACATGGTTATTGAGAAGTCCATTATGTTAAATCAGATTAAATGTGATAATTGACTAATTATTTATCACATAAAATGAGATAATTAACATGGTTATTGAGAAGTCCATTCTGTTACATCAGTTTAAATTTGATAATTGACTAATTTTTTATCATATAAAATGAGATAATTAACATGGTTATTTAGAAGTCCATTATGTGACATCAGTTTAAAAAGATAATTGACTAATTATTTATCACATTATATGAGATAATTAACAGGGTTATGGAGAAGTCTATTATGTTACATTAGTTTCAATATGATAATTGACTAATTATTTATCACATTATATGAGATAATTAACAGGGTTATTTGGAAGTCCATTATGTTAAATCAGTTTAAATATGATAATTGACTAATTATTTATCATATAAATGTGATAATTGACTAATTATTTATCACATAAAATGAGATACTTAACATGGTTATTGAGAAGTCCATCATGTTACATCAGTTAAATGTGATAATTGACTAATTGTTTATCATATAAATGTGATAATTAACATGGTTTTTGAGAAGTCCATTGTGTTACATCAGTTTAAATGTGAAAATTAACGAATTATTTATCACATAATATGAGATAATTAACATGGTTATTGAGAAGTCCATTATGTTACATCAGTTTAAATATGATAATTGACTTATTATTTATCATATAAATGTGATAATTGACTAATTATTTATCACATAAAATGAGATACTTAACATGGTTATTTCGAAGTCCATTATGTTACATCAGTTTAAATATGATAATTGACTTATTATTTATCATATAAATGTGATAATTGACTAATTATTTATCATATAAATGAGATACTTAACATGGTTATTAAGAAGTCCATTATGTTACATCAGTTTTAAATGCATATTACTTTTGTTTTTGACAGTGTGTGACTTTTTTTTGTATCTTTATGAAACAAAGCATACAGTAACATTTAAGCTCATCTGATCATAGGGTTAGAAGAGCTTAAGACATAACACAGTGTGTGTGTGTTGGTGACTTGGTGAGTGCAAGTGTTTTATATGTGTGTATCATTTACAAACATTTTTCACTTCTGCCTCACAACTAGTGGACAGATTTCAATGGAACTTTCCATGGTTGCAAAAACAAGGTAAAGGTCACCTTTGGGTGTAAAAATCTTAACAATCTTTATCTCTGAAACCCATGGTAAGAGAAATATCTGGTGTAATACTAGTATTTGGCATCTCTATAAATCTAAGGGTCTTCAGATTTGATGTTATCTTGAAATGCCCTTCAAAATGAAGCCAGTGTTGTGAGGTCATAACATATTTTTTACCTTTGATTTTTTTTGGTCAGTTGACTGGTATTTAAGCCATTATATGCTAATTTTACTTTAAAAATGATCAGCATAGAAAATATATATATAAAACATATTTTGATTTATTGATTAAAAAAATTATAAAAATAACCAACATGTCATGATCTAACAGATAACTGTATGATATCTGTGTAGAAGTTTTGTCTGCTGCTGAGGCAATTACAACTAGAAATCATTACAATAGTCTGAGGAAAACTTGGTCAAACCATGATTTTTTGAAGAATCATCTGTTTTTACACTCTGATGATTTTTTTTACAAATACAATATAAACTCAACTCATTGACCTAGTGGTCTGAAGTGCAGGCTTACAGACCTCAGTCTAGTTGTCTTATTGGCAGGCTTACAGGTTATAGCCTAGTGGTCTGAAGTGCAGGCTTACAGACCTCAGCCTAGTTGTCTTATTGGCAGGCTTACAGATCATGGCTTAGTGGTCTGAAGTACAGGCTTACAGGTCATGGTCCAGTCGTCTGAAGTACTGGCATACAGATTTGGCCTAGTTGTCTTATTGGCAGGCTTAGAGGTCATTGCCTAGTGGTCTGAAGTGCAGGCTTAGAGGTTGTTGCCTAGTTACTAGGTCTGATATGCAGGCTTTCAGGTCATAGCCCAGTGGTCTGAAGTGCAGACTTACAGGTCATAGCCCAGTGGTCTGAAGTGCAGGCTTGCAGGTCATTGTCTAGTGGTATAATGTGCAGGCTTTCAGGATATGGACCAGTGGTCTGAACAACAGGCTTACAGAGCATGCCCCAGTGGTCTGAAGTGCAGCCTTACAGGTCACAGCCTAGCGGTCTGAATTGTAATCTTACAGATCACAGTACCTCTCACTGCCTAGTAATACAAATCCCGGGCAGATCTTTATGTGAGAGTGTTTGTCAATTTGTTGACGAATGTTGTTTGTTTTCACTTGGCATTCTGGTTTAATCTACCATCCAAGAACTGCCTACCTTAATATATTAGTGATTTTTTTTTTTTTTTTTTTTTTTTTTTTTGGGGGGGGGGGGGGGGAGGGGGGTTGGGGAGCATAAAACATTATTACTGCACTCAACTGAAAAACAGTATAGAAAGAGTTGTCCATGTCATTTGAAATTCTAAATAATTCTTTTTTTTGTTACACCTTCCCTATTCCCATTTAATTCTTGGTTAAGTTAAGTAGTTTATTTTCTACAGAAATGTTTACTTTGGTTTAAATTAGTCATTTTCAGCTTCTTTAGTGAAGGTTTTAACTATTTTTAAGTGGAAAGTTCACATAAGACATAGTTTACTGTAGAATTGGTTCAGATTAGCCAACAATATTTCCATAATTCTGATCAAGGTTCTTCCAGTTGAATTAATTTGATTTGATCAATTTTGTTACATTTTTTTACAACACTTTCTCAATTAACTTTACACAGACAATTTAGTGTTACCTTAGTTACCACAGACAATTTAGTGTTACCTTAGTTACCACAGACAGTTTAGTGTTACCTTAGTTACCACAGACAATTTAGTGTTACCTTAGTTACCACAGACAGTTTAGTGTTATCTGGGCAATATCAGACCCTTAAGTGATTCTTCTCTAGCCTTTCTTCACAAAAACATAAAATACATGCTGCATAACATAATAAATCAAGAATTTGGTTTCAGCCATAATATTGTAGGATTAAAGCCAGAAAATCAATACTTTCATTAATTTAGATGTCTCACAGAAAAATCATGCTTGTCTGATGTAAGCTAAAAATAAATATCTTCAGACATAATGTCAATATGTTGCAAAAATTCTTATACAGCTTTTTTCTGAATTTTATATTAAAATGGAAATGATAACAGCAGAAAAAAAACACTTCCTGAATTCAGACCATAATGAGGAAAGGAATTGTAACTAAACTGTCTTTATTAGTATCCAAAAAAATTATAAGAAACCCTTAGTGAATTGTGGTTGCTAGGCAACACAAACCAGTTGTTTAAAGGCCAGATTTGTTTACAAGAAAAAAAGAAATAAGCTGATATGACTATATACACCCTTTTAGAAACAGCTGGATGTTGGTTATATTGCCCTTGATATAATTTCAAAAGGGGATAAGTTGTGTGTAGAATAATATACGGTATAGATAATATAGTGAATGGGGATAAGTTGTGTGGAAAATAATATATAGATAATATAGTGACAATGAATGGGGATAAATTGTGTGGAAATTAATATATAGATAATATAGTGACAGTGAATGGGGATAAGTTGTGTGGAAATTAATATATAGATAATATAGTGACAGTGAATGGGGATAAGTTGTGTGGAGAATAATATATAGATAATATAGTGACAGTGAATGGGGATAAGTTGTGTGGAGAATAATATATAGATAATATAGTGACAGTGAATGGGGATAAGTTGTGTGGAGAATAATATATAGATAATATAGTGACAGTGAATGGGGATAAATTGTGTGGAAATTAATATATAGATAATATAGTGACAGTGAATGGGGATAAGTTGTGTGGAAATTAATATATAGACAATATGTTGACAGTGAATGGGGATAAATTGTGTGGAAATTAATATATAGATAATATAGTGACAGTGAATGGGGATAAATTGTGTGGAAATTAATATATATAGATAATATGATGACAGTGAATTGGGGAAAAATTGTGTGGAAATTAATATATAGATAATATAGTGACAGTGAATGGGGATAAATTGTGTGGAAATTAATATATAGATTATATGTTGACAGTGAATTGGGATAAATTGTGTGGAAATTAATATATAGATAATATGTTGACAGTGAATGGGGATAAATTGTGTGGAGAATAATATAAAGATAATATGTTGACAGTGAATGGGGATAAGTTGTGTGGAGAATAATATACAGATAATATGTTGACAATGAATGGGGATAAGTTGTGTGGAGAATAATATACAGATAATATGTTGACAGTGAATGGGGATAAGTTGTGTGGAGAATAATATAAAGATAATATGTTGACAGTGAATGGGGATAAGTTGTGTGGAGAATAATATACAGATAATATGTTGACAGTAAATGGGGATAAGTTGTGTGGAGAATAATATAAAGATAATATGTTGACAGTGAATGGGGATAAGTTGTGTGGAGAATAATATACAGATAATGTGTTGACAATGAATCGGGATAAGTTGTGTGGAGAATAATATACAGATAATATGTTGACAGTGAATGGGGATAAGTTGTGTGGAGAATAATATACAGATAATATGTTGACAGTGAATGGGGATAAATTGTGTGGAGAATAATATACAGATAATGTGTTGACAATGAATCGGGATAAGTTGTGTGGAGAATAATATACAGATAATATGTTGACAGTGAATGGGGATAAGTTGTGTGGAGAATAATATACAGATAATATGTTGACAGTGAATGGGGATAAGTTGTGTGGAGAATAATATACAGATAATGTGTTGACAATGAATCGGGATAAGTTGTGTGGAGAATAATATAAAGATAATATGTTGACAGTGAATGGGGATAAGTTGTGTGGAGAATAATATACAGATAATATGTTGACAGTGAATGGGGATAAGTTGTGTGGAGAATAATATACAGATAATATGTTGACAGTGAATGGGGATAAGTTGTGTGGAGAATAATATACAGATAATATGTTGACAGTGAATGGGGATAAGTTGTGTGGAGAATAATATACAGATAATGTGTTGACAATGAATCGGGATAAGTTGTGTGGAGAATAATATAAAGATAATATGTTGACAGTGAATGGGGATAAGTTGTGTGGAGAATAATATACAGATAATATGTTGACAGTAAATGGGGATAAGTTGTGTGGAGAATGATATACAGATAATACGTTGACAGTGAATGGGGATAAGTTGTGTGGAGAATAATATACAGATAATATGTTGACAGTGAATAGGGATAAGTTGTGTGGAGAATAATTTAAAGATAATGTGTTGACAGTGAATGGGGATAAATTGTGTGGAGAATAATATACAGATAATATGTTGACAGTGAATGGGGATAAGTTGTGTGGAGAATAATATACAGATAATATGTTGACAGTGAATGGGGATAAATTGTGTGGAGAATAATATATAGATAATATGTTGACAGTGAATGGGGATAAATTGTGTGGAGAATAATTTAAAGATAATATGTTGACATAGGGAATGAAATTTTATAAATAATAAATAACATGTCATAAATGTGCAACTTTAATTAAAAACAATTATATAGATCCATTTCATCATCCCAAATGACAATTAAGATATGTAAAATGATCAAAATGCCGACAAAATTTAAACACATATTTATTGACTGAATATATGAATATATTTTACTATTTGATTATCAAAAAAAAACAAAAAACAAAAAACAAAAAAAAACAAAAACAAAAAAAAAACAAAACAAAACAAAACATTACCAAAAACAAAAATAATTGAACTTCATTGTTAACCTTGTTGCTAGCCCCAACATAATACATTTACACTGTAGACCTTGTTGCTAGCCTCAACATAATACATTTACATTGTAGACCTTGTTGCTAGCCTCAACATAACACATTTACACTGTAGACCTTGTTGCTAGCCTCAACATAATACATTTACACTGTAGACCTTGTTACTAGCCTCAACATAATACATGTACACTGTAGACCTTGTTACTAGCCTCAACATAATACATGTACACTGTAGGCCTTGTTATTGGACACAACATAATGCATGTACACCTGTAGACCTTGTTACTTAAGCCTCAACATAATACATGTAAACTGTAGACCTTGTTACTGGACTCAACATAATGCATGTACACCTGTAGACCTTGTTACTAGCCTCAGCATAATACATGTACACTGTAGACCTTGTTACTAGCCTCAACAAAATATATGTACACTGTAGACCTTGTTACTGGACTCAACATTATACATATACACCTGTAGACCTTGTTACTAGCCTCAACATAATACATGTACACTGTAGACCTTGTTATTAGCCTCAACATAATACATGTACACTGTAGACCTTGTTTTAAGCCTTAACATAATATATGTACATTGTAGACCTTGTTGCTGGACTCAACATAATACATGTACACTGTAGACCTTGTTACTGGACTCAACATAATAAATGTACACTGAAAACCTTGTTACTGGACTCAACATAATGCATGTACACCTGTAGACTTTGTTAATAGCCTCAGCATAAAACATGTACACTGTAGACCTTGTTACTAGCATCAACATAATATATTTACACTGTAGACCTTGTTACTGGACTCAACATAATGCATGTACACCTGTAGACCTAAATGTTACTAGCCTCAGCATAATAAATGTACACTGTAATCCTTGTTACTGGACTCAACATAATACATGTACACTGAAGACCTTGTTACTGGACTCAACATAATGCATGTACACCTGTAGACCTTGTCACTAGCCTCAGCATAAAACATGTACACTGTAGATCTTGTTACTGGACTCAACATAATACATGTACACTGAAGACCTTGTTACTGGACTATATATAATACTTGTACACTGTAGACCTTGTTGCTGGACTCAACATAATGTTTGTACACTGTAGACCTTGTTACTGGACTCAACATAATGTTTGTACACTGTAAACCTTGTCACTAGCCTCAGCATAAAACATGTACACTGTAGACCTTGTTACTGGACTCAACATAATACATGTACACTGTAAACCTTGTTACTGGACTATATATAATACTTGTACACTGTAGACCTTGTTGCTGGACTCAACATAATACATGTACACTGTAGACCTTGTTACTGGACTCAACATAATGCTTGTACACTGTACCCTTGTAACTAGCCTCAACATAATATATGTACACTGTAGACCTTTTTACTAGCCTCAACATAATAGCTGTACACTATAAACCTTGTTACTGGAGTATATATAATACTTGTACACTGTAGACCTTGTTGCTGGACTCAACATAATACATGTACACTGTATACCTTGTTACTGGACTCAACATAATGCCTGTACACTGTAGACCTTGTAACTAGCCTCAACATAATACATGTATACTTTGAACCTTGTTACTGGACTCTGTGTAATGCATGTACACTGTAGATCTTGTTACTGGACTCAACATAGTACACGTACACTGAAGACCTTGTTACTAGCCTCAACATTATACCTGTACACTGTAAACCTTGTTACTGAACTCAACATAATACTTGTACACTGTAAACCTTGTTACTGGACTCAGCATAATACATGTACACTGAAGACCTTGTTACTTAAGCCTCAACATAATACATGTACACTGTATACCTTGTTTTAAGACTCAATATAATATATGTACACTGAAGACCTTGTTATTAGCCTCAACATAATACATGTACACTGTAGACCTTGTTACTAGCCTCAGCATAAAACATGTACATTGTAGACCTTGTTGCTGGACTAAACATAATACATGTACACAGTAGACCTTGTTACTTGCCTCAACATAATGCTTGTACACTGTAGACCTTGTTACTAGCCTCAACATATATAATACATGTATACTGTGAACCTTGTTACTGGACTCTATGTAATAATTGTACACTGAAGACCTTGTTACTGGACTCAACATAATGCATGTACACTGTAGACCTTGTTACTGGACTCAACATAATACATGTACACTAAAGACCTTGTTATTAGCCTCAACATAATACATGTACACTAAAGAGATCTTGTTATTAGCCTCAACATAATGCATGTTCACTGAAGACCTTGTTACTGGACTTAACAAAATACATGTACACTGAAGACCTTGTTACTTAAGCCTCAACATAATACATGTACACTGAAGACCTTGTTACTGGACTCAGCATAATGCATGTACACTGTAGACCTTGTTACTAGCCTCAACATAATAAATGTACACTGTAGACCTTGTTACTGGACTCAACATAATACATGTACACTGTAGACCTTGTTACTGGACTCAACATAATACATGTACACTGAAGACCTTGTTACTGGACTTAACATAATACATGTACACTGAAGACCTTGTTACTGGACTTAACATAATACATGTACACTGAAGACCTTGTTACTGGACTATATATAATACTTGTACACTGTAGACCTTGTTACTGGACTCAACATAATACATGTACACTAAAGACCTTGTTACTGGACTCAACATAATGTTTGTACACTGTAAACCTTGTCACTAGCCTCAGCATAAAACATGTACACTGTAGACCTTGTTACTGGACTCAACATAATACATGTACACTGTAAACCTTGTTACTGGACTATATATAATACTTGTACACTGTAGACCTTGTTGCTGGACTCAACATAATACATGTACACTGTAGACCTTGTTACTGGACTCAACATAATGCTTGTACACTGTACCCTTGTAACTAGCCTCAACATAATATATGTACACTGTAGACCTTTTTACTAGCCTCAACATAATAGCTGTACACTATAAACCTTGTTACTGGAGTATATATAATACTTGTACACTGTAGACCTTGTTGCTGGACTCAACATAATACATGTACACTGTATACCTTGTTACTGGACTCAACATAATGCCTGTACACTGTAGACCTTGTAACTAGCCTCAACATAATACATGTATACTTTGAACCTTGTTACTGGACTCTGTGTAATGCATGTACACTGTAGATCTTGTTACTGGACTCAACATAGTACACGTACACTGAAGACCTTGTTACTAGCCTCAACATTATACCTGTACACTGTAAACCTTGTTACTGAACTCAACATAATACTTGTACACTGTAAACCTTGTTACTGGACTCAGCATAATACATGTACACTGAAGACCTTGTTACTTAAGCCTCAACATAATACATGTACACTGTATACCTTGTTTTAAGACTCAATATAATATATGTACACTGAAGACCTTGTTATTAGCCTCAACATAATACATGTACACTGTAGACCTTGTTACTAGCCTCAGCATAAAACATGTACATTGTAGACCTTGTTGCTGGACTAAACATAATACATGTACACAGTAGACCTTGTTACTTGCCTCAACATAATGCTTGTACACTGTAGACCTTGTTACTAGCCTCAACATATATAATACATGTATACTGTGAACCTTGTTACTGGACTCTATGTAATAATTGTACACTGAAGACCTTGTTACTGGACTCAACATAATGCATGTACACTGTAGACCTTGTTACTGGACTCAACATAATACATGTACACTAAAGACCTTGTTATTAGCCTCAACATAATACATGTACACTAAAGAGATCTTGTTATTAGCCTCAACATAATGCATGTTCACTGAAGACCTTGTTACTGGACTTAACAAAATACATGTACACTGAAGACCTTGTTACTTAAGCCTCAACATAATACATGTACACTGAAGACCTTGTTACTGGACTCAGCATAATGCATGTACACTGTAGACCTTGTTACTAGCCTCAACATAATAAATGTACACTGTAGACCTTGTTACTGGACTCAACATAATACATGTACACTGTAGACCTTGTTACTGGACTCAACATAATACATGTACACTGAAGACCTTGTTACTGGACTTAACATAATACATGTACACTGAAGACCTTGTTACTGGACTTAACATAATACATGTACACTGAAGACCTTGTTAATGGACTCAACATAATACTGGTATATATTTAAAACTGAGTTAAACAGGATCATTATATCACAGTACATCACATTAAAAAACATAATCACATATATAACCTGATGGCATACAGACAATATAAACTGAAAAAAGCAACTACAAAATAAAAATAAAACGGCATTCAAATAAATAAAAACAGTATACAATGAGACAATTATCTAAAACAAAACACTAAACATAACACTGAAAGAAGCACAAGCTGACTAAACTAAAAACACTATACATTTATTTATTTGTTTAAGTAAAAAAAATCAAATACAGTAGAACTTCAATAACTCAAACTTCGATATCTCGAATAACAGGGATAACTCGAAGTCTTTATTTTGTCCCGACCGGTTTTCTATATAAACTATATCAGGAAAACTTCGATAACTCAAACTTCTATAATTCGAATACCCCCGATAACTCGAAGTAAAAATTTGGTAAAAATTTATTAAAATTAACTTCAAAAACTCGAATTGTTTCAAACAATGTATAATCAATGGCCCGTTTTATAAAACAATCAGAGAAATCACATATCGGTAATTAGGCTACCGTAATAGTAGTTCTTGTTATCTACCGTATTAATTAGAATCAATTAACGGATAAATATTCAGTGCCGTCACGGACAATTAAGCCTATCAGGTATCCTAATCCTCTACTCTAATAAAAGAAGCCGAATAGGCCCTAATATGCGGCCGTCGATAACTTTTGACTTAAGTTCTCCAAGCTTAATAAAAACGACTAACCCCGTTGTACTCACGACTGCATTAAAATCTCAAATGACATATTACACTATTTATAATTTCATAACCTTTCTGTTAGTATTTTCTAACGAATGTAAGAAATAAGCATTTTGGTAAACATGTATATATATGTATATCTGATTTCCGATTTCGTTGTTCGTATATATCGTGATTTTAAAATAAAATAACACGTTTCGCACGCTTTTACTGTCAATATCAAATCTTTAATAAATTCTTTATCATATTTTCTTTAAAAAGTATCTTTTACTTTTTTTTACATTCGAGTAAAGGTAACTGTTTAAAACATCAAAATTTCTGTAGTGGAAAACATATATTAAGGTGACACCATTCTTTGACATCATCCTTCAACTTCATTAACTCGAACAACCCGGTAACTCATAGTCTCCAGTGAAGTCCCGAGCACTTCGAGTTATCGAAGTTCTACTGTACTAGTATCTGCTTTAATACAAGGATTATAATTTAATATTTTGTTGGTTAATTTTTTGAATTATGAATAAAATTTCATTACATACTGAGAATCTTTAACAAAATCGAACACAGATGATTTTTGTTAAACACTTTGAAAGTTATATAAAGCCCAAATGTCAGTATTTCCAACCTCCCTGTAAGACTTACAACCACTTCACATTTAATTATTGATGGTCATAATTAGCTGAATTCAGTTCTTGATATATCAGGTACACTGTTATACCTTGTAACACACACACACACACACACACACACACACACACACACACACACACACACAATCCATGTATTCAATACTTTTACACATGGCTCAAGAACTGTATAGAGATTATTTATTAACAATGTCTCATAAGACAATTTGAAATGAAACTTTTACATCAGAACAAATAATTGTGTGAGGGATTATTACAAAAAAATTAGTTGTAGTATTTATTTTTTTAATATTCAAGATATACATTTCTTGTTTGGAATTATATACCATTGTATTAGCTCAGTTGGTTGAGTCTTATTCCATATGTTGAACATATAAATATGACTATCATGGAATCAAACCCCCTGCATGTCTGACCAAGATGTATAACAGGTATTGACAAATTAATCATTTTTATGAGACCTGAAAATGAGTGTGTCAAGCACAGATGGTTTTTAAAGCAAATTAGATATAAATTCTTAAAAATATAAAAAATTTGTATTTTTAAGAATTTTTATTTTTCCATAAAAAACCATTGGTATCAAGGTAAAGTGTATAAATTAAAAGAAACCAAGTTTCACAAAATATTCTTGACAAAAAATAATAATAATAATAGAAATAAATGAAATGAAATGAAATGAAAAATGATTAAAATAATAATCCTGAAAAAATGCTGATGTGACCTAAAACAATAGTTAACCTAGAATTCAACACAAAGCACTTGACTGCTTGAAGTCTCTATGTGGTAGAAAAATAGTTGAACTACAAACATTTTTCATTAATCTTAATAGCAACTCTCTTCAGCTTAAATAAAACGAAAATAGTCAACAATAAGATTTTTATTGATTTGTGAAAATATATGCAGTACATGATCCAGTTGTATACCCAGACAATATTAGCTACTCTTACCACTGGCTGCTAAAATAATTATAAATCAATATAGAAAAATATAGAAAAAATGACAGGTTTTTCAATACTAGAGTTACTTACAAGTAAGATGATTTATTTATAAAACAGACTTGTAGTTTCTTAAACTGATCATTATAGAGGGCATATTCAGCTGTTAGGGATTACAATAGCTTACGGAATCTGATTTCATTAGGCTTATAGTCTAATAGTACCATAGCTTGTATCTTCTCGCTTCTCCTCACTCCAAGGTCATATGTTGTACACCACTGTTTTTGCAATATGATGTGGGTTTGAAGGATGATGATGCATTTACTCCAGTGTTGGATCTATATATACTACTACATGTACTAATAATAATAATATGTGTATTTAAACGGTAACAGTTATTATAAGTAGATGTTAATTTCAGAAATAGACATGGTACTTAACTAACATAATTGTGATGTGGTATATGATCTAAGGATTAGAAAAATAATGTATTAAAAGGATATATCAATATATATGTTATATAATCTATAATCTGCCAGTCTGCAGGCATTATAAACATGGAAAAAAAGGCGAAAACTGTGGCTAACCCAGAAAGTGGAGATCAGGTCAGTATCTAATCCTGGACGATTGATTTCTTACATGGCTTAGTGATTATGATGTCTCAAATTTCTTGATTCAGATTATCATAGAATGTAAAACATATCATGTCCATTTATTCTAAAAGATGTTGTTTTTTCTGACTCCACAAATTTCAGTTTTTCAATATAAATAATGAATAAAAAATGATAATATCCCGAATTCATTACTATTTAATCAGGTTATTGGATGATTCTAGGAAAGTCAGTTAAAATATTTTTATAAGGTTTACTTGATTGTCAAGACAATCAATAGCTGAAATTTGAATATTGATTTTCCCAATTTTTTAAAATAATTATTGTCACCATTTTTTCCTGATATATATATAAAACCTCAAAACATCATGTATAAGGCAGATAAAACAATGATTTTAAATAAAAAATTAGCAAGTATATTGCATTTTGTCAAGATGGCATATTGTTTGTGAACAAAATACCAAGAATTTTGAAAATATATGCTTCACATATACCTAATATATTATGGACTCTCATAATGTATGTAACATAAAAAAATGAAATATTTAAAAAATATATTATAACATTGGAATATATAAACAAGTCATTTGAGTTAGTTGTGTTTTACATACCTGTCAAGTTTATTTTACTCATATCATTGCAGTTCAGAAATGGTACAGAAACCTGGAGTGCCCAGAGAAAATCCCTTACTTTGTTAAGAAACTTAAGTCTGTAGGTTATACATGTACCATCAGAACTAAAGAATACATACTAGCTATTGAGATATATAACAAATTGTTGTAGTTTACAGTGATTACTTACAACCTGTATATTATTGCCATGACCTGCATTATACATATGGTATTTATTTGTATCGTAGATATACAATACAACACATATGTGTACAATTAGGAGAAACATCCAATAATTCGGTGTTCCAGAAAATACACATATAGAACAAATATGTGGCAGCTAGGTTTGAGACTTGACAAATGGCTGATTAACTCCATTTGGAGAGCATCCCACTTAAAGCATTTGGGAAGGCCTGAGCTTGATTTCCAATCTGCACTCTTTCCCATATATTTGAATGAATGGATATGAAGGAAAGCTACATTGTTCCTTTGACAACTCCAGACATTTCTAGTTGTTTTATAGATCAGCCCTTATATTGATTATCAACAGGTGTTCCAATTAAATTCTTTCATTACTTTACTACATACATCTAAATACAAATGAGACAATATATAATGATGTTGTAATGCTTCAAAAAATCTATTTGTATATTCCTCAGTGCAGTTATTTTTAATACTGTATTAATATATGTATGGATATATGGATTAATGCTATTAATGTTATTCAAAGCTGGGTAGTAGTAAGAGGCCCTGTTTTAATGCCTATCAAGGCTCTATATTAATGTCATGTTGATAATGTATGAAATCATCTACTGTTTTTACATGATATAATCTCGACACAGAAAATATTCTGCAAAGCAATTGATGACTTTTTTGATAGAAAATCCTTACTTTCATAAGAAATATAACTAAGGCATTCAATTGAGGATTTAGATAAAACACATTTCAGGCAATTAAAGGCATACTATTTGCCATATTTTTAAGATTGCCTGAGCTAAAAGATAAAACATTAACTATTGCTATCTGACTTTGTCTGTCAAACATCATCTATTGTACATAGACTTTTCATTTTAATTGCCTTCTCCAAAACTACTGAGCTAAATTTGATGAAACTTAGTAATTATCATGCTTTGTGAAGGCCTTTCAGATTTGCACAAATTAAGAACTCCTGTATACCCTTAGGGTACTGTTAGGAGGGAAATAGAGAAAATATTTAAAAGTACTTTCCTATGAAGGTACCAGAGATATCCCAGTACCTGAGATATTTCATCTGTAGCAATCTTAGGTTACCTAGCTTCAGATTTGCACAAAGTTTAGTTGTTGGGCTCAAAATGGGGAAATGGCAAGGTACTTGTCGGAAAAATTGTTTAAAACAATATGTTTGTCAATGTATCTGGAAAACTATAAACTTTTTGTGTTGGCATTTTTGTGAGAATATTGAAGGTATTGATGTAATGATTACTTTGATATATCGTTCCAGGTCATTGGTTTAAATGTCAAAGTCATAGATGCAAAAGAATAAGAAGTTGGTTAATTATACCTGCATAAGAATACTTTAATGATAAATTATCTAGAAAAACTTTAATTGTTTTGAATAGACATGATAACCAGGATACTGCATGTATTGATATAACAATCAGTTTGATTTTAGAACAAGGTTAAGAGGTCAAGGTCGCAGATTGATAAAAAAAGGATATTGTTAATTATTTTAGGTCAAAGTCAGAGGTCAAGAACATTTTTTTTACCTTGGGTGGTTGGTTGTAATGTTATTTAATGTCACGTCAGCAATTGTTTTGCTATTCATGATGATTTAGAGCAAGGATATTAATTGCTAAAGATTAATCATAGAACAAGTTTTTGTATGCACAAGATGAACAGAACACTGAAATCGCTAAACATGACACTTGAGAAAAAATGCCATGGAAATCCTTGTAATTTCCATATTATTATGTAGTTTGTTGACAATGCTCTGAAACTTTAAAAGATATACTATCAGTGACAGACAAAAATTTGCCACTAAATCTGTGTACACTGATGTCCACAGAAATTCCATGGTAATCATGTGCATGTCCACAGTAAGAAAGATTTCAAATTTATTTTTCAATGGACATGTACACACTTTCCACAGATTTTTGTAGCATTTTATTGGAAATCAATAATTTTAAGTAGACACAAGCATATGACATGGTAGAATATGATTCTGATTTAGGTATGAGCATATAAACCCCCTGAGTATGACAGCACACAGCTTCACTTGAGTTAGTTATTGTTTAATCACAACATTACTATTACAGCAATTCACTGTTGAAGTAATAAAATGAGTGAGTTATTGTTTAGAGTCACAACAGTACTATAACAACCATTCACCCCTGAAGTAATAAAGTGAGTGAATTATTGTTTAAAGTCACAACAGTACTTTTACAGCCATTCACCCCTGAAGAAATAAAGTGAGTGAATTATAAGTTAAAGTCACACCAGTATTATAACACCCATTCACCCCTGAAGTAATAAAGTGAGTGAATTATTGTTTAGAGTCACAACAGTACTATTACACCCATTCACCGCTGAAGTAATAAAATGAGTGAATTATTGTTTAAAAGTCACACAAGTATTATTACAGCCATTCACCGCTGAAATAATAAAGTGAGTGAGTTATTGTTTAAAGTCACACCAGTATTATTACAGCCATTCACCGACGAAATAATAAAGTGAGTGAGTTATTGTTTAAAAGTCACAACAGTACTATAACACCCATTCACCACTGAAGTGATAAAGTGAGTGAGTTATTGTTTAAAGTCACAACAATACTATAACACCCATTCACCCCTGAAGTAATAAAGTCAGTGAATTATTGTTTAAAGTCACACCAGAACTATTGCACCCATTTACCCCTGAAGAAATAAAGTGAGTGAATTATTAGTTAAAGTCACACCAGTATTATTACACCCATTCACCGCTGAAGTAATAAAGTGAGTGAATTATTGTTTAAAGTCACAACAGTACTGTAACACCCATTCACGGCTGAAGTAATAAAGTGAGTGAGTTATTGTTTAAAGTCACAACATTACTATAACACCCATTCACCACTGAAATAATAAAGTGAGTTAGTTATTGTTTAAAAGTCACAACAGTACTGTAACACCCATTCACTGCTGAAGTAATAAAGTGAGTTAGTTATTGTTTAAAAGTCACAACAGTACTGTAACACCCATTCACCGCTGAAATAATAAAGTGAGTTAGTTATTGTTTAAAAGTCACAACAGTACTATAACACCCATTCATCGCTGAAGTAATAAAATGAGTGAATTATTGTTTAAAGTCACAACAGTACTATAACACCCATTCACCCCTGAAGAAATAAAGTGAGTGAATTATTGTTTAAAAGTCACACAAGTATTATTACAGCCATTCACCGCTGAAATAATAAAGTGAGTGAGTTATTGTTTAAAGTCACAACATTATTATTACAGCCATTCACCGCTGAAATAATAAAGTGAGTGAGTTATTGTTTAAAGTCACACAAGTATTATTACAGCCATTCACTGCTGAAATAATAAAGTGAGTGAGTTATTGTTTAAAGTCACACCAGTATTATTACAGCCATTCACCGACGAAATAATAAAGTGAGTGAGTTATTGTTTAAAAGTCACAACAGTACTATAACACCCATTCACCACTGAAGTGATAAAGTGAGTGAGTTATTGTTTAAAGTCACAACAATACTATAACACCCATTCACCCCTGAAGTAATAAAGTCAGTGAATTATTGTTTAAAGTCACACCAGTACTATTGCACCCATTTACCCCTGAAGAAATAAAGTGAGTGAATTATTAGTTAAAGTCACACCAGTATTATTACACCCATTCACCGCTGAAGTAATAAAGTGAGTGAATTATTGTTTAAAGTCACAACAGTACTATAACAGCCATTCACCCTGAAGTAATAAAGTGAGTGAATTATTGTTTAAAGTCACAACAGTACTATAACACCCGTTCACCCCTGAAGTAATAAAGTGAGTGAATTATTGTTTAAAGTCACAACAGTACTATAACAGCCATTCACCGCTGAAGTAATAAAGTGAGTGAATTATTGTTTAAAGTCACAACAGTACTATAACAGCCATTCACCCTGAAGTAATAAAGTCAGTGAATTATTGTTTAAAGTCACAACAGTACTATAACACCCATTCACCCCTGAAGTAATAAAGTCAGTGAATTATTGTTTAAAGTCACAACAGTACTATAACAGCCATTCAACTGAATAAATAAAGCTTAAGGTTTGAAAAAAAAGTAGTATAATTTATTTGTAGTTACTTTGTAATGAGTGTATTTGTAGTATTTTTGGTTAGATATTGACAGGATTAGTTAATTAGAAGCAGACACTAATGATACCTGCAGTTAATTGGAAGCAGATATTGATGATATACCTGTATTAGTTACCTAATTATACTTATATTATGAAGATTATAACTAATAATCAAAATACCATTGGTGTACTTTCCAGTTCCAGTTGTGCACATAATGGTGTGTTTTTTTGTGTGTTGTAAAAACATTTTTGTGTCAGTATTTTGTAATTATGTAGGTAGAAATACAACTTTTATTCAGTCACTATTTTTTCAAACAAATGGCTTTAAATACACAAACACACACACACACACACACACACACCCACCCACCCACCCCCCCCACACACACACACACACACACCCACCCACCCACCCACCCACACACCACACACACACACACACACACACACACACACACACACATATATAATACTAATTATAATAAGGAAATTAAAGAATTTTGGAAACAAGGACAAGAAAAGTGGTATTAGAACCTTCCAAGGTGAGATTGAAACATAGACTATGTATAAGGTGCTGTTTTACTATTTATTCAGTATTTTGTGATATCACTAATTTGATTGAGATATCACTAAATAGAATTAGTGATATCACTAATTTGAATTAGTGTTATCAAAACATGTAACAAGTGATATCACTAATTCATTTTTATTTAATGATATCACTAAT
Source organism: Tegillarca granosa (assembly GCA_029721355.1). NCBI lineage: Eukaryota > Metazoa > Mollusca > Bivalvia > Arcoida > Arcidae > Tegillarca > Tegillarca granosa. Next base: position 355,849 of record CM056597.1, on the reverse strand, counting down.
TCAATTTGATTAAATGGTATCACAAATTTGAATAAGTGAAATCACTAATTTGAATATCACCAAATCAATTCTTTGATATCACTAAATCTGTTGAATTTAGTGATATCACTAACTCGAGTTAGTGATATCACTAATTGTTTTTTTATTATCACTAATTCGAATTAGTGATATCACTTATTCTATTTAGTGATATCTCAATCAAATTAGTGATATCACAAAATACTGAATAAATAGAAAAACGGCACCCCACAACAATTTGTAAAGTGAATCTGGCACTTTAGACCACTTACACATTATGAACCCTAGAGGATATACTAGTAAATATAATTACCTTGTCTAAATCTACTCCTTTTATCTGTTAACTTTTTGTCCAGCCTGTAACTTCTCGGCCAAGTTATTTCAATCCTGTAAATGAAAACATATTTTTGTCATGGTTTAAATCCATGTTTTCGTTACAGTGTTTACCGCTAAATTCTAAATGTCATAAAATCTATAAAGAAGTTTTTTCTACACATTGGAAGTTTGTTCAATAGTCTATAAAATAAAAGAAAAAATCAATATACTATGGTTCTGGTTTTCTAGATATTAAAAGAATTATCTCCCAATTAAATTGTTTTAGTAATCAAAACATCCATCAGCAACATTTCCGTTTTAAATGTCGCTGCTTTCATTAATAAAAATTTACAGACTTTTTTTCATTAATTTTGTGAAGATCACTGTGCCTTGATCTTATTGCCAAGGTTTGAATCCCACTCAGGAAGACCCTAGCGTGGGAATGTTTGTCAGTTTGCTTGCTGAAGGTCAGATATTGTTTTTGCCATTTTGCCTGTTTTTCCACCATCCCTGAAATAAGCTCAAAATAAGTGAAAAAATCTTGACTGGGGTGTAAAACAATGTTAATTCACTTAACTCTTTATTTAATTTACACTCATGACATATATGTTACAGAAATCATGGTACATAATGGTGTTCTAAAATATGGTGGTAAATTTGTTTATCTTACACTTGAGAGAAATACCATTGAAGTGATATTAAACTTGCAGTTTTAACATTACAATTTGCAGAATGTGTCTTAACAGATGAATGCATTTGAAACTTTGTTTTCTATTTTTATAATGTTCGTTTCATATAATTTAGTTGCCTAATAGAAATTAATTATTATGGTTTATGTTTAAAGCAGATTTTAGAGGAGAAATTATTTTGTTTATGGTCTTGATTTATGAGTAACATGTGTTTTTGAACAGAGTTATTTCCCTTGGTACAAGAACTAATGGTATTTTCACTATTTTGTAGTGCTTGGGCAGAAAAAAAATCAAGAGATTAAATTTATATTTATCTCCCTTTTACCACTGGGGCAACACTAAATGGTATTGCAGGGAGAGAATGAAATTTCTAGAAAGAAATCGAGTTGACAATAAAGTTTTATGTGTACCTCTTTCAAGATCATAGCTGAAGCAGTTTTTGAACACAAACTGTTTTTGTAGAAATTTGGTATTAAAAGTGCCATTTTTGGTGTGTTTCAAAAAAAATTCCAGTATGATTCATATTTTTGATGAAAATTGGACATCACCAACTAATCCCTAGATTGCATCTGCTTCCATAAGTATACAGAAAATTTCAGAAAAATCCTTTATCCAGTTTTTTTTCCTCCCACAAGATGTGAATATATAATGCTGTTAGTTAGGTAAATTCAGTGGTGTCAAATGAATTTGAAACCTTTCTAGAAATTCCATTCTCTATGGCAAAAACATTGTCTCATGTAAAAGTCAAACTGAATTTTCTCCCGGCTTTGATTTATCAATATTTACCTTTGAAAGTACTCATGCATATCTTTTAAATATGTTAAATTTAAAATTTATTTAAAAATAAAAATTTATGTCACAGCTGAATAATTCTGCATATCAATACGATAAACAGGAAAATAATTGTAATACCTCTCTCAGTTAAATATCAGTGAAGAATATGTGTTGAGGAATTATCAAAGATATTGATGACATCTGACTATTATGTAATGGCCAGGAGGATAGATACACCCAGTCTTATACCATTTGCCTTCTTTAGCTTATGTTGTAGAGGTCTCTATCAAAAACTGGTATGTAATCTGCAGCAGTAAGTCTTAAGAGATTACAAGTACATTTTAATAAACCTTCAAAATATTTATCCTTAATTTTTTAAATACCTTGCCTCCATCAGTGGTTTATTCATTTGGGTAATACCACCTATAACTGCTGTCCAGGTTCCTGTTAAAACCAGGTGTGTATGTGACTACTCATACAGGCATGTTAAATTCACTTGGTATTATGATACATTTACAATATACCTGGTAATATATATTTGGTATTATTCAGATTTTGTTAAAAGTCAGATATCAGCAGCAATGTCTTTTAATTTTTTAAGTTAATATTTAGTTTTTTAAAATACAAAGTGTCTAAATTGATGTTTAATTACAAGGTGTTACATTAATATACACAGCAACAAAGTGTTACCTTGGTAATGTGACATAAAGGCTAGATCATATGAAGATTTATTATAAAGTGTTCATTGATAGATTTTCTGTTTTCATTAGATCCATAAATATTTCATGGTTTTAATTTGGGGAGGATTTTAACTTTGTATATTTAGTAAATTATCAGTAATATTAATTGGTTTTGTCATATTTATTTCATGATACACCATTTGGAAACTTTTTAGGTGTTTGAATTTTAAAATGAACTCTTCAAAGTGTGATATAGTATAATTTAGAGTCTTACTTTTTATGGAACTGTAGTTGTAATTTTAGTTTTTAAAAAAAATCAGAAGTCAGGGTTAGGATTAGGGTTAGGAAGTTAAAATAAACTTAAAATTTTAAGTCCCTAATTGGTACCCTTGACGTGGTAACTTCCCACTTTGAATGTTTATTTCATAATTTGCATAACAGTACCTTTTCACTTGAGTTGTTTCAGTGAGGAATGACTTATAAATATATCACACCTGTTATTGAAAAAGACAATAACACCTGTTTGGTTTGAGGTAAGAATTGGGGAAATTTAAAAAAAAAATAAAAAATAAAAAAATCTACATTTTTCATTCATACACAGCTTGTTTAAAAAATAAAAGATTCTGAATTCTGATTGCATGAATTAACTTGGTTTACATTTCTAAAAAATAGTTTTGACAAAATGTGAAATACAAAGTAATTTCAAGTTTCTTACAAACTAAGGATCAATATTATTTGATTGGATATAGCTACTACTGACCAATTCATTTTGGATTAGAGAGTACAGTGGATAGTTTTAACTATGTCAACAGAAAAAACAGTAATATAATATTATATTGTTGGGTTTTGTGAAGTATTATCCAGTCCAAGAATAGTATAATTATAGGTTGTTTATTTGTTAGGAACAGGAGTTGGAGAAAGGGAGGGGGATTATAATGGGAGGGGTGGGGTTATGTTCTAACCTTATTATTTTATTGTTAATGGTTTACATTGAAAACAAACAAAGGGGTACTGTAGCAATTGCCAAAAATGTTTATTGACCAATGTACTAGTGTTACTAAGCAGCCTAGGTAGCTAAGTTACTAAAACACTCGTCTATGCTATCAGAGGTTCCAGGATTCCAGTCTAAATTCAGTCATGCTCTAGAGACTAAGTTGCTTTGTTTACACAGTCTGATCTATACACTTAATGTTGAAGGATAATTTGGAACTCATCAAATTCTAAGCCTTTTGAATTATACATATTATATTGATGTCTCACTGGTAGAGCCTCCATCTTGAGAGCAGGAGGTTGTGGGTTCAATATCCAACTGGGTCATACTAAAGACCTTTAAATTTGAGAATGTTTCAGCACCTAGCTTTTCAACCTTAGGAGTATAGAGTATCAACTGGTTTACCTGGTGAAATTGTGACTTCGGAGTGGTATGCTTGTCTTTGCATAATGACATGGTGGTCTAGCACCTTGCAACATAGTAAACCAATCAAATATACATGTTACATCTATGGATAAAGATGATTAATTTTTGCCTATGTACCATGTGATATGTTCCTTATAACATTTGTGAAGAACAAAATGGCCATCTAATTTGATATTTTCTCATGAAAATGCATTGTTCTTGGAAATTGTGTGATATAAAAGTATTCCACTTATATCTATTGGAAATATTAGTCCTGCACTGTCAGTATAAGGTATTGTATAGTACTTATTGAAATGAAAGTAATGTCGGGAGCCTCACTGGTCAAGTGGTCTATGTACTAGCTTACAGATCATGGTGTTTCTCACCACCTTGTTTTGAAATGTTTCTGATAGATCCTAGTCATTATAGTTTTCTACAGGTACCTCAGTTTCCACTACCATCTCTGAACTGACTATTTCAGTTTCCCTTTCCATCTCTGAGCTGACTACCTTAGTTTCCCTTTCCATCTCTGAACTGACCACCTCAGTTTCCCCTACCATCTCTGAACTGACTACCTCAGTTTCCACTACCATCTCTGAACTGACTAACTTAGTTTCCCTTTCCATCTCTGAACTGACCACCTCAGTTTCCCCTACCATCTCTGAACAGACTACCTCAGTTTTCACTACCATCTCTGAACAGACTACCTCAGTTTCCACTACCATCTCTAAACTGACTACCTCAGTTTCCCCTACCATCTCTGAACTGACTACCTCAGTTTCCACTACCATCTCTGAACTGACTACCTCAGTTTCCCCTACCATCTCTGAACAGACTACCTCAGTTTCCACTACCATCTCTAAACTGACTACCTCAGTTTCCCCTACCATCTCTAAACTGACTACCTCAGTTTCCACTACCATCTCTGAACTGACTACCTCAGTTTCCCCTACCATCTCTGAACAGACTACCTCAGTTTCCACTACCATCTCTGAACAGACTACCTCAGTTTCCCCTACCATCTCTGAACTGACTACCTCAGTTTCCACTACCATCTCTAAACTGACTACCTCAGTTTCCACTACCATCTCTGAACTGACTACCTCAGTTTCCCCTACCATCTCTGAACTGACTACCTCAGTTTCCACTACCATCTCTGAACTGACTACCTCAGTTTCCCTTTCCATCTCTGAACTGACTACCTTAGTTTCCCTTTCCATCTCTGAACTGACCACCTCAGTTTCCCCTACCATCTCTGAACAGACTACCTCAGTTTCCCCTACCATCTCTGAACAGACTACCTCAGTTTTCACTACCATCTCTGAACAGACTACCTCAGTTTCCACTACCATCTCTAAACAGACTACCTCAGTTTTCACTACCATCTCTGAACAGACTACCTCAGTTTCCACTACCATCTCTAAACTGACTACCTCAGTTTCCCCTACCATCTCTGAACTGACTACCTCAGTTTCCCCTACCATCTCTGAACAGACTACCTCAGTTTCCCCTACCATCTCTGAACTGACTACCTCAGTTTCCACTACCATTTCTGAACTGACCACCTCAGTTTCCCCTACCATCTCTGAACTGACTACCTCAGTTTCCCCTACCATCTCTGAACAGACTACCTCAGTTTCCACTACCATCTCTAAACTGACTACCTCAGTTTCCACTACCATTTCTGAACTGACCACCTCAGTTTCCCCTACCATCTCTGAACTGACTACCTCAGTTTCCACTACCATCTCTGAACAGACTACTTCAGTTTCCCTTTCCATCTCTGAACTGACTACCTTAGTTTCCCTTTCCATCTCTGAAATGACCACCTCAGTTTCCCCTACCATCTCTGAACAGACTACCTCAGTTTTCACTACCATCTCTGAACAGACTACCTCAGTTTCCACTACCATCTCTAAACTGACTACCTCAGTTTCCCCTACCATCTCTGAACTGACTACCTCAGTTTCCACTACCATCTCTGAACTGACTACCTCAGTTTCCCCTACCATCTCTGAACAGACTACCTCAGTTTCCCCTACCATCTCTGAACTGACTACCTCAGTTTCCACTACCATCTCTAAACTGACTACCTCAGTTTCCACTACCATCTCTGAACTGACTACCTCAGTTTCCCCTACCATCTCTAAACTGACTACCTCAGTTTCCCCTACCATCTCTGAACTGACTACCTCAGTTTCCACTACCATCTCTGAACTGACTACCTCAGTTTCCACTACCATCTCTAAACTGACTACCTCAGTTCCCCTACCATCTCTGAACTGACTACCTCAGTTTCCCTACCATCTCTGAACAGACTACCTCAGTTTCCCCTACCATCTCTGAACTGACTACCTCAGTTTCCACTACCATCTCTGAACTGACTACCTCAGTTTCCACTACCATCTCTGAACAGACTACCTCAGTTTCCCCTACCATCCCAGAACTGACTACCTCAGTTTCCACTACCATCTCTAAACTGACTACCTCAGTTTCCCCTACCATCTCTGAACTGACTACCTTGGTATGTATAAGTAAAAGAATCTTGGGGTGTTACCAATACTTTATATATTTTGCTTATTTTTTCTGAAACTTATTATGAGAGACAATTGAAAGTTAGTCACTTTGTTGTCATTTTCAGAAGTTATTTGGGAATAGAAAGGGTTGTCTTTCTGTGAAATTAGACAAATAGATTAAATATAGGTTTTTCAATTTTAACAGTAAAATTCATTAGGCATTAGACATGCTACTATAGACAGGTGGAGTCTATAGCAGGTTATAGTGAATTATTTTTGTTACTAATTACTTATTTTGTATTTTACAGGAACTTGTAGGTAATACTGGACAACAGAGGAACTGGCGTGGTATTGTGATAGCTCTACTAGTCATCATTGTTGTGTGTGCTCTTATTACAACAGCCATTATATTAGTAACACCAAGTAAGTTAACAGTTAATCATTTATTTGTATAACTGCATACGTTTCCTATTGTATACTAAATAAACAACATGTAATACATCCAGTAGCTTAAATCTTTATATGGTAAATCTAGATAAATTTAGTAATTCTAAAGAAAACTGGATTGGCAAGGCTCAAGTTAGGTGGCAACCCATTCCTTAGTATCCTATAGGTATATGATATGTTATTTAAGATAAGTGACTTGTGTTGTCTTACCATGTTAAATCTGGATGCACAAGCACTTTTAGTTACCTTAGTAAACATGCACTTTAATATAACATATACGTAGGTCACTAACACTGTAATAGTTTGTTAAATTTTGTGATCCAAACAGCTGACAAATGTGGACATGACACAATATGATCAACTTGGGAAATTTCATTCTTAAATGAAGATTCAAAATTGGTATTTTTTAGTGGTCGAGGGAAATTTTTTTCATAAAAAAGAAGTTAAACATGGTAATATCCAGTACCTAAAAACACATGAAAAAGTTACAAAATTTTGCTATAGCTTGTTTTTGAAAATAGTTGCAGAAAAACCCTTTAAAATTCAGAAAACCTTCAATAAGAAACTTGAAAGCGAAATGAATGAAAATCTTTGGAAACAAATATATAAATTGCCTTTCATAATTACTACTGATTCAAAATTGCAGTCTTTACAGTTCAAGATAAACCACAATATAATATTTACTAATGACAAACTTTTCAAGTGCAACATGTCTGATACACAATTATGCACTTTCTGTTTTGAAACAAAAGAAACACTTTTGCACTTATTTTATGAATGCTGGTTTACTCGTTCAGTTTGGTATGGTCTTTGGACGATCTACATAACAAATGTGACATACATATAGACAAAAGAGCAGAATACTTCATTTTTGGTGTAATGAGCCACCCTCAAAAATACATTATAAACCTCTGTTTTCTTATAATTAAAAATTACATATATCTCTGTAGATTCAAAAAGACCATTCCAAATTACAAAACTGCATTAGAGTCAGTAAAACAGTACAGAAATATTGAATTATCTTCTTTATTTTTGTTCAGCCCCCAAAAAGCAAATAATATATGGAAATTATGGAATTCAATTAAACCTCTATTAGATAAGGACGAAACTGAGTGACATATTTTTGCATGTATGTTTTTCTGCTATCACCAACCATATGTTTTTGTAATATTGTACTATGTGGAAGATAGAATAAAAACTACAAATACAAAAAAAAATTTTTTTTGGGGAATTTGTCAGTGACCTAAGGTGGACAAATACCACTTTTCTTGAGGGCAAAAATACTGAATTTTGGTAGTAGAATCTTGACTGGGCTTAGAACTCATTTATTCTATTCCATTCTGTTATCATTGCTAATCAAAACTACAAGAGATGCAAAGATACGTTTTGTTCCACAGTTGCTTCTGATAATAATAAATTTGCAATTACTAAGATAAATTTTAGATAAGTATTATGATAATGGAATACTATTATCTGACTTGAAACAGACAGTGTTAATGATGATACCTCAGATCAAAGGATTATAATGGTAAAATGTAAAATGTGGACTTGATTGAAGTTTTGGATTGGATTACATCTTTATAGTTTAGATTATACTCTTCATCAGGGATTTGACAAATAAAATTTTTCTCTGACTGTACTTTTGGACGAGAATCTCTGATTGTAGATTTATAGGAATCTCTTTGTCTGTTTGTTTGTCCATCTGTCTGTGCAGATTTATGTCTCTAATTTGACCTTGTCAATGGTCAAGGTAATGAATATACACAACATATTGTTTGATAGTGATGTTAAAACTGTTACATGCTTATGTCGAAAAACATTAAGTTCTAGACTGAATATATGATTGTATTCTAACAGTACGAATCCCTGTAAACCAGAATGTATTGTAACAAATATCACAATATATTTTCATTTGCCTTGTGAAATTCCCATAGCTGAAAGCTTAAGAGCCATTGCCTTCATTACTGACAATGAACGCCAAAAAATTTTGTCACTCTGTGTATGAATACATATAAAATGCATTATATAACCTGGAACTACATTACCATAGGTAAACAAACATAGCTTTCACGTTACTTTTGTTTATATTCAAGACAAGCTTGAAAAATGCATTTATGAAATTTTACAAAGTAAAATCAAAGAAATTAATCAAATAATATTTTGATAACATATATATAAGGCACCTGGCTGATATTCACCGTAATATTGACATTGTGAGAGACAGAGTGGTGTTTTTGATGCCCTGTTGAAAGAACAGACAACAACAGATCTGTAAAAACCATCAAACCACAAAAAATTCTTGAACAATCAGATCTTTAAAAAATTCTTCCTACCTTGACAAAGCTGCTATATACCCTATTATTTTGATACAATGTGTAATGGTACAACTTGTCAATCAATTTTGTGTCTCGCGGGATGTAAATTTCAAGTGATGTAAATTTCAATTGAAATTAGATTCATGCATGTTTGCCACATCCAGTGAAAATTGTTTGTTTCACATGTTTCACAAAATATAAACAAAATACCTGATAACACTATAATTTTTCAAACCAAAACTCCCCATTGTTACCCCACATTAAAAATATTGCGGATTAATATTGTGTTGTTTTCGGTCTTAAATTCAGCTGTTGTGTCTACTTACTGGACTCACCAGATGTGCACGTGCTATAGATGGGAATTTTTTATTCCTAAAATTAATTAATAATTTAAAAAAATATATTTAATGAAAATATAACAAACTGTTTTAAAACAGCTTTGCAAGCAAACTTAGCGCGTTATTCCATTTGCTTGCAAAGTTGTTGCCTTCATACTGACAATGAACACCATTTTAAAACAGTTCAAATGTTAAATGAATCCCTGTATACCATTGTATTTTAACAAATATCACAATAGGAATCCCTAAATACCATTGTATTCTAACAAATCTCACAATACGAACCCTCATACAAACTTATTTTGGAGTGTAAAACTTTCAAAAATTAATAACTTTGTATATTTTACAAGTAATTGCAAGTCAATTAAAGTTGCTTCATATTAAAACTACAAATCACTTCTCACAAGGGTGGTCAGTCAAGATCCAACTTAGAGCAGTTAGTCATGCTGAAGATTTTAAAAGTGTTCTCTCAGGAGTGATCAACCAAAATTGGATTAATATCATTGGACCATGCTGAAGAATCTAAAATATTTTTTCAGGGGTGTTTAAACAGAATTTGATTCACAGAATTGGGCCACTCGATGAAGTGTCTAAAGTCTTCTTACAGGGTTGGTTAACCAAGGTCAGACACATGACCTGAAGTACTCTGAAAGCCCTAAAACTTTTTCATATGGCTGGTCAGCTAGTTCAGTGACTAAGTCTCTCGGTGAGAGATACAAGGCTCAAGTTTTTTTCTCTTTCTTTATGAGTTCTGTGACAATTAATCCTTCTGTTGATATAGTTAAGAAGTGGTATAATTAGAGTAATTGTAGTTCTAAATTAATGTTCATGTTGTAGAAAAGGAAGATGAAGACAAGAGAGACAAGTTCAGCTTTGATGACTTTATGAATGGTGAATATAAAGTACGTCAGTTTCATGCCAAGTGGATGTCAGGTAAGTCAATATCAAAAATACCATTTTCTCATTCTCTCCAAAGATGATTCCTCTAGCTTGGTGACAAAGTCCCACTTTTTTATATCAACGTGTGGGTATGTACTACTTTAATTGTCAGTGGATAATTTTGTCATTTAACATCAGGTTACTATATTTGTCAGTGGATAATTTTGTCATTTAACATTAGGTTACTTTAATTGTCAGTGGATCATTTTTGTCATTTAATGTTAGGTTACTATATTTGTCAGTGGATCATTTTTGTCCCCCGCTTTCACTGAAAGGGGAGACATTAAGATAGGTTTGTCTGTCTGGCTGTCTGTCTGTCCATCTGTCTGTCCATCTTTCTGTCTGTCCATCATTCTATCCATCACATTTGGTTTCCGTGTAAAAACTTCAGTCACAATTAAAGGGTTTAAATGAAACTTGGCACAGAGGTAGCTTATGACAAGAGCTCGCTTGGTATTGATTTTTGGGTCACTAAGCCAAAGGTCAAGGTCACTGTGACTATAATAAGAAAATCAGTTTCCAGTCATTTTAAGGTTAACCATTCAAGATTTTTTAATGAAACTTGGCACAGAGGTAGCTTATGACACGAGCTCACTTGGAATTGATTTTTGGGTCAGTAGGCCAAAGGTCAAGGTCACTGTGACTATAAATAGAAAATCGGTTTCCGGTCATTTAAAAGTTAACCATTCAAGATTTTTGTCCCCGCCTTCCCCAAAAGGGAGACAAACAAACGATATACCATAGTTCCATTTTCCCTCTTTGCATTTTATGCTATTACCCCTCATATATTATTACAATTAAAGAAGTTTATTTTATATGAAAGCAGGGGACATAAATTCTATGAATCTGCTTGTGTCATTTAACATTAGATTACTTTGTCAGTGGATAACTTTGTCATTTAACATTAGATTACTATATTTATCAGTGGATAACTTTGTCATTTAACATTTGATTACTATATTTATCAGTGGATAATTTTGTCATTTAACATCAGGTTACTTTATTTGTCAGTGGATAATTTTGTCATTTTACATCTGGTTACTTTAATTGTCAGTGGATAATTTTGTCATTTAACATCAGGTTACTTTAATTGTCAGTGGATAATTTTGTCATTTAACATCAGGTTACTTTATTTGTCAGTGAATAATTTTGTCATGTAACATCAGGTTACTTTAATTGTCAGTGGATAATTTGTCATTTAACATCAGGTTACTTTATTTGTCAGTGGATAATTTTGTCATTTAACATCAGGTTACTTTATTTGCAGTGGATAATTTTGTCATTTAACATCAGGTTACTTTATTTGTCAGTGGATAATTTTGTCATTTAACATCAGGTTACTTTAACTGTCAGTGGATATTTTTGTCATTTAACATTAGGTTACTTTAATTGTCAGTGGATAATTTTGTCATTTAACATTAGGTTACTTTATTTGTCAGTGGATAATTTTGTCATTTAACATCAGGTTACTTTATTTGTCAGTGGATAATTTTGTCATTTAACATCAGGTTACTTTATTTGTCAGTGGATAATTTTGTCATTTAACATCAAGGTTACTTTATTTGTCAGTGGATAATTTTGTCATTTAACATCAGGTTACTTTAATTGTCAGTGGATAATTTTGTCATTTAACATCAGGTTATTATATTTGTCAGTGGATAATTTTGTCATTTAACATGAGGTTACTTTATTTGTCAGTGGATAATTTTGTCATTTAACATCAGGTTACTTTAATTGTCAGTGGATAATTTTGTCATTTAACATCAGGTTACTTTAATTGTCAGTGGATAATTTTGTCATTTAACATCAGGTTATTTGTTGAGATATTTGTTTACTATTTAATAATATTTAAAAAATCAAAGTATCCGTTGTTTTGAAAAATAGCTGGATATTTTTTCTTTAAAAAAGTTCAACTACAACAACAGATATATAACAAATGTGTATATTTGTTTTTTGTTTTTATTCTCAATAATATTTGACCAATACCTGATAATTATAGTTTTAATATAGTTATATAGTGCTTATCATACATGTAGATAATAAAATTTGGAATTGATTGTTTAACTTTAAAATTAATTAAAAAATTTGATGTAAATTGTTTCTAACATATATAAATTTTCATTTTTCACATTTTTAACAATCATTAAAAAAAAAAAAAAAACTTCACTACTAAAAATCAATCAGTTTTTAAAGTCCCCCCCCCCCAATTTTTAATTTTTTACTATCATGATTAAGGTAAGCATCATTTATGGACATTTTTCCTTTAGTTAACAATCACATCTTCAGTTTTTGAAATGTTTATATTTTGAAATTTCTACTTTTCACATAAAGCTTGAAAAACATTCAACTGATGTTGTAAACCAGGTTGAGATTTAGATATGACAACAGTATTCCCGCATAAAACAGTAAAAACCAGTTTTATTTAAATATTTATTTCATTTTCAAGGTCATCTGTATTAAATTTAATACCATTTTTATTTTTATCACATTAAAACTGTTCTAAAGCATTGATATATAAAGTAAATAAAGAGGCAACACAATTTTATCATATCTTATACTGTACTTCTTTTGTTTAAACCAAGTTGATATTGAGTTTATCACCTGTTACATAGCACAGGGCACAGGTTGATATCTAAATACTAACCTGGTTTATGCTCAAGCCCAGGTTAGTATTTGGGTTATCTACCTAGGAGCATAATCATTTTCAGTGCAACAAATTTGACATTACTGTTTGATATTCATAAGCTTATATTAAAATTTAACAAAAAAAGATTTGCTTTAATTGAATTAACTATTTTACAGACATGTGTCCACAAAATAAAAAAAAAATTCAAATGATCAACTTAATTTTTTTGCACTAAAATAAGTATTTAAACAAAACACAATGAATTAAATACTGCATCAAAAATCTTTACTTCGTAATGAAAATTTGTGAAAAATTTAGGTATTGCAAAGTAACTCTTGCATATGATAATAATTGGTAGACATACCCATTGGGGCTTTGTAAGCTTCTATTTCCTATGGGCCTCCAAGACTAAGCATGTCTGATACATCTACTGCATTCATGAGAGTGGAATTTTTTCCTTTGTCCGGAAATTCCAAAAATGTATTCTGTGTGATTGATATCTAGCATTTAAACTTCAAAAATGTTCAATACTTGGCTTAGTATTGCATCAGAGTCGTAACCTGTGCCCATCATCTTACCAATGACAGTGCAGTTATGTGCTTATTGTGCACACAAAAACAGCTTCCATTTAAGCAACAACAAAAAGAAATACCGATTTTTTTTTTGTGAAAAATTAATTTATACAAAAAATTCACTCCATCGAGATTCGAACTTGTGATTTATGTTGGAATTGAAGACCAGTGCCCTTAACCACACGGACTTGTTATTTTCAAATATTTTGAAACTATTAATCATTGTATGGTGTAAGTCAGATATCAGCTTCGCTGTCAATGTGCATGATTATACTAACATGTCCACGTGCAATGTGTGAATACCTCTGCGCTATTGTGCCTTAGTATACACAATGTTGCAAGTGCCCTGGTTAGTAAAACCATGCACACCTCCAGCTCAGTTGATATCTATTACTTACATCCATGTCACAAGAAGTTGGAACTTGTGCCATTAGCTGTGACTCATTTTTTTGTGTTTTTATGTATGTTAACTATAACATCAAAATACATGCCTGATCTCTATATTTTTTATCATTGGAGATAGAAAATAAAAAAAAAATACACAATATCATTTCTTTGAATTCTTAAAGATGCATGAAATCAATAAGATATTGTAAAACAGAATGTTGCTTATATGTACACAAGTTCATGGAGAGAAGGTAAATTAACAACAATATCACATATCTAATTCATTGTGGATTAAAGGTTAAGGATGCTGAAAATAAGATGCTCACATTCCATTTCATTTAGAAGATTGCAGTATCAAATTAAAGTTTTTTTTTCTGAAAAACAATGACTGATGTCTGACTAACTATATCTCAATTTTACAGCCAATTAGCTATGTGCTTAGGTCTATTACAAAACTGCTAAAACAGCAGAATCATCATCATAATTACAGTTTTAGAATTACCTATTTATTTATAATTAGCAACTGGTAAATATATAAGTGTTCAGAGTATGATATTACTGGTTGATTATATAATGGCCATTATATTGCAATATTGTTGCATGCAGGAAAAACATAATTTATATATATCAGCCTGGTATTAGATTTCTGTATAGTAAATGTAACACAGTTGTAATAGTATTATTTGCTGGCTGGTAGATAAAAATAACTCATTATTGATTATTGTTCATTGTAACCTATAAAACAAGTTCTTTTGAAAAGCTAGACTCTGTAAAGTTAGAGATTAAAGCATTCATTTGATGTTTATAGATTTTTTATAGATCAAAATATAGTAAACTCTGTCAAATGGGAATAAATTCTTCATAGGGTTTATAACTACAGCAGCTGAACAACAAATGTATTTGTCTTGAAATATATTACAAATCAAGTTTTATTTTAATTTTATGATCTAAATTTTACCACCAAAAACTAAATGATGTAGGTGCATTATATATATATATATATATATATATATATATATATATATATATATATATATATATATATATATATATATATATACATGTATATATATGTAATATGTATATATTTATAATCTGTAACAGAAGGAAAAAAAATAATTAATAGAAAGTCATTATTGCTTTCACTCCTACATCTCGCAATCTTCAAATGAATAATTTATGATTTTTACTTAGTAACATTATTATGATGTCACAGAATGATACTTCTGTTAAAGGGGAGGTAATTCAATGTTCATTCTATTCATGAAATGTTTCTCCATTGATGATCTGATGAAAACATTTTCATCCAAGCATTTTATATCATATGCTGGGATGAAGATGTTTCTTCAAATCATCACAACTGAATGAACAATGAATTACATTCCCTTTTACCTTTTATTCATTCCATTACACCCTGTAAATTATTAATATCTCTGGAAACAAACAAATATACACATTTATTATACAATTAATAGACTATAATAACAAAATGATTACTTTGCATTAATATAGAAGAAAGCTTCTACCTAAGTCTCACATTTTGGCATCACACACTTATTATCAATTCAAATGTCAAGGCTACTAAATGGGAATATTTTTATTTTGATGTTTTCTTGAAATTAACTTTAAAATAGACTCAAGGTTACTTATAAAGCTAATGACCATGTTCTTTACCTTTGTGCTTTTGCTACTGTTTTCGCTATTCATTTTTCGCTATTCCTATACAATCTTTAGTTAGATCTTAAATATTTCAGATGTAGCATTCTAAGGATAAGTAATATTTAATTAAAATATTTTGGTAGTGGGGGCCTTATTTGGGTATTTTTTCTCAGGTGAGCATTAAGGTCCATTGTTTCCAGATTCTCCTGGATTTTTTCCAGTTGTTTACTCTTCTATTTTAGTGTTTATTTTAAGAAATTGTTATTGCTATCTTGACTTTTTCAATTCCATTTTAGTATCTATTTCATATCTATCAACCAATATCTATGTTACTCTTGTTTTCACTGTTTATATATGTTAGTAAATAATATTGTTTAAATTATAAAACAATTTATTTTGAATATCCTTCTCACTTACTTTTAGATGGTGACTCATTTCTCTACAAGAATGAGGATGGTGCTGTTATGGAGTTCAACTGTACAACAAATTCTACAGAAATGCTGATGGACAACACAACTTTTGTAAGTATGGCTGCTTTTTATGAATTTTGTCGTTGATTTTTTATGTTATAACTGCTAAAATATGTAAAAGCAATGAAATAATGACTTAGTTGTGTGGCAATGCAAGAACAGAAATAATATAATGACAATGTCACTTTACTTCTGAAGGTTGGTTGGGCATTGTACTCACTAATCCAATTCACTAGATTCCACTGCAAATAAATGCTATTATTTGTTTATATTTCAGCGAGAACTAAATACTGGTGATTGGCAAATTTCAGAAGATAGAATGTATGTTTTGTTAGCACATGATATGACAAAGGTATAATAGAAAGTTAAACCTAAATATGAATGAAAAAAATAAAAAATATGAAATAATAAAAATATAAGAAAATAGAAACCTTTAAGATGACATACAGAAGACAGTAATCTGCTTTATATTGATTAACCTCATTGCTTCCTTTAATATACCATAATGACTGAATGTTAAAACAAACTTTAACCCTTTACTTAACCCTTTAGTTTCCACCTCATAAGTATTCTTTAGCAAGAAAAAACAAAAATGTTCTTTTCTCATTTAGTTTCCTCAGTCAAAGAACCAAAACATACAGCATGCTTTAACATTTTTTCCCAGTTAAAAATTTCATAGTTATGCCACACCCACTAAACTTTCCATTACACTAAGTATGGATAAGATTAAAAGTAATGTGGAAAGTAAACTAGGGAACAGTTAAATTTGTAAGCAAACCAGATTGAATAGAAGAAATCAAGCTATATACAACTTGTGATTAACTTGTGTTTTAGGTATGTACTCTTTTAAAAGTTTATTAAAATGTTCTGTCAATCATCAACGAGGGTTTATGTAGAGAGGAATTTTTAGATTGTAAATATAAAATTATGTTAAATATTACAATTTTGATTACTTGTTAAAGAACTTGAGATTTTGATTTTTGATGGATGCCTTGAATGGTGTGGTTCATGTACCATTGTGAGTCACTAAAGCTTGCAATCTCTTTTTACATTACAGTCATTTCTTTATTTTTTTTCTAATATTTAGCTTTACAGACATTCAAAGTTTGCTCAGTATTCAGTGTATAGCATAAAAGATAGGTAAGTAAAATCATAAAAACAAACATAAAATATGTATTATTGTAAAGTTTATGAAACACACAAATACATGTAGTATTGTACTGTAAAGAATAATGAGGCACAAAATACATGTAGTATTGTACTGTAAAGACTAATGAGGCACAAAATACATGTAGTATTGTACTGTAAAGACTAATGAGGCACAAAAAACATGTAGTATTGTACTGTAAAGACTAATGAGGCACAAAATACATGTAGTATTGTACTGTAAAGACTAATGAGACACAAAATACATGTAGTATTGTACTGTAAAGACTAATGAGGCACAAAATACACGTAGTATTGTACTGTAAAATTTAATGAGGCACAAAATACATGTAGTATTGTACTGTAAAGACTAATGAGACACAAAATACATGTAGTATTGTACTGTAAAGACTAATGAGACACAAAATACATGTAGTATTGTACTGTAAAGACTAATAAGGCACAAAATACACATAGAATTGTACTGTAAAATTTAATGAGGCACAAAATACATGTAGTATTGTACTGTAAAGACTAATGAGGCACAAAAAACATGTAGTATTGTACTGTAAAGACTAATGAGGCACAAAATACATGTAGTATTGTACTGTAAGGACTAATGAGACACAAAAAACATGTAGTATTGTACTGTTAAGACTTAATGAGACACAAAATACATGTAGTATTGTACTGTAAAGACTAATGAGGCACAAAATACATGTAGTATTGTACTGTTAAGACTAATGAGGCACAAAATACATGTAGTATTGTACTGTAAAGACTAATGAGGCACAAAATACATGTAGTATTGTACTGTAAAGACTAATGAGGCACAAAATACATGTAGTATTGTACTGTAAAGACTAATGAGGCACAAAAAACATGTAGTATTGTACTGTAAAGACTAATGAGGCACAAAATACATGTAGTATTGTACTGTTAAGACTAATGAGACACAAAATACATGCAGTATTGTACTGTTAAGACTAATGAGACACAAAATACATGTAGTATTGTACTGTAAAGACTATTGAGGCACAAAATACATGTAGTATTGTTCTATTAAGACTAATGAGACACAAAATACATGTAGTATTGTACTGTAAAGACTAATGAGGCACAAAATACATGTAGTATTGTACTGTAAAGACTAATGAGACACAAAATACATGTAGTATTGTACTGTAACGACTAATGAGACACAAAATACAATAGTATTTTACTGTTAAGACTAATGAGACACAAAATACATGTAGTATTGTACTGTAAAGACTAATGAGACACAAAATACATGTAGTATTGTACTGTAAAGTCTAATGAGGCACAAAATACATGTAGTATTGTACTGTAAAGTCTAATGAGGCACAAAATACATGTAGTATTGTACTGTAAAGACAAATGAGGGACAAAATACATGTAGTATTGTACTGTAAAGTCTAATGAGACACACAAATACATGTAGTATTGTACTGTAAAGACTAATGAGACACAAAATACATGTAGTATTGTACTGTAAAGACTAATGAGGAACAAAATACATGTAGTATTGTACTGTAAAGAATAATGAGGCACAAAATACATGTAGTATTGTACTGTAAAGACTAATGAGGCACAAAATACATGTAGTATTGTACTGTAAAGACTAATGAGGCACAAAATACATGTAGTATTGTACTGTAAAGACTAATGAGGAACAAAATACATGTAGTATTGTACTGTAAAGACTTATGAAGGCACAAAATACATGTAGTATTGTTACTGTAAAGACTAATGAGGCACAAAATACATGGTAGTATTGTACTGTAAAATTAATGAGGCACAAAATACATGTAGTATTGTACTGTAAAGACTAATGAGGCACAAAATACATGTAGTGTTGTACTGTAAAGACTAATGAGGGCACAAAATACATGTAGTATTGTACTGTAAAGACTAATGAGACACAAAATACATGTAGTATTGTACTGTAAGACTAATGAGGCACAAAATACATGTAGTGTTGTACTGTAAAGACTTATGAGGCACAAAATACTGTAGTATTGTACTGTAAAGACTAATGAGGAACAAAAATACATGTAGTTGTTGTACTGTAAAGACTAATGAGACACAAAATACATGTAGTATTGTACTGTAAAGGACTAATGAGGAACAAATACATGTAGTGTTGTACTGTAAAGACTATGAGGCACAAAATACATGTAGTATTGTACTGTAAAGACTAATGAGACACAAAATACATGTAGTGTACTGTAAAGACTAATGAGCACAAAATACATGTAGTATTGTACTGTAAAGACTAATGAGGACACAAAATACATGTAGTGTACTGTAAAGACTAATGAGGCACAAAATACATGTAGTATTGTACTGTAAAGACTAATGAGACAAAATACATGTAGTATTGTACTGTAAAGACTAATGAGGCACAAAATACATGTAGTATTGTACTGTAAAGACTAATGAGGCACAAAATACATGTAGTATTGTACTGTAAAGACTAATGAGGCACAAAATACATGTAGTATTGTACTGTAAAGACTAATGAGGCACAAAATACATGTAGTTGTACTGTAAAGACTAATGAGGCACAAAATACATGTAGTATTGTACTGTAAAGACTAATGAGGCACAAAATACATGTAGTATTGTACTGTAAACTAATGAGGCACAAAATACATGTAGTATTGTACTGTAAGCTAATGATGAACAAAATACATGTAGTATTGTACTGTAAAGACTAATGAGGCACAAAATACCTGTAGATTGTACTGTAAAGCCTAATGAGGCACAAAATACATGTAGTATTGTACTGTAAAGACTAAGTAGACACAAAATACATGTAGGTATTGTACTGTAAGACTAATGAGGAACAAAATACATGTAGTATTGTACTGTAAAGACTAATGAGGCCACAAATACATGTAGTATTGTACTGTAAAGACTAATGAGGCACAAAAAGACATGTAGTATTGTACTGTAAAGACTAATGAGCACAAAATACATGTAGTATTGTACTGTAAAGACTAATGGAGGCACAAAATACATGTAGTATTGTACTGTAAAGACTAATGAGACACAAAATACATGTAGTATTGTATTCTGTAAAGACTAATGAGGCACAAAATACATGTAGTATTGGTACTGTAAAGACTATATGAGACACAAATACATGTAGTGTGTACTGTAAAGACTAATGAGGACACAAAATACATGTAGTGTGTACTGTAAAGACTAATGAGGCACAAAATACATTAGTATTGTACTGTAAAGACTAATGAGGACACAAAATACATGTAGTATTGTACTGTAAAGACTAATGAGGCACAAAATACATGTAGTATTGTACTGTAAAGACTAATGAGGAACAAATACATGTAGTATTGTACTGTAAGACTAATGAGGCACAAAATACATGTAGTATTGTACTGTAAAGACTATGAGGCACAAAATACATGTAGTATTGTACTGTAAAGACTAATGAGGCACAAATACATGTAGTATTGTACTGTTAAAGACTTAATGAGGCACAAAAATACATGTAGTATGTACTGTAAAGACTAATGAGGCACAAAATACATGTAGTATTGTACTGTAAAGACTAATGAGGCACAAAATACATGTAGTATTGTACTGTAAAGACTTAAATGAGGACACAAAATACATGTAGTATTGTACTGTAAAGACTAAGGAGGCACAAAATACATGTAGTGTTGTACTGTAAGAACTAATGAGGCACAAAATACATGTATATTGTACTGTAAAGACTAATGAGCACAAAATACATGTAGTATTGTACTGTTAAAGACTTAATGAGGCACAAAATACATGTAGTATTAGTACTGTAAGACTAATGAGGAACAAAATACATGTAGTGTTGTACCTGTAAAGACCCTAATGAGGCACAAATAATACATGTAGTATGTACTGTAAAGACTAATGAGGCACAAAATACATGTAGTATTGTACTGTTAAATTAATGAGGCACAAAATACATTGTAGTATATACGGTTAAGACTAATGAGACAGAAAATACATGTAGTAGTTGTACTGTTAAGACTATGAGGCACAAAAATACATGTAGTATTGTACTGTAAAGACTAATGAGACACAAAATACATGTAGTATGTACTGTAAAGACTAATGAGGCACAAATCCATGTAGTATTGTACTGTAAAGTCTAATGAGACACAAAATACATGTAGTATTGTACTGTAAAGCCTAATGAGGCACAAATACATGTAGTATTAGTCTGTAAGGACTAATGAGGCACAAAAAACATGTAGTATTGTACTGTTTTCGACTAATGAGACCACAACAATACATGTAGTATTGTACTGTAAGACTAATTAGGCACAAATACATGTAGTATTGTACTGTAAAGACTAATGAGGCACAAAAACATGTAGTATTGTACTGTTAAGACTAATGAGGCACAAAATACATGTAGTATTGTACTGTAAGACTAATGAGGCACAAAATACATGTAGTATTGTACTGTAAAGACTAATGAGCACAAAATACATGTAGTATTGTACTGTAAAGACTAATGAGGCACAAAATACATGTAGTATTGTACTGTAAAGACTAATGAGGAACAAAATACATGTAGTTGTACTGTAAAGACTAATGAGGCACAAAATACATGTAGTATTGTACTGTAAAGACTAATGAGGCACAAAATACATGTAGTATTGTACTGTAAAACTAATGAGGCACAAAATACATGTATTGTACTGTAAAGACTAATGAGGAACAAAATACATGTAGTGTTGTACTGTAAAGACTAATGAGGCACAAAATACATGTAGTATTGTACTTAAGACTAATGAGGCACAAAATACATGTAGTATTGTACTGTAAAGACTAATGAGACAAAATACATGTAGTATTGTACTGTAAAGACTAATGAACAAAATACATATGTATTGTACTGTAAAGACTATGAGGCACAAAATACATGTAGTATTGTACTGTTAAGACTAATGAGACACAAAATACATGTAGTATTGTACTGTAAAGACTAATGAGGAACAAAATACATAGTATTGTACTGTAAGACTATGAGACACAAAATACATGTAGTATTGTACTGTAAGACTAATGAGGCACAAAAACATGTAGTATTGTACTGTAAGACTAATGAGACACAAAATACATGTAGTATTGTACTGTAAAGACTAATGAGGAACAAAATACATGTAGTATTGTACTGTAAACTAATGAGGCACAAAATACATGTAGTATTGTACTGTAAAGACTAATGAGGCACAAAAACATGTAGTATTGTACTGTAAGACTAATGAGGCACAAAATACATGTAGTATTGTACTGTAAAACTAATGAGGCACAAAATACATGTAGGTATTGTACTGTAAAGACTAATGAGGCACAAATACATGTAGTATTGTACTGGTAAGACTAATGAGGCACAAATACATGTAGTATTGTACTGTAAGACTAATGAGGCCACAAAATACATGTAGTATTGTACTGTTAAGACTAATGAGGCACAAAATACATGTAGTATTGTACTGTTAAGACTACTGAGGCACAAATACATGTAGTATTGTACTGTTAAGACTAATGAGACCCAAAATACCTGTCAGTATTGTACTGTTAAGACTAATGAGACACAAATACATGTAGTATTGTACTGTAAAGACTAATGAGGCACAAATACATGTAGTATTGTACTGTAAGACTAATGAGGCACAAAATACATGTAGTATTGTACTGTAAAGACTAATGAGGCACAAAATACATGTGTATTGTACTGTAAAGACTATATGAGGCACAAATACATGTAGTATTGTACTGTAAGTACTAATGAGGACACAAAATACATGTAGTATGTACTGTGATCTGTAAAGGGACTGAATGAGACACAAAATACCTGTAGTATTGTACTGTAAAGACTAAGACAATGAGGCACAAAATACATGTAGTATTGTACTGTAAAGACTATGAGACACAAAATACATATAGTATTGTACTGTAAAGACTATTGAGGCACAAATACATGTAGTATTGTACTGTTTAAGACTAATGAGACACAAAATACATGTAGTATTGTACTGTAAAGACTAATGAGGCACAAAATACATGTAGTATTGTACTGTTAAGACTAATGAGGCACAAAATACATGTAGTATTGTACTGTTAAGCACTAATGAGACACAAAATACAGTGCAGTATTGTACTGTTAAGACTAATGAGACACAAAAATACATGTAGTATTGTACTTGTAAAGACTATGAGGCACAAAATACATGTAGTATTGTACTGTAAGACTATGAGGCACAAAATACATGTAGTATTGTACTGTAAAGACTAATGAGGCACAAAATACATGTTAGTGTTGTACTGTAAAGACTAATGAGGCACAAAATACATGTAGTATTGTACTGTTAAGACTAATGAGGCACAAAATACATGTAGTATTGTACGTTAAGACTAATGAGACACAAAATACATGTAGTATTGGTACTGTTAAGACTAATGAGACACAAAATACATGTAGTATTGTACTGTAAGACTAATGAGGCACAAAATACATGTAGTATTGTACTGTAAAGACTAATGAGGCACAAAATACATGTAGTATTGTACTGTAAAGACTAATGAGACACAAATACATGTAGTATTGTACTGTAAAGACTAATGAGACACAAAATACATGTAGTATTGTACTGTAAAGACTAATGAGGCACAAAATACATGTAGTATTGTACTGTAAAGACTAATGAGGCACAAAATACATGTAGTATTGTACTGTAAAGACTAATGAGGAACAAAATACATGTAGTATTGTACTGTAAAGACTATGAGGCACAAAATACATGTAGTATTGTACTGTAAAGACTAATGAGGCACAAAAATACATGTAGTATTGTACTGTAAAGACTAATGAGGCACAAAATACATGTAGTATTGTACTGTAAAGACATGAGGCACAAAATACATGTAGTATTGTACTGTAAAGACTAATGAGGCACAAAATACATGTAGTATTGTACTGTAAAGACTAATGACACAAAATACATGTAGTATTGTACTGTAAAGACTAATGAGGCACAAAATACATGTAGTATTGTACTGTAAAGACTAATGAGGCACAAAATACATGTAGTATTGTACTGTAAGACTAATGAGGCACAAAATACATGTAGTTGTACTGTAAAGACTAATGAGCACAAAATACATGTAGTATTGTACTGTAAAGACTAATGAGGAACAAAATACATGTAGTATTGTACTGTAAAGACTAATGAGGCACAAAATACATGTAGTATTGTACTGTAAAGACTAATGAGCACAAAATACATGTAGTGTTGTACTGTAAAGACTAATGAGGCACAAAATACATGTAGTATTGTACTGTAAAGACTAATGAGCACAAAATACATGTAGTATTGTACTGTAAAGACTAATGAGGCACAAAATACATGTAGTATTGTACTGTAAAGACTAATGAGGCACAAAATACATGTAGTATTGTACTGTAAAGACTAATGAGGCACAAAATACATGTAGTATTGTACTGTAAAGACTAATGAGGCACAAAATACATGTAGTATTGTACTGTAAAGACTAATAGGCACAAAATACATGTAGTATTGTACTGTAAAGACTAATGAGGCACAAAATACATGTAGTTGTACTGTAAAGACTAATGAGGCACAAAATACATGTAGTATTGTACTGTAAAGACTAATGAGGCACAAAATACATGTAGTATTGTACTGTAAAGACTAATGAGGCACAAAATACATGTAGTATTGTACTGTAAGACTAATGAGGAACAAAATACATGTAGTTGTACTGTAAAGACTAATGAGGCACAAATACATGTAGTATTGTACTGTAAAGACTAATGAGGCACAAAATACATGTAGTATTGTACTGTAAAGACTAATGAGGCACAAAATACATGTAGTATTGTACTGTAAGACTAATGAGGCACAAAATACATGTAGTATTGTACTGTAAAGACTAATGAGCACAAAATACATGTAGTATTGTACTGTAAAGACTAATGAGGCACAAAATACATGTAGTATTGTACTGTAAAGACTAATGAGCACAAAATACATGTAGTATTGTACTGTAAAGACTAATGAGCACAAAATACATGTAGTATTGTACTGTAAAGACTAATGAGCACAAAATACATGTAGTATTGTACTGTAAAGACTAATGAGGCACAAAATACTGTAGTTGTACTGTAAAGACTAATGAGGCACAAAATACATGTAGTATTGTACTGTAAAGACTAATGAGGCACAAATACATGTAGTATTGTACTGTAAAGACTAATGAGGCACAAAATACATGTAGTATTGTACTGTAAGACTAATGAGACACAAAATACATGTAGTTGTACTGTAAAGACTAATGAGGCACAAAATACATGTAGTATTGTACTGTAAAGACTAATGAGGAACAAAATAGTGTATTGTACTGTAAAGACTAATGAGGCACAAAATACATGTATTGTACTGTAAAGACTAATGAGGCACAAAATACATGTAGTATTGTACTGTAAAGACTAATGAGGCACAAAATACATGTAGTATTGTACTGTAAAGGACTAATATGAGGCCACAAAATACCATGTAGTATTGTACATGTAAAGGACTTAATGAGGAACAAAATACATGTAGTATTGTACTGTAAAGACTAATGAGGCACAAAAATACATGTAGGTATGTACTGTAAAGACTAATGAGGCACAAAATACATGTAGTATTGTACTTGTAAAGACTAATGAGGCACAAAATACATGTAGTATTGTACTGTAAAGATTAAATGAGGCACAAAATACATGTAGTGTTGTACTGTAAAGACTATATGAGGCACAAAATACATGTAGTTATTGTACTGTAAAGACTAATGAGGCACAAAATACATGTAGTATTGTACTGTAAAATTTAATGAGGCACAAAATACATGTAAGTATTGTACGTAAGACTAATGAGGACAAAAATACATGTAGTTTGTACTGTTAAGACTAATGAGGCACAAAATACATGTAGTATTGTACTGTAAGACTAATGAGGCACAAAATACATGTAGGTATTGTACTGTAAGACTAATGAGGACACAAAATACATGTAGTATTGTCCTGTAAAGTCTAATGAGACACAAAACCACAAAATACATGTAGTATTGTACTGTAAGACTAATGAGCACAAAATACATGTAGTATTGTACTGTAAGACTAATGAGGCACAAAAACATGTAGTATTGTACTGTTTAAGACTAATGAGACACAAAATACATGTAGTATTGTACTGTAAAGACTAATGAGGCACAAAATACATGTAGGTATTTGTCCTGTAAAGACTAATGAGGCACAAAAAACATGTAGTATTGTACTGTTAAGACTATGAGGCACAAAATACATGTAGTGTTTGTACTGTAAAGGACTAATGAGGCACAAAATACAATGTAGTATTGTACTGTAAAGACTAAGAGACACAAAATACATGTAGTATTGTACTGTAAAGACTAATGAGGCACAAAATACATGTAGTATTGTACTGTAAAGGGACTAATGAGGAACAAAATACATGTAGTGTTGTACTGTAAAGACTAATGAGGCACAAAATACATGTAGTGTATGTACTGTTAAAGACTAATGAGGCACAAAATACATGTAGTATTGTACTGTAAACTAATGAGGCACAAAATACATGTAGTATTGTACTGTAAAGACTAATGAGGCACAAAATACATGTAGTTGTACTGTAAGACTAATGAGGCACAAAATACATGTAGTATTGTACTTAAGACTAATGAGGCACAATACATGTAGTATTGTACTGTAAGACTAATGAGGCACAAAATACATGTAGTATTGTACTGTAAAGACTAATGAGACACAAAATACATGTAGTATTGTACTGTAAAGACTAATGAGGCACAAAATACATGTAGTATTGTACTGTTAAGACTAATGAGGCACAAAATACATGTAGTATTGTACTGAAAGACTAATGGCACAAAATACATAGTATTGTACTTAAGACTAATGAGGACAAAATACATGTAGTATTGTACTGTAAGACTAATGAGGCACAAAAACATGTAGTATTGTACTGTTAAGTAATGAGCACAAAATACATGTAGTATTGTACTGTAAAGACTAATGAGGAACAAAATACACGTAGTATGTACTGTAAAATTTAATGAGGCACAAAATACATGTAGTATTGTACTGTAAGACTCATAAGGCACAAAAACATGTAGTATTGTACTGTAAAGACTAATGAGGCACCAAAATACATGTAGTATTGTACTGTAAAATTTAATGAGGCACAAAATACATGTAGTATTGTACTGTAAAGTCTAATGAGACACAAAATACATGTAGTATTGTACTGGTAAAGACTAATGAGGCATAAAATACATGTAGTATTGTACTGTTAAGACTAATGAGACACAAAAATACATGTAGTATTGTACTGTAAAGACTAATGAGGCACAAATACATGTAGTATGTACTGTAAAGACTAATGAGGCACAAAAAACATGTAGTATTGTACTGTTAAGACTAATGAGACACAAAATACATGTAGTATTGTACTGTAAAGACTAATGAGGATCAAAATACACATAGTATTGTACTGTAACATTTAATGAGGCACAAAATCATTTAGTATTGTACTGTAAAGACTAATGAGGCACAAAAAAAACATGTAGTATTGTACTGTAAAGACTAATGAGGCACAAAATACATGTAGTATTGTACTGTTAAGACTAATGAGACACAAAAAACATGTAGTATTGTACTGTTAAGACTAATGAGACACATAATACATGTAGTATTGTACTGTAAAGACTAATGAGGCACAAAATACATGTAGTATTGTACTGTTAAGACTAATGAGGCACAAAATACATGTAGTATTGTACTGTAAAGACTAATGAGGCACAAAATACATGTAGTATTGTACTGTAAAGACTAATGAGGCACAAAATACATGTAGTATTGTACTGTTAAGACTAATGAGGCACAAAATACATGTAGTATTGTACTGTTAAGACTAATGAGACACAAAATACATGCAGTATTGTACTGTTAAGACTAATGAGACACAAAATACATGTAGTATTGTACTGTAAGATTATTGAGGCACAAAATACATGTAGTAGTTGTACTGTTAAGACTAATGAGGCACAAAATACATGTAGTATTGTACTGTAAAGACTAATGAGGCACAAAATACATGTAGTGTTGTACTGTAAAGACTAATGAGGCACAAAATACATGTAGTATTGTACTGTAAAGACTAATGAGACACAAAATACATGTAGTATTGTACTGTAAAGACTAATGAGGCACAAAATACATGTAGTGTTGTACTGTAAAGACCTTATGAGGCACAAAATACATGTAGTATTGTACTGTAAAGACTAATGAGGAACAAAATACATGTAGTGTTGTACTGTAAAGACTAATGAGACACAAAATACATGTAGTATTGTACTGTAAAGACTAATGAGGAACAAAATACATGTAGTGTTGTACTGTAAAGACTAATGAGGCACAAAATTACATGTAGTATTGTACTGTAAAGACTAATGAGGAACAAAATACATGTAGTATTGTACTGTAAAGGACTAATTGAGGCACAAAATACATGTAGTAATTGTACTGTAAAGACTAATGAGGCACAAAATACATGTAGTATTGTACTGTAAGACTAATGAGGCACAAAATACATGTAGTATTGTACTGTTAAGACTACTTGAGGCACAAAATACATGTAGTATTGTACTGTAAAGACTAATGAGGCACAAAATACATGTAGTATTGTACTGTAAAATTTAATGAGGCACAAAATACATGTAGTATTGTACTGTAAAGACTAATGAGGCACAAAAAAACATGTAGTATTGTACTGTAAAGACTAATGAGGCACAAAATACATGTAGTATTGTACTGTAAAATTTAATGAGGCACAAAATACATGTAGTATTGTACTGTAAAGACTAATGAGGCACAAAAAACATGTAGTATTGTACTGTAAAGACTAATGAGGCACAAAATACATGTAGTATTGTACTGTAAAATTTAATGAGGCACAAAATACATGTAGTATTGTACTGTAAAGTCTAATGAGGACACAAAATACATGTAGTATTGTACTGTAAAGACTAATGAGGCATAAAATACATGTAGTATTGTACTGTTAAGACTAATGAAACACAAAATACATGTAGTATTGTACTGTAAAGACTAATGAGGCACAAAATACATGTAGTATTGTACTGTAAAGACTAATGAGGCACAAAAAAACATGTAGTATTGTACTGTTAAGACTAATGAGACAGAAAATACATGTAGTATTGTACTGTAAAGACTAATGAGGAACAAAATACACATAGTATTGTACTGTAAAATTTAATGAGGCACAACATACATTTAGTATTGTACTGTAAAGACTAATGAGGCACAAAAAACATGTAGTATTGTACTGTAAAGACTAATGAGGCACAAAATACATGTAGTATTGTACTGTTAAGACTAATGAGACACAAAAAACATGTAGTATTGTACTGTTAAGACTAATGAGACACATAATACATGTAGTATTGTACTGTAAAGACTAATGAGGCACAAAATACATGTAGTATTGTACTGTTAAGACTAATGAGGCACAAAATACATGTAGTATTGTACTGTAAAGACTAATGAGGCACAAAATACATGTAGTATTGTACTGTAAAGACTAATGAGGCACAAAATACATGTAGTATTGTACTGTAAGACTAATGAGGCACAAAATACATGTAGTATTGTACTGTTAAGACTAATGAGACACAAAATACATGCAGTATTGTACTGTTAAGACTAATGAGACACCAAAATACATGTAGTATTGTACTGTAAAGATATTGAGGCACAAATACATGTAGTATTGTACTGTTAAGACTAATGAGGCACAAAATACATGTAGTATTGTACTGTAAAGACTAATGAGGCACAAAATACATGTAGTGTTGTACTGTAAAGGACTAATGAGGCACAAAATACATGTAGTATTGTACTGTAAAGACTAATGAGACACAAATACATGTAGTATTGTACTGTAAGACTAATGAGGCACAAAATACATGTAGTGTTGTACTGTAAAGACTTATGAGGCACAAAATACATGTAGTATTGTACTGTAAAGACTAATGAGGAACAAAATACATGTAGTGTTGTACTGTAAAGACTAATGAGACACAAAATACATGTAGTATTGTACTGTAAAGACTAATGAGGAACAAATACATGTAGTGTTGTACTGTAAGACTAATGAGGCACAAAATACATGTAGTATTGTACTGTAAAGACTAATGAGGAACAAAATACATGTAGTATTGTACTGTAAAGACTAATGAGGCACAAAATACATGTAGTATTGTACTGTAAAGACTAATGAGGCACAAAATACATGTAGTATTGTACTGTAAAGACTAATGAGGCACAAAATACATGTAGTATTGTACTGTAAAGACTAATGAGGCACAAAATACATGTAGTGTTGTACTGTAAAGACTAATGAGGCACAAAATACATGTAGTATTGTACTGTAAAGACTAATGAGGCACAAAATACATGTAGTATTGTACTGTAAAATTTAATGAGGCACAAAATACATGTAGTATTGTACTGTAAAGACTAATGAGGAACAAAATACATGTAGTGTTGTACTGTAAAGACTAATGAGGCACAAAATACATGTAGTATTGTACTGTAAAGACTAATGAGGCACAAAATACATGTACTATTGTACTGTAAAGACTAATGAGACACAAAATACATGTAGTATTGTACTGTAAAGACTAATGAGGCACAAAATACATGTAGTATTGTACTGTAAAGACTAATGAGACACAAAATACATGTAGTATTGTACTGTAAAGACTAATGAGGCACAAAATACATGTAGTATTGTACTGTAAAGGACTAATGAGGAACAAAATACATGTAGTATTGTACTGTAAAGACTAATGAGGCACAAAATACATGTAGTATTGTACTGTAAAGACTTATGAGGCACAAAATACATGTAGTATTGTACTGTAAAGACTAATGAGGCACAAAAAACATGTAGTATTGTACTGTAAAGACTAATGAGGCACAAAATACATGTAGTGTTGTACTGTAAAGACTAATGAGGCACAAAATACATGTAGTATTGTACTGTAAAGGACTAATGAGGCACAAAATACATGTAGTATTGTACTGTAAAGTCTAATGAGACACAAAATACATGTAGTATTGTACTGTAAAGACTAATGAGGAACAAAATACATGTAGTGTTGTACTGTAAAGACTAATGAGGCACAAAATACATGTAGTATTGTACTGTAAAGACTAATGAGGCACAAAATACATGTAGTATTGTACTGTAAAATTTAATGAGGCACAAAATACATGTAGTATTATACTGTTAAGACTAATGAGACACAAAATACATGTAGTATTGTACTGTTAAGACTTATGAGGCACAAAATACATGTAGTATTGTACTGTAAAGACTAATGAGACACAAAATACATGTAGTATTGTACTATAAAGACTAATGAGGCACAAAATACATGTAGTATTGTACTGTAAAGTCTAATGAGACACAAAATACATGTAGTATTGTACTGTAAAGACTAATGAGGCACAAAATACATGTAGTATTGTACTGTTAAGACTAATGAGGCACAAAAAACATGTAGTATTGTACTGTTAAGACTAATGAGACACAAAATACATGTAGTATTGTACTGTAAAGACTAATGAGGCACAAAATACATGTAGTATTGTACTGTAAAGACTAATGAGGCACAAAAAACATGTAGTATTGTACTGTTAAGACTAATGAGGCACAAAATACATGTAGTGTTGTACTGTAAAGACTAATGAGGCACAAAATACATGTAGTATTGTACTGTAAAGACTAATGAGACACAAAATACATGTAGTATTGTACTGTAAAGACTAATGAGGCACAAAATACATGTAGTATTGTACTGTAAAGACTAATGAGGAACAAAATACATGTAGTGTTGTACTGTAAAGACTAATGAGGCACAAAATACATGTAGTATTGTACTGTAAAGACTAATGAGGCACAAAATACATGTAGTATTGTACTGTAAAATTTAATGAGGCACAAAATACATGTAGTATTGTACTGTAAAGACTAATGAGGAACAAAATACATGTAGTGTTGTACTGTAAAGACTATTGAGGCACAAAATACATGTAGTATTGTACTGTTAAGACTAATGAGGCACAAAATACATGTAGTATTGTACTGTAAAGACTAATGAGACACAAAATACATGTAGTATTGTACTGTAAAGACTAATGAGACACAAAATACATATAGTATTGTACTGTAAAGACTATTGAGGCACAAAATACATGTAGTATTGTACTGTTAAGACTAATGAGACACAAAATACATGTAGTATTGTACTGTTAAGACTAATGAGGAACAAAATACACATAGTATTGTACTGTTAAGACTACTGAGACACAAAATACATGTAGTATTGTACTGTTAAGACTAATGAGGCACAAAAAACATGTAGTATTGTACTGTTAAGACTAATGAGACACAAAATACATGTAGTATTGTACTGTAAAGACTAATGAGGAACAAAATACACGTAGTATTGTACTGTAAAATTTAATGAGGCACAAAATACATGTAGTATTGTACTGTAAAGACTAATGAGGCACAAAAAACATGTAGTATTGTACTGTAAAGACTAATGAGGCACAAAATACATGTAGTATTGTACTGTAAAATTTAATGAGGCACAAAATACATGTAGTATTATACTGTTTCGACTAATGAGACACAAAATACATGTAGTATTGTACTGTTAAGACTTATGAGGCACAAAATACATGTAGTATTGTACTGTAAAGACTAATGAGACACAAAATACATGTAGTATTGTACTGTAAAGACTAATGAGGCACAAAATACATGTAGTATTGTACTGTAAAGTCTAATGAGACACAAAATACATGTAGTATTGTACTGTAAAGACTAATGAGGCACAAAATACATGTAGTATTGTACTGTTAAGACTAATGAGGCACAAAAACATGTAGTATTGTACTGTTAAGTCTAATGAGACACAAAATACATGTAGTATTGTACTGTAAAGACTAATGAGGCACAAAATACATGTAGTATTGTACTGTAAAGACTAATGAGGCACAAAAAACATGTAGTATTGTACTGTTAAGACTAATGAGACACAAAATACATGTAGTATTGTACTGTAAAGACTAATGAGGAACAAAATACACATAGTATTGTACTGTAAAATTTAATGAGGCACAAAATACATGTAGTATTGTACTGTAAAGACTAATGAGGCACAAAAACATGTAGTATTGTACTGTAAAGACTAATGAGGCACAAAATACATGTAGTATTGTACTGTTAAGACTAATGAGACACAAAAAACATGTAGTATTGTACTGTTAAGACTAATGAGACACAAAATACATGTAGTATTGTACTGTAAAGACTAATGAGGCACAAAATACATGTAGTATTGTACTGTAAAGACTAATGAGGCACAAAATACATGTAGTATTGTACTGTAAAGACTAATGAGGCACAAAATACATGTAGTATTGTACTGTAAAGACTAATGAGGCACAAAATACATGTAGTATTGTACTGTTAAGACTAATGAGGCACAAAATACATGTAGTATTGTACTGTTAAGACTAATGAGACACAAAATACATGCAGTATTGTACTGTTAAGACTAATGAGACACAAAATACATGTAGTATTGTACTGTAAAGACTATTGAGGCACAAAATACATGTAGTATTGTACTGTTAAGACTAATGAGGCACAAAATACATGTAGTATTGTACTGTAAAGACTAATGAGACACAAAATACATATAGTATTGTACTGTAAAGACTATTGAGGCACAAAATACATGTAGTATTGTACTGTTAAGACTAATGAGACACAAAATACATGTAGTATTGTACTGTAAAGACTAATGAGGAACAAAATACACATAGTATTGTACTGTAAAATTTATTGAGGCACAAAATACATGTAGTATTGTACTGTAAAGACTAATGAGGCACAAAAAACATGTAGTATTGTACTGTAAAGACTAATGAGGCACAAAATACATGTAGTATTGTACTGTTAAGACTAATGAGACACAAAAAACATGTAGTATTGTACTGTTCAGACTAATGAGGCACAAAATACATGTAGTATTGTACTGTAAAGACTAATGAGGCACAAAATACATGTAGTATTGTACTGTAAAATTTAATGAGGCACAAAATACATGTAGTATTATACTGTTAAGACTAATGAGACACAAAATACATGTAGTATTGTACTGTAAAGACTATTGAGGCACAAAATACATGTAGTATTGTACTGTTAAGACTAATGAGGCACAAAATACATGTAGTATTGTACTGTAAAGACTAATGAGACACAAAATACATATAGTATTGTACTGTAAAGACTATTGAGGCACAAAATACATGTAGTATTGTACTGTTAAGACTAATGAGACACAAAATACATGTAGTATTGTACTGTAAAGACTAATGAGGAACAAAATACACATAGTATTGTACTGTAAAATTTAATGAGGCACAAAATACATGTAGTATTGTACTGTTAAGACTAATGAGGCACAAAAAACATGTAGTATTGTACTGTTAAGACTAATGAGACACAAAATACATGTAGTATTGTACTGTAAAGACTAATGAGGAACAAAATACATGTAGTATTGTACTGTAAAATTTAATGAGGCACAAAATACATGTAGTATTGTACTGTAAAGACTAATGAGGCACAAAAAACATGTAGTATTGTACTGTAAAGACTAATGAGGCACAAAATACATGTAGTATTGTACTGTAAAGACTAATGAGACACAAAATACATGTAGTATTGTACTGTAAAGACTAATGAGACACAAAATACATGTAGTATTGTACTGTAAAGACTAATGAGGCACAAAATACATGTAGTATTGTACTGTAAAGATTAATGAGGTACAAAATACATGTAGTATTGTACTGTAAAGTCTAATGAGACACAAAATACATGTAGTATTGAACTGTAAAGACTAATGAGACACACAAATACATGTAGTATTGTACTGTAAAGACTAATGAGACACACAAATACATGTAGTATTGTACTGTAAAGACTAATGAGGAACAAAATACATGTAGTATTGTACTGTAAAGACTAATGAGGCACAAAATACATGTAGTATTGTACTGTAAAGACTAATGAGGCACAAAATACATGTAGTATTGTACTGTAAAGTCTAATGAGGCACAAAATACATGTAGTATTGTACTGTTAAGACTAATGAGGCACAAAATACATGTAGTATTGTACTGTAAAGTCTAATGAGGCACAAAATACATGTAGTATTGTACTGTAAAGACTAATGAGGCACAAAATACATGTAGTATTGTACTGTAAAGACTAATGAGGCACAAAATACATGTAGTATTGTACTGTAAAGACTAATGAGGCACAAAATACATGTAGTATTGTACTGTAAAGACTAATGAGGCACAAAATACATGTAGTATTGTACTGTAAAGACTAATGAGACACAAAATACATGTAGTATTGTACTGTAAAGACTAATGAGGCACAAAATACATGTAGTATTGTACTGTAAAGTCTAAAGAGGCACAAAATACATGTAGTATTGTACTGTAAAGACTAATGAGGCACAAAATACATGTAGTATTGTACTGTAAAGTCTAATGAGACACAAAATACATGTTGTATTGTACTGTAAAGACTAATGAGACACAAAATACATGTAATATTGTACTGTAAAGACAAATGAGGCACAAAATACATGTAGTATTGTACTGTAAAGACTAATGAGGCACAAAATACATGTAGTATTGTACTGTAAAGACTAATGAGACACAAAATACATGTAGTATTGTACTGTAAAGTCTAAAGAGGCACAAAATACATGTAATATTGTACTGTAAAGACAAATGAGGCACAAAATACATGTAGTATTGTACTGTAAAGACTAATGAGGAACAAAATACATGTAGTATTGTACTGTAAAGACTAATGAGGAACAAAATACATGTCGTATTGTACTGTAAAGTTTAATGAGACACAAAATACATGTAGTATTGTACTGTTAAGTCTAATGAGACACAAAATATGTACTTTGATATTCTATTGTAAAGTCTTATCAGACAAATTAATTAAGTAGTTAACAGTCAATACACCAGTCTTTCTGGTTTGTGAGCATTTGACTCATATCTCATTCCTTGTGATATATTACTTAGCAATCCATCTCTTTCACTTTGCTCCTGTCCAATAAGATAATATTTAATCAATAGGTATACTGACAGAAATATTGAAGGTTAACTCTGCAACTTACATCATTTTTAAAAGGGGATATAGGATTTGTTCTGTACATACATACAGGTTTTTTGGTAACTTTTTCTGTTATTATAAGTGCAATATGCAAATAAGCAACTAAATATAGCTGATTCTTTGAAAAACAGTATTATACAAATTACTCCAGTGTGAGGGGATTAGTACCACCTATGATTACTCGTTGGTCTTTATATATATGAATTATACCATGTAAAATCTTCAATAAAGAAAGTCTCTGTTTTTTTTTTATTTGATGCTTATATCCTGGAAATCATTATGTTCTAAACAGTTTGAAGACAACAAAATGATGTTGCTGTCAGTCATGCTGACTTTATTTAAGAAATAAAGTAATTTTCCAATGTCTTTATGAACTGGCAAAATATAATGGGCTGTCTCAAATTGCATAAAAGGCAAAGCCTTTTTTCGCCTTTTATGCAAAAATTTGAGACAGCCCTTTATACTTTGCCAGTTCATAAAGACATTGGAATATTACTTTATTTCTTATATTTACAATATTTATTAAAAATAATTTTATATTCGACTCACATTTTTCATGTAATTTTAAAAACGGTTTGGAAATGCACTGCTGGTGCACCTTCTCAGACAAATGGGTTGCCCCCTGTCATTCAAAAAGAACATTTGACATCTGACCCCGCCCTCATGTCACTAGCATTTGACATTTGACCCCGCCCACTGATCAATCTAGATATGAATTATTTATTAAATTTGATAAAATAACAATAAACATGAATTACATTTTCAAGTGAAAAGTGAATAAACTATTATTAAAAGATGTATTTGTCAAAAAAAGATGGATGAATGGTTGCCATTAAAAATTCCATTTGTCAGTTTAAAAATGCTTTCCCGCAATCTGCGGTTAAAAGTCTATGACGTCACTGTTCGCAGGTGGAGCATTGTCTTTATGAATTGGTAAAGTATAGTCGACTTCAAATACTTTATTGAAACAAAAATAATGTAATTGTAAATATATAGAGGTGGGCAATATCCAAGGTTTTACTGTACTGTATAAATTCAATTACTAATTAAATGTTTTAATAATTGAAGTTTCAGTCAGGGCTGAATGTGAACTTTATTTCCTTTTAACTGCAAATACTTCATTATTTTTATAACTAACTCTAATTTTGTTGTGTTTCAGGACAAGAAAAAAATTTGAAGGACCAGAAGGTCCAATATTTAGATATATAGGATGGTCACCTACTGGTCACAGTTTGGTAAGTAAATTATGCACAATAGTTCAATTTGAATGGGTGGGTGGTCAAGATAATCATTTTAAGGACCACAATGTTCAATATATAGATTTATTACACCTTATGTAAAAATTTAGCAATTTCATTGGATAAGAGCTATGTAACACTTTGTACTGTCACATAAAATTTATAATGTCACATAGCGATGCGTGTGACTATGTGACAGTATTTTTGTTCGAGTCGCCTCCCTTCACTGGATCACGTCAGCGCTTTGAATGAACCATGTTTTAATTGTAACTACGTAAGCGTCTTATTGTTATTGATATTGTTTACATTCGTAATTGTGTTGTACATTTCAACATGTATCAAAAACAGTAACTTGAGTATGGTTATGAAGAGTAATATTTGTTGTTAAAATTGTTCAACATTATAATAACATTTTCAACGAATTATAAAATATTTAATGTTACAGTTATGTTTAATATATAAAATTTTAAAGAAGAATAATGTTGTATAGTTGTATGTCTTCAGTATGCTGTAAAAACTTACAGTAAAATATTAATCGGATGCACAACATATATATTGGTAAATTAAAACAAACATTCGGTGTAATAAAATAAATATTACATTTCTGACAGGGTGCCAGTACATATTGTCACCTCTCGAAAAGCATTGTCAGCCTCGGCTTTCGCCTCGGCAAACAATGCTTCCTCGAGGTGACAATATGTACTGGCACCCTGTCAGAAATGTAATATTTATATAATATCAGATAGTTATCACTGATAGGTCCCAGTCTGGTAGCATATGATGCTCTACTTTTAAACTTTATTTGAAACAATGGATGGTTGAGAATCAACAATATTAAAGATCAGTATAGATCCAGCGTTGTAGTATAAGGTTTGGTATTGATTATAGGTTTAAAAAAGAAACAAGATCAGTATGAGGTCCAGCATTGTAGATCTCAAAAGAAACACAAGTCAGTATAATATCCAGCATTGTAGATCTAAAAAAGACACACAAGATCAGTATAAGGTCCAGTATTGTAGGTCTAAAAAAATTGTAGGTCTAAAAAAATTAACACAAGTCAGATCAGTATAAGGTCCAGCATTGTAGGTCTAAAAAAGAAACACAAGTCAGATCAGTATAAGGTCCAGCATTGTAGATCTAAAAAAGAAACACAAGTCAGATCAGTATAAGGTCCAGCATTGCAGGTCTAAAAAAAGAAACACAAGTCAGATCAGTATAAGGTCCAGTATTGTAGGTCTAAAAAAGAAACACAAGTCAGATCAGTATAAGGTCCAGCATTGTAGGTCTAAAAAAGAAACACAAGTCAGATCAGTATAAGGTCCAGCATTGTAGATCTAAAAAAGAAACACAAGTCAGATCAGTATAAGGTCCAGCATTGTAGGTCTAAAAAAGAAACACAAGTCAGATCAGTATAAGGTCCAGTATTGTAGGTCTAAAAAGAAACACAAGTCAGATCAGTATAAGGTCCAGCATTGTAGATCTAAAAAAGAAACACAAGTCAGATCAGTATAAGGTCCAGCATTGTAGGTCTAAAAAAGAAACACAAGTCAGATCAGTATAAGGTCCAGCATTGTAGGTCTAAAAAAGAAACACAAGTCAGATCAGTATAAGGTCCAGCATTGTAGGTCTAAAAAAAGAAACACAAGTCAGATCAGTATAAGGTCCAGTATTGTAGGTCTAAAAAGAAACACAATTAAGTCAGATCAGTATAAGGTCCAGCATTGTAGGTCTAAAAAAAGAAACACAAGTCAGATCAGTATAAGGTCCAGCATTGTAGGTCTAAAAAAAGAAACACAAGTCAGCTGGTCAGTATAATATCCAGCATTGTAGATCTAAAAAAGACACACAAGATCAGTATAAGGCCCAGTATTGTAGGTTTAAAAAAGAAACTATAGGGTCATGGGGCAGACATCAAGTTAAGACAGTTGATTTTCACCTGTACATGTTTTATTTATTTAACATTTTTACAGGTATTTGTCCAGAATAACAATCTATATTACTTAGAAGACTATGATTATCATAACACAAAAAAACAAGCTAAACAAATAACATTTGATGGAGCTCAGGGTGAAATATTTAATGGTATTCCTGACTGGATATATGAAGGTTTGTTTAATATGTTTATTTTTACAACTTTTGTCCTTTATGTGCAAAAAAAAAAACAAAAAACAAAAAAAAAAACAAAAGAACAAAAAAACTTGCAATAAGCATAGAAATCATCAGTATTTACCTTCATAAAACACAAAACAGATGTCATAAACACTGAACGCATGAGTATGGATCAGTATTCAATTTGGCCTCAACAAAACATGACAGACGTCATAAACATAGAAAGCATAAGTCTTAGCCACCCTTATTTTCTTTTGGCATTGTTGACAGGTGTTTCTCAACCATTTTTCCATTTCAAAACCAACTGCCTTAATTTAATGCAAGAATTTTGATGGTAAATTGTAAAATAACACTCTTACTTATTACACATCACTCAACTCGACACCATATCTCCCCATTTTACTTTATTGCTAAATTTTTGTAAGAATTTTAATTATTTTTATTTATTTATATTTTTTTTCAATTTTCAGAAGAAGTTTTGGGTTCTGATCATGCCCTTTGGTGGTCGACAAAGGGAAAGTATATTTTATTTGCAAAGTATGATGACAGACATGTCCAAAAGTTTGACTATCCATTTTATGGTGATTTAAGGAATGTGTATGTAAAGCAAGAAAAGATTGCCTATCCAAAGGTAATTGTATTAAACATAGAATATATTTTCCTCTCACTCAATTTTTCAAAATAAATTTCCTGCTTTCTGGGGAGTTAATTTGACCACTTTTACTTAAAAAATGAAATTTTTTTCTGATAATGTTGCATTAACACGCTGCATTGTTAGTCTGAATAATGCCATTCATATATTTCTTACGACCATCAATATTGATGCTGTCTGGATGGGCAGAAGAGCTGCTGTCCGTTTACAATTTGGTTTTAATGCATTTAAAAACACATAGTTTGTCAAATTGATCCCAAACTTGGTGACAATTCATTACATTGAATTGAAAACCAAATCACTTGATAAAGGTCAAGGTCACAGTTATCATAAATGTAAATTTGATTTCTGTGCATTTAAAGACACACCATTTGTCAGATTCACAGATTACCTCCTGTGAGATTGATCTTTATTATAATCAACTTATTCCCCATGATGAGACATTGCATGTGATAACAAATTAAATTACCAAGTCAAAGGTCAAGGTCACAGTTACTATAAAAGAAATTTAGTTTTTGTGCATTTATATTAAAGATGCACAAATGTCTAATTGATCTCAAGGTTTTCCAAAATATATAATTGAACTGTACCAAGAAAATTATGATTCAAGAAAAATTTAGCATACAGTATTACAATAACTATGGTAACATCTGAAGCAAGTTCAAACTTTTACTGGAATAAATTGAGAAGTTATGGGTAATTTTTGTACTTTGAGAATCTACATATATGGATGGATTTAAATAAATTTTTAATTATATTAATTATATAGACAGTACATATTATGTTACATGGTGTTGTCTGGCTGTGTTTTGTTATAATGCTGTCTGTCCATTTTCTGTGGTAATATATCTTTTGCTAGTTTGTAACTTAGCACATATTGTCCTGCCTTGCAGTGCTCTTGTTTGCATATTTTACCAGCAAAGATATCTTTTTGAAAAAATGTTCATAACATACCATGTTCTGTAGTTTATAATGTTTTATAAAAAATGTTAAAAAAAAAATGAACATCATTTTGGATTCCAATGGCAACCGACCACATAAAAATCTCAAATAATTCAATAAGGACTTATATTGGTTCTTAAGTTGTCATCAACCTTATTTTCACAGAACTTTACCTTTAAATAAACTTATGAATGTCTGAATAAAACAAAATTCCTGACAATTCATTTCAACTTTATAGGCTAGTTAAAACAGTTTTAAAATTTGGAGTGTTATAAATCTGGTTATGTAATGTTGCCTGTTCCCGAGTACAATGCTTTTTCAGTTACTTATTTCTGTCTTTTATTTTAGCTCATATTTTATAGATAGATCATCAAAGAATTTCAGATTAAAATAAAATAAGACAGACTTAAAATCAGACTTTTCTAGATTTTTAAAGGCTAAATTTTAGTGTATGTTCAAGCATATATGTATGCTATGCCAATGCTCTTAGTTTAATGAAAATTTGATTTAATTTTTTTAGGCAGGGAAAGAAAATCCAAGATTCAAGATTAAAGTTGTTAATCTGAAAAATATGAACAACAATGCCTATGTGATTCATGACATAAAGCCACCTAATCATACCGAATTCTTAAATGAGTGAGTGTTACAAGTTAATATATTAAAATAATTTTTAAAAATAAATCCTTTTTTTCATTCTTGAAATAGTTTTTACAGCATTGTTATGTGTGGCTACCTTCTTTACACTGAATTTATAACTTAATATGTACATGTATGTGACCAGAAGTGAAAAGTTTATATTGGTCACAGATTTACAGATCTAATGTTCAACATTTTGATTTTTGTTCATTTGTCTTTATATATCATTAAGACTAGATTTGATCATAAAGTATGATTTTTAAAAATGAATTTATTTTCTAAAATTTGTACATTATTTAAAGAATTATTTATTAGAGTATTCTTTTCTCTGGTAAAAAAAACATTTAACCTTTTTTGTTTTTATTTATGGCAGTGACCACTACTTTACTTCAGTGGCATGGAGGGATGATGAATACTTCTTAGTTACTTGGGTTAATAGGAATCAGAATTTCTCCATAGTAACAAAGTGTGTAGCATCAACAGGTGTTTGTACACCAGTAAGTATCAACCAAAATTGTAGTACTGCAAAAGTATTAGTTCATTGAATTCAAAGTGGTTTTTTGTATCCTATTCTTTAGTTAAGCTTGGTTGTATTGTTTCTTTTTCTTGTCTATGCCTGTTGGTTTGTATTTTTGTAACCTGCTTAATACAGGTGGATATTAATACTGCTGTGCTTGGTTTTATTGCTACCTGCTATTAACAGTTGGCTATGGCTGATGTTGAATTTGTTTTGTGTGTGTGTGTGTGTGTGTGTGTGTGTGTGTGTGTGTGTGTGTGTGTGTGTGTTACCTGTTTTTTAGAGTTGGCTATGACTGTTTAGTTTTGTTTTATTGTTACCTGTTGCTGACAGATGGCTATAGCTTTTGTTTTTGATGTTGTACGGATATTGCTATTGCTGAAGTTTATTTTACAGCATAATGTTATATATGGCTTTATATATATATATATATTATTTAAATTATAATTATTATAAATATTATAAATAATGTCACTGGGTTTTCTGTTGTACTTTTTAGTGAAACCCCATCAAAGTAAGGTCAAAGATCAAGGTCATAACCTTGTTTTAGCTCACCTGATCCAAAAGCTCAAGTCAGCTTTTCTGATCAAACTTTGTCTATTGTCATTGTCATCGTTGTTGTTGTTGTCATTGTCGTCTGTAGGATAAACTTTTAAATTTTTGACTTTTCTTCCAAAACTACAGGGCCCGATTTCAATTAAACTTGTCTGCAAGCATATATGAGTTGGTGCAAATCAGATTTGTTTGTGGTGTTTTCATGGCTCTCAAAACTAGGTCAAGGTGACCTATGGGAACTGGAATCTTTGAAAAAAATTTCTATGAAAGCTACAGTGGGAGAAAAAAATCTGATGTGGTATTTGGCTTCTCTAGGATTTTAAGCTTTAAATTGTTTATGTAATGAAATTTTGACAAAAATTTTGTAAAATTGCTTCAAATTATTATAACTTGACTATTTGAACAGATAATGAGATGGTGTTTTCAGTTTTGACTTTTTCTTGAAGTAATCTTCAAAAAAGGGTCAAGGTCAAAGATCAAGGTCATGATCTAGTTTGTGATTTGTGCAGTTTAAGGCTATTTTCTTGTAAACGATAGGAGATATATAAAATCCAAACATGTTAAAATGTTCAGCATGACAAAATTTATCTAGATATCAAGTTTCATAACTATATGATAATCCATGTAAGAGTTGTTGCCCCTGAAGTGTTATTTTTTGCTTATAAATACTGACATTGTACATAAGCTTAAAAACTGTAAACTTTTTGTATAGCAATAAATATTAGAATATTGAAGGTATTGATATAATGATCATTTTGTTATATGGTTCAAGGTCATATGTTTAAAGGTCAAAGTCATAGCTGCATCAGAAGATTGAAATTGTTAAATATCTTGAAATTTTTTAACTTTTTGTATTGGCATATTTTTCAGAATATTGTAGGTATTGATATGAAAATGGATTTTATATATGATTAAAGGTCATTTGTTCAAAGTGATAGTTTGAAGGTCATAGGTGCATTAGAAGACTGAAATTGTTAATTATCTTGAAAACTATTAACTTTGTTGTAGGCATGTATTTAGAGATTATTATATGGCCATTTTGATATCACACCCTTTATCAGCTCGAGAGTCCTCATATCAGCCAGAGGGCTGAAGGCCTGAGGGTTGATATCAGGACTCGAGGGCTGATGAAGGGTGTGATATCAAAATGGTCATATCATAAACTTTTTATCATATGTTTCCTTTGAAATAAAAATAACAAAGAATAATAATTAAATTTTTAAGGAGTCCAGCAGATTTTATTTTTTATATCTATCATATCATGATCTCA
This sequence comes from Tegillarca granosa, assembly GCA_029721355.1. Taxonomy (NCBI): domain Eukaryota; kingdom Metazoa; phylum Mollusca; class Bivalvia; order Arcoida; family Arcidae; genus Tegillarca; species Tegillarca granosa. The sequence goes on along the minus strand of CM056597.1, from coordinate 311,195 downwards.
TAGATAATTTTTTCACCACATACATCAATGTTACCCTTAGCAACCGATGATGTCAATTTCCTGACAACTAGGTCAAATATTCAGTCAGTCGCCATATTCGTCTAACATGACGTGGACAGAGGCATTTTTTCTTCATTAAAAAGTGAAAGTTGTTAAAATTAGTTTTAAGATCTGCAATCATAAATCATGTTCGTGATGACAACAGCGAATCTGAGTTTTTGAACTGGCAGGTGCATCATATTTTGGATAGGTTACACTGATGACAGAGAAACATCCCCTCACAAGTACAGAAACATATTGGCTACCAGCTGGAATGATTTAATTTTTGGCTTCTGTAACTTTATTTATTGATGATAGTGATGACAATGTGTTATTGATTGATATTTTTGTACAGATGATCAGTTCTGCTTCGAACTGATGTCTCATTTTCGTCCTGACATACTTGCCTCCGCTTGAAGCCAGCATCATTTATATTTTTAAAGTGCTGCCTTGCACAATTAGTGTAAACTAGTTGTACCTATCTGATGTGTTTGTATGTTTGCAAATTCGGAAACTCTGTTTTAAATTAGTTTTAATACAACTGATACATGACTGTACTGCACACATGCTCATTGTGTTAACCATAAACAGTTAGCATCAAGCTGAAGCAACACTAAAAATCTGCAATTATTAGAATTTTATGAGTGATGTAATATTACTTTTCTAGGGGTGTGATATCACTTTTCTAGGGATGTGATATCACTTTTCTAGGGGTGTGATATCACTCGGGCTGATCAACTTATGTAAATTCAAGAGTTATCACAAATACAAAAAAGTGATACTGTATTATTAGTAAAAATATGATAAATTAGAATATTGTAGGTATTATTATGCAGATCATTTTATGTGGTTCAAGGTCATATGTACAAAGGTCATTAGAAGATTGAAATTGTTAATTATCTTTAAAAGTTTTAACTTTTTGTCTTGTGAAGCTGGGGTCCATATCATATTTTCAGAGTGCCTGCCAGGTCCATAAACTGAGATATAGTCCTAAACCCCGTGAAATATTTGTTATATTATATCAAATGCATACATCTTAAAATAGATATCAGCATTTTTCTGGAATTAATTAATTCCTTTAAGACGATAATTGTTTACCTATTTATAGTTGCAGTTCCTGACTGTAACTTTGCATTTGTGTTAATCTACTGATTAATCTATTTAGGTTAATATGTACTTCTAGTTAGTGTAATATTATGTCATCAATGATCATCATGTGACATAACGAAACAAACATAATACCAACCATAGTCTCTGGTCTGTATTGCAAAATATCGCCCAGAGTAAAATAAATGCATTTATTAGTCTTTACAGTTATTGTCTGTTGTACTTCGCAAATGATTTTGAGCATATTCTCAGGTGAGCATTAAGCCCCATAGACCTTTTATGTAGATGTTAAGAACCTCATTTGCAAATTTAATTAACTTTTCAGTTGCTTTATATTTCATATTTAAAGATTTTCAAATGTAGAGTTTGCAGATTTAATGTGTTGCTTAAAATGTCTTTGTAATTTGAGTCAAGGTCATGACCTTGTTTTTTACCTTTGTCCTTTTGCTTCCATTTTTAATATTTTTGGATCTCCTCTAATGTAGATTTAAATCTTTAATGTTTTTATGGCACCATTCTGCTACAATAGGTTAAAGTCCAGGATTTTGACCATTTTTTTTTCATTTCTGTGTGTTTTTTGATATGTTAATGGTAAGAAATTTAGATTTATACAATAAAGTTTTTATTGTTTTGGTAAAACACTGATATCATTTACTGCTTTAAATAATACAGCATAGGGATTAGTTCTCTTTATAAATTTATTGTCAGAAAAAAAGACAAAAAATAAAAGTAATCATAAAAGTTGGAGACCCATAATTATCTTTACAACATTAATTTTATTATTATTTTTTTCAGAACATGAAAGAAGAAGGACATGGAAGCTGGGTAGACATGGTAGGTTATAGATTATTTTATATCAGCTGTTACTAAATGGTTTATAGAATATGTGTTAGTTATATATTAACTTCATGATTGTGTTTGGACTTGTATATCTTAGCATTTTATCATAAAGACATTGTTATATTTTTTATTTTGATAAATAAAAATGTAAATGTGTTGAATTAAAGCTGTTTAATAGACAAGATATTGAGACAAAAAATGTAAAGTAAAACATATATATGAAGACCCTAACTCTAACACTATCTAATTTACCTATATAGATAAGAAAAATGGATTTTGTAGAATGAGGAGATTTTTGTATAAAAATATGAACCTTAACACTGTTTGGTATAAATAGTTGGTCTTTATAAAGAGTCAGTCACAAAAAGGAAGATATTGTAGTCTTATGACAGTAAAATTGAAATCCGGAAGACATTCTAATGTTATTGTGATAAAATTGAAACCAGGAAGACATTGTTATCTTATGGCAGTAAAATTGAAACCAAGATGACATTGTTGTCTTACTGCTGTAAAATTGAAAATAGGAAGACATTGTTATCTTATGGCAGTAAAATTTAAAACAGGAAGACATTGTTATCTTATGGCATTAAATTCGAAACCAAGATGATATTGTTATCTTATGGCAGTAAAAATAAAACCAAGATGATATTGTTATCTTATGGCAGTAAAATTGAAAACAGGCAGACATTGTTAACTTATTGCAGTAAAATTGAAACCAAGATATTGCAGTAAAATTGAAACCAAGATGACATGGTTATCTTATGGCAGTAAAATTGAAACCAAGATATTGCAGTAAAATTGAAACCAAGATGACATGGTTATCTTATGACAGTAAAAATAAAACCAAGATATTGCAGTAAAATTGAAACCAAGATGACATGGTTATCTTATTGCAGTAAAAATGAAACCAAGATGACATTGTTATCTTTTGGTAGTAAAATTGAAACCAAGATGACATTGTTATCTTATTGCAGTAAAATTGAAACCAGGAAGACCTGGTTATCTTATTGCAGTAAAACTGAAATCAAAATGACTTGGTTATCTTTTAGCAGTAAAACTGAAACCAAGATGACATTGTTATCTTATTGCAGTAAAAATAAAACCAAGATGATATTGTTATCTTATGGCAGTAAAATTGAAAACAGGAAGACATTGTTAACTTAAGGCATTAAATTCGAAACCAAGATGACATTGTTATCTTATGGCAGTAAAAATAAAACCAAGATTATATTGTTATCTTATGGCAGTAAAATTGAAAACAGGAAGACATTGTTATCTTATGGCATTAAATTCGAAACCAAGATGACATTGTTATCTTATGGCAGTAAAAATAAAACCAAGATGATATTGTTATCTTATGGCAGTAAAATTGAAAACAGGAAGACATTGTTACCTTATTGCAGTAAAATTGAAACCAAGATATTGCAGTAAAATTGAAACCAAGATGACATGGTTATCTTATGGCAGTAAAATTGAAACCAAGATATTGCAGTAAAATTGAAACCAAGATGACATGGTTATCTTATGACAGTAAAAATGAAACCAAAATATTGCAGTAAAATTGAAACCAAGATGACATGGTTATCTTATGACAGTAAAAATGAAACCAAGATATTGCAGTAAAATTGAAACCAAGATGACATTGTTATCTTATTGCAGTAAAAATGAAACCAAGATGACATTGTTATCTTTTTGTAGTAAAATTGAAACCAAGATGACATTGTTATCTTATTGCAGTAAAATTGAAACCAGGAAGACCTGGTTATCTTATTGCAGTTAAACTGAAACCAAAATGACTTGGTTATCTTTTAGCAGTAAAACTGAAACCAAGATGACATTGTTATCTTATTGCAGTAAAAATGAAACCAAGATGACATTGTTATCTTATTGCAGTAATATTGAACCAAAATGACTTGTTATGATATAGGTGTAAAACTGAAACCAAGATGACATTGTTATCTTATTGCAGTAAAAATAAAACCAAGATGACTTTGTTATCTTTTGGTAGTAAAATTGAAACCAAGATGACATTGTTATCTTATTGCAGTAAAATTGAAACCAGGAAGACCTGGTTATCTTATTGCAGTAAAACTGAAACCAAAATGACTTGGTTATCTTTTAGCAGTAAAACTGAAACCAAGATGACATTGTTATCTTATTGCAGTAAAAATAAAACCAAGATGATATTGTTATCTTATGGCAGTAAAATTGAAAACAGGAAGACATTGTTAACTTAATGCATTAAATTCGAAACCAAGATGACATTGTTATCTTATGGCAGTAAAAATAAAACCAAGATTATATTGTTATCTTATGGCAGTAAAATTGAAAACAGGAAGACATTGTTATCTTATGGCATTAAATTCGAAACCAAGATGACATTGTTATCTTATGGCAGTAAAAATAAAACCAAGATTATATTGTTATCTTATGGCAGTAAAATTGAAAACAGGAAGACATTGTTATCTTATGGCATTAAATTCGAAACCAAGATGACATTGTTATCTTATGGCAGTAAAAATAAAACCAAGATGATATTGTTACCTTATTGCAGTAAAATTGATACCAAGATATTGCAGTAAAATTGAAACCAAGATGACATGGTTATCTTATGGCAGTAAAATTGAAACCAAGATATTGCAGTAAAATTGAAACCAAGATGACATGGTTATCTTATGACAGTAAAAATGAAACCAAGATATTGCAGTAAAATTGAAACCAAGATGACATGGTTATCTTATGACAGTAAAAATGAAACCAAGATATTGCAGTAAAATTGAAACCAAGATGACATGGTTATCTTATTGCAGTAAAAATGAAACCAAGATGACATTGTTATCTTTTGGTAGTAAAATTGAAACCAAGATGACATTGTTATCTTATTGCAGTAAAATTGAAACCAGGAAGACCTGGTTATCTTATTGCAGTAAAACTGAAATCAAAATGACTTGGTTATCTTTTAGCAGTAAAACTGAAACCAAGATGACATTGTTATCTTATTGCAGTAAAACTGAAACCAAGATGACATTGTTATCTTATTGCAGTAATATTGAACCAAAATGACTTGTTATGATATAGGTGTAAAACTGAAACCAAGATGACATTGTTATCTTATTGCAGTAAAAATGAAACCAAGATGACTTTGTTATCTTATTGCAGTAAAAATGAAACCAAGATGATTTTGTTACTTATGCCAGTAAAATTGAAAACAGGAAGACATTGTTATCTTACTGCAGTAAAATTGAAACTAAGATGACTTTGTTATCTTTTAGCAGTAAAATTGAAAACAGAAAGACATTGTTATCTTATGGCAGTAAAATTGAAACCAAGATTACATTGTTATCTTATGGCAGTAAAATTGAAACCAAGATGACATTGTTATCTTTTGGTAGTAAAATTGAAACCAATATGACATTGTTATCTTATGGCAGTAAAATTGAAACCAGGAAGACATGGTTATCTCATTGCAGTAAAACTGAAACCAAAAAGACTTGGTTATCTTATGGCAGTAAAATTGAAACCAAGATGACATTGTTATCTTATGGCAGTAAAATTGAAACCAAGAAGACATTGTAGCTAATGTTATGTTAGATAAAAAAAAACATTATTTAATTTTCTTCTGTTATAATACATCAACAATGCATTTTCTCAAGTTAGCCATGTTTGCAAGTATTATACTAAACTTACATTAATGCATGGATGCAGATTGTTAAAATTAAGAAAATGTTAAACCTCTAACCATTCTGACCCTATGACTGACATGAATAATTAAACAGAGCCAGGAAATCATTGAGAAAGTGAAGGTTTGTTTTTTATTTAAGACTGTGCATTAATTAAAATGATTATAAGTAGTTAACCAATGTTCTAGTCCATTAGCATTTAAACTATTTACTGTTCCAGTACATCAGCAGACAATACTATCAATGACCCAGTACAATAGCAGACAATCTTAATACCTGAATGCTTCAGTACCTCAGCAGACAAACTAGTTTAATACATCAGCTGACTATCTTACCATTGGTCATCTTGTACATCAGCAGACAAACTGTTCACTGTTCCAGTACATCAGCAGACAAACTGTTCACTGCTCCAGTACATCAGCAGACAAACTGTCCACTGCTTTAGTACATAAGCAGACAAACTGTTCACTGCTCCAGTACATAAGCAGACATACTGTTCACTGCTCCAGTACACCAACAGAAAAACTGTTTTACTGCTCCAGTACATCAACAGACATACTGTTCACTGCTCCAGTACATCAACAGACAAACTGTTAAATTACTGCAAGCTCCAGTACATCAACAGACAATCTGTTCACTGCTCCAGTACACCAACAGAAAAACTGTTCACTTCTCAAGTACACCAACAGAAAAACTGTTCACTGCTCAAGTACATAAACAGACATACTGTTTACTGCTCCAGTGCACCAACAGAAAAACTGTTCACTGCTCCAGTACATCAGCAGACAAACTGTTAATTTACTGCAAGCTACAGTACATCAACAGACAAACTGTTAATTTACTGCAAACTTCAGTACATCAACAGACAAACTGTTTACTGCTCCAGTACATCAACAGACAAACTGTTCACTGCTCCAGTACATCAACAGACATACTGTTCACTGCTCCTGTACACCAACAAAAAAACTGTTCACTGCTCCAGTACACCAACTGAAAAACTGTTCACTGCTCAAGTACATCAACAGATATTACTGTTCACTGCTCAAGTACACCAACAGAAAAACTGTTCACTGCTCCAGTACATCAGCAGACATACTGTTCACTGCTACAGTACATCAACAGACAAACTGTTAATTTACTGCAAGCTCCAGTACATCAACAGACAATTTGTTCACTGCTCCAGTACATCAGCAGACATACTGTTCACTGCTACAGTACATCAATAGACAAACTGTTAATTTACTGCAAGCTCCAGTACATCAACAGACAATTTGTTCACTGCTCCAGTACATCAGCAGACATACTGTTCACTGCTACACTACATCAGTAGACAAACTGTTAATTTACTGCAAGCTCCAGTACATCAACAAACAATCTGTTCACTGCTCCAGTACATCAACAGACATACTGTTCACTGCTACAGTACATCAATAGACAAACTGTTAATTTACTGCAAGCTCCAGTTCATCAACAAAAAAACTGTTTACTGCTCCAGTACATCAATAGACAATCTTATTAATGTTACAATAAATTAGTAACAATCTGTATTATATAATTAGTGATTCATGGAAGTATTTGTGGTGTATATAAAATATTTTAATAAAATGTTATTATTCAACATGTTATCATGTATTTTGATAAAATGTTATTATTCAACATGTTTATCATGTATTAAATAGATCTATCTAATGTTTATAATTTTGTCTGGTTTGTGTTTTATATGTCTATGATTAAACAGATTTTGTTACAACTGATATTTGACATTGTGTTTTCAATTTCAAATCTAAAAAATGATCAAATTAAAAAAAATGAAGGTTGGTATATTTTTCATAATTGGTTTATAATGACAATTTAAGTTTATATATCAGTACAGTATGTCAGTTTGTAACAAAAATCATAATGTTGTTTACTTCAGGGAAAATGAGACACAATTATTTAAGAAAATAACACAAAAGTCTCAATTTTTTATAGACAAAAGTTGACATAAGTATGAATGATTTTTGAGATTGGGCCAGTTGGTTTGTGACTCAAATCCTCTTTCATTTATTCTTAGACTTTATAGGTTAAAACTACAAAAGCAAGTAAACATAGAACTTGTATAAAAACAACTGATTTTTTTCTTCCTGATTGTCTGATTATGACTTTGCTTACAATATTTTGCAATCAGTATAAGTAAGAATTAAGACACCCATTTATAGTTGTTAAGTGTTTTTGGTGCTGAATTAAAACTGAACTTATACACTAGAGCATTCTTAAATCTTTGAAATAAGAATGAACCAATATAAAGTGGTTTACAATTTATTTACATTTGTATTTACCTGTAAACTGCAGTTGAGTATTTAAGGCCTTTTTACATTGCTATTGCAAAATTGGGTTCTATTCTTTTTTATTTTCAGTACATTCCACCATTATTTACACCATCTGGTAGCAAGTATTTCTTGATTTTACCCAATCAGGATTCCAAAGCTGGGTATTTTAAACACGTGGCTATGGTAGAATTCCCAGTGAGTAAGAATGGAAAGGTTTGTTTTTCGTAGACACAATTTGACCCTTTTATGTTCAGTTAACAGTTTTAGTTCCAAACTAATCATTCTATTAAGTTTCACCATAATGTAGATTTAAGTTCAAAAAGCATGGATAATTTGAAACCAAAACTAACCATTTTAAACATATGAATGCCAGTTTTATACACTTAACTAACTATATCTTATAACCTTTATCACATTGAATTTTACCTTAGTTGGTAAGCGAGATAAAACCTGTGTGTTGATGCTGATTGTTTTCTGTCATATTATATCAAACCTGATAACTTGAAAATGATGACAATTTTCCTCTTTCACTTTAACATAGTGTTTTAAATACAAACATCTCTCTCTCTCTCTCATATCAGAAATAATATCTCTCTCTCTCTCTCTCTCTCTCTCTCTCTCTCTCTCTCTCTCTCATATCAGAGATAATATCTCTCTCTCTCTCTCTCTCTCTCTCTCTCTCTCTCTCTCTCTCTCTCTCTCTCTCTCTCTCTCTCTCTCTGAAATTATTCTACTTATCGGCTGAAAGCTGAACATATATATTATACTGAATGATTATAAATAGTGATAATGATTGGTTATCAAAGTCTGCAATATTGGCAGAAAAAATGGCAAATACACAGATGAATCAGTTTATATAAAGGCTTGAGTGCAATATAACTTCTTTTTTAAAACTTTTCTATTTAGTTTATCTCTTTTGTTTAAATTTTATTTCTTCTTTTTTTTTATTTTATATATATAATTAAAAGTTAAACCATTATTTTGAAAGTATTGCAGTTTTAAGCACTTGTTCAAACATACTATGATTCAACATTTTAAATTCATATTTCTTCTTATTTTAAAAAAATATAAATTGATCATGATTGATGTTTGATAAATATTGCACATTTTTAACACAGCCCATAGCACTTGTAACACATCTTTTTATTGTGCACAAACTTTTTAACATTTAAAATTTTTAACTATTTTGTAATTTAAAAAAATGTTTATGAATTTAATATATTTGATTTCATATATAATTATAATCTGTTAAATATTGATTAAGAAAAGAAACATTCCCATAAAAAATTAGTTTACCCTGGTTAACATATAATTTTGTCTCCTCATGTCAGATGGAAAATAAGGGACCCTGGTTCACATAAAAAATTAAAGGACTCCTGGTTCACATAAAAAATTAAAGGACTCCTGGTTCACATAAAAAATTAAAGGACTCCTGGTTCACATAAAAAATTAAAGGACTCCTGGTTCACATAAAAATTAAAGGACCCCTGGTTCACATAAAGAATTAAAGGACCCCTGGTTCACATAAAAAATTAAAGGACTCCTGGTTCACAAAAATAATTTAAGAACCCCTGGTTCATGTAGAAATTGTATGTCCCCCTAGTTCACATAGAAAATTAAATCATGGTTCATATTGAAAATTTCACACAGAAATTGAATGTCCCCTGGTTCATGTCGAAAATTGAATTCTTGTTCACATAAAAAATTAAACGACCTCTGGTTCACATAGAAAATTAAATCCTGATTTACATATTAAAAATAAGATGAACCCAGGTTAACATTAAAAAAATTTAAAAAATCAAGCATCCCTTAGTTCACATATAACATAAGGGGTCCTGGTTCACACAGAAACTGAATGTCCCCTAGTTCATTTAGAAAATTGGATTCTGATTGACATAGAAAACTAAAGGAACCCTGGTTTACCAAAAAAATTGAATGTCCCTTAGTTCACATAAAAAATGGAATCCTGGTTCACATAGAAAATTAAGGGACCCCTGGTATACCTAAAAAATTGAGTGCTCCTTAGTTCATATAGAAAATTGAAGGACCCCTGGTTCACAAAAATAAAAACAAAATAGAAAATTAATTGTCCCTTGGTTCACATCAAAAGTAGTTTGTAGTTTATGTAGAAAATTGAGTGTCTACTTGTTCACATGAGTGATGCTGTGGTTCACTTAGAAAAGTTGACTTTCCTGGCTATAGCATTTCAGGTGTCAAATCTTCAAATCTTCATGTGTATTGAAATTAAATTGATTTTAGCAAATGCAACAACAGTCCATTAAAAATGTGTACATGTCCATGGAAAACCATACACACATAAAAAAATCTGCCATCTTTTTGACCACCTACATGTTTGTAATTTACCACATATTTTCTGTAGACATAAACAATACATCCATGGATTTTAGTGGCAGAGTATTGTTGTTGAAGAAAGTAAAAACGTTTCAGAGCAAAGTCATCATTTAAATCTTTGTCCATGGGAATTCTATAAATTTTAATACTAAATGTTTTTCAAGAGTTTCATTATAATGTCATTAAAAGTTATACATGACAATTCTGTGTACTTCTGTGACATTTCTGAATAGTCAATACCAGCAATTAAAATGTTTTATTTATATACAATAGGAAGTTGCTAGATCGATGGCAACAAGGAAAAAGATGGCTGCCCAGTATGACCAGCATGTTTTAGGCATCATAGCTTAGACTATACAAAAATTAGATTTATAATATAAGTTTTTCTGCTAAGTCATTGGACAATACACAACAGAAAACCTTCAAACAAATACTGTCTTGAGGTTAATGGGATCCAGTAAAGGTATAACCAAACTATAGAAAATGTCATATGAGATTTATTTGGCCGTTGTCTGAATTATGGAATGTGGTATTCTATAATATAACTGAATAATACTGGCATACATTTCTTGTCATAGAGTTTAACTGAAATGTAGAAAAATGTTAAAGGTCATTTAGAAGGTGAGAACATTTAAAGATCAGTATGTATTCTTATAGAAATATCAGGAATCAAAGACATTGGTAAAGTAAGAAAGATATGTATTTGTTTAACATTATTTAAACAACCACAAGCCAACAAGTTCCAAAAATGTAATATCATAATTTAGCAACCAGTATAATGTTGCTGACTCAAAGTTGCCATCTTTTTCTTGTTGCTGTATGACAAAACTTCTTATGTATGAATCAATTTTAAAAAAATTGCCACTGATATTCCATGTACATATACATAGATTTTAAGTTTAAATCCAATGTACATGTACATTAAGAATTTCAACATTAACTCTAACTTGATTGCAGATTTCAACACACTTGTTCACAGAATGTTCATGTACAAATAGTTTCAGTATTCCTCAATACCCACAGATTTGTCATGTGCATGTTCCCTGTTAAGTTCTACATACAAGTAAAACTCTACCATGTTCAAAGATTTGCTGCATACATTATCTACAGAACTCGACATGCATGTTCTTGAAATATTTCTATGTGCATATGATTGCAAAACTCAACACTTACAGCATACATTATTTAAATAAAAGTCTATGCATGGATTTAGTCACAGGTTTAGGGAAGAATTGTGTCCCCTGGTTTACTCAGAAAATTGAGTAACACAAAGGAAATACTATAGCTGTATTAATGATGAAACTTTTAAGACTTTAAAATGAATTATTTAAGTCTCTACTCTTTCAACAATGTTGAACATTTGTCTCTTTTTGGAGTTATTGTCAATTAGGAGAGTCTTTAAAAAGCTTTTTTTAAAAAGAAAAAAAAAAAAAAGATTTGTATTATTATTCTGTGATAATTGTTATAATATGTGTAAGGCATAACAATATCTTCAAATAATAAAGCTTAATATCTACATTTTGTATAATTTCTTTGAATTTGCATTAATGAACATAGTTTAAAAATTATTTAAAATGTAATAAATGTTTATTTGTGATGTTTTTGTAATTGTCTCTCCTTACTGCAGCTCTCTGAGGAAGAAGGTACAAAAATGTTTCTGACACATGGCAAATGGGTGGTAACAGAGATTGTTGGTTACAATCCTGAGAAACAGCTTGTATATTATATTGCCACTAATACTGGAAATAATGTTGGTGATCCCAGAAAAAGACATTTATTTAGGTATGTGAGAATACATTTTTTGTAACAAATATGCTGTGAATAGTTTTGTCCTGACAGATTTTGAAAGCCAGGGGACTTAATTTTTGTTAAAAGATTTAAACATGTGATATTTTTAGCTATTGTCTATTGTAAATTTTACTTTTCTTCCTAATGAGAAAAGAAGGCTGATAACAGGGATCCTCCATTGTACCATCCATGTACCCTCCATTAGTCTTAATGTGTACACTCTGTTGTACCCTCTCTTTGTACCCTACATTATACACTCCATGTATTCTTTGTCACACTGTTTATTGTTTCCTCTCAAGCCACACTTGTTTTATCTACATTTTACCTGCATTTTATCATCCACTCAGTCCTTTGTTTTACCTTTGCCTGTGTACCAACTGTCCTGTCTCTGCTGTTTACTCATTCTTGTTCTCTCAGTTGTGTACCCATTGTGTATAATCCATTGTTTACCCTTCATGTGTCTGAAATTGTACCTGGCACTGTTTTCCCTCAATATGCCTTTGTTTGTAACTGCCATTGTTAAACCTAAAATGTGCCATTTTTTGTACCTAACATTTTAACCCTCCATGTGCCATTGTGTGTATCTGGAATTGTTTACCCCCCATGTGCCATCATTTGTACCTGCCAATGTTAACCCTCCATGTACCTTTGTTTGTACCTGGAATTGTTAACCCCCCATGAGCCATCATTTGTACCTGCCAATGTTTACCCTCCATGTACCTTTGTTTGTACCTGGCATTGTTTACCCTTCATGTGCTATGTAAATTGTACATGTACCTGCTAATGTTTACCCTCCATGTGCCATCATTTGTACCTGACATTGTTTACCCTCAATTTGCTATGTTTGTACTTTACCTGCCATCTGTTTACCCTTTTTGTGCCATGGTTTGTACCTGACAATGTTTACCCTCTATGTGCCATTGTTTGTACCTGGCATTGTTTACCCTCCATGTGCCATTGTTTGTTCTGGCATTGTTTACCCTCAATGTGCCATCATTTGTACCTGTCATTGTTGACCCTCCATGTGTCATTGTTTGTACCTGCCAGTGTTTTCCCTCCATGTGCCATCATTTGTACCTGGCATTATTTACCCTCAATGTGCTATGTTTGTACATGTACCTGCCAGTGTTTACCCTCCATGTGCCATCATTTGTACCTGACATTGTTTACCCTTCATGTGTCATTGTTTGTACCTTCCAATGTTTACCCTTTATGTGCCATTGTTTATACCAGGCATTGTTTACCCTCTATGTGCCTTTGTTTGTACTTTGCATTGTTTACCTTCCATGTGCAATCATTTGTACCTGGCATTGTTTACCCCCCATGTGTCATGGTTTGTACCTAGCATTGTTTACCCTCCATGTGCCATCATTTATACCTGGAATCGTTTACCCCCCATGTGCCATCATTTGTACCTGCCAGTGTTTACCCTCCATGTGCCTTTGTTTGTACCTGGCATTATAATTTACCTTCCATGTGCCATCATCTGTACCTGGGATTGTTTACCCTTTATTGGCTATGTTTGTACATGTTCCTGTCATTGTTTACCCTCCATGTGCTATCATTTGTACCTGGCATTGTAAACCCTTCATGTGCCATCATTTGTACCTGCCAATGTTTACCCTCCATGTGCCTTTGTTTGTACTGGGCATTGTTTACCTTCATGTACCATTGTTTATACCTGGCATTTACCTTCCATGTGCCATCATTTGTACCTGGCATTGTTTACCCTTTATTGACTATGTTTTGACATGTTCCTGACATTGTTTTACCCTCCATGTGCCATGAATTGCACTGGACATTGTTTACCCTTCATGTGCCATTGTTTGTAGCTGCCATTCTTTACCTTCAATGTGCCTTTGTTTGTAGCTGCCATTGTTTAACCTTAATGTGCCTTTGTTTGTACCTGGCATTGTTTGCCCTCCATGTGCCATTGTTTGTAGCTGCCATTGTTTACACTCATTGTGCCTTTGTTTGTAGCTGCCATTGTTTACCCTCAATGTGCCTTTGTTTTAACCTGCCATTGTTTACACTCCATGTGCTTTTGTTTGTAGCTGTCATTCTTTACCTTTAATGTGCCTTTGTTTGTAGCTTCCATTGTTTAACCTCAATGTGCCTTTTTTTGTAGCTGCCATTGTTTAACCTCAATGTACCTTTGTTTGTAGCTTCCATTGTTTACCCTCAATGTGCCTTTTGTTTTTAGCTGCCATTGTTTAACCTCAATGTGCCTTTGTTTGTAGCTGCCATTGTTTAACCTCAATGTGCCTTTGTTTTTAGCTGCCATTGTTTACCCTCAATGTGCCTTTGTTTGTAGCTGCCATTCTTTAACCTCAATGTGCCTTTGTTTGTAGCTTCCATTGTTTAACCTCAATGTGCCTTTGTTTGTAGCTGCCATTGTTTAACCTCAATGTGCCTTTGTTTGTAGCTGCCATTGTTTAACCTCAATGTGCCTTTGTTTGTAGCTTCCATTGTTTACCCTCAATGTGCCTTTGTTTTTAGCTTCCATTGTTTAACCTCAATGTGCCTTTGTTTGTAGCTGCCATTGTTTAACCTCAATGTGCCTTTGTTTGTAGCTGCCATTGTTTAACCTCAATGTGCCTTTGTTTGTAGCTTCCATTGTTTACCCTCAGTGTGCCTTTGTTTTTAGCTGCCATTGTTTACCCTCAATGTGCCTTTGTTTTTAGCTGCCATTGTTTAACCTCAATGTGCCTTTGTTTTTAGCTGCCATTGTTTACCCTCAATGTGCCTTTGTTTGTAGCTGCCATTGTTTAACCTCAATGTGCCTTTGTTTGTAGCTTCCATTGTTTACCCTCAATGTGCCTTTGTTTTTAGCTGCCATTGTTTACCGGCGGCCCCATGTGCTTTTGTTGTAGCTGCCATTGTTTACCTTCAATGTGCCTTTGTTTGTATCTGGCATTGTTTAGTCTCTATGTGCCATTTTTACCTCTTTGTAGCATTTGTATATTCTCCTGTAAATTCTTTCAAACTTTTCACATTTAATAAATATAAATCACTGTATTTCCTGTATGGCCATGATGTTAGATTGGTTTTTGGCACTGCATTTTAATTTCTAATCTAACCCTAATTAGATTGTTGATTGTGTAAAAGTTAGTTTATTTGTGAAAGTTTGATGGTTTTCTCTGAACAAAATATTTTTTTATGAAATGAAGCAGTTCTTATTGCTTGATCGAGAATGAATCAGAAAAAAAGTCGAAATAATCATGGAAATAAGCATAAAACACTCAAAATTTCATTTTAACACTATTTTTGCCGAATATTATTTATTCAATTTCCATGATTTGTCTTTTTTTTTTCTTTAATTCACAATTTGTTTTCCTTATAAATATTACATAAATTTATCATCTTGCAACTTAAGCAAAAATAATAGAATTACAAAAAAAAATTTACATAATTAAAAAAGTTATTATGTAGATATGTATATGTATAATTTTGTTTGACTTTTTATTCCAGTGTATCCAGTGCCCTGAATAATAAAAGTTTCAGACAGACAAAATGTTTGACTTGTGATACTGACTGTACCTATGCCAGTGCCAGTTTTAGTTACTCAGGAAATTATTATATTCTGATTTGTCAAGGACCTAACATACCTTACTCTGTACTTAAATCTACAACAAGTAGTTTTGGTAGGTATGAGTGAGAATGCTAAAAATAAAATTAAAAAAAAAATATTACTATTTATGTAGAAGAATGAAAAAAAATCATAAACTGCAGTGTTGAATATTACATTATTTTAAAATTGTCTCTGGCCATTTAAAAAATATTAAGATAAAAAAATTACTATTAATGTAGCAAAATGAATAAAAAAAACAGCAGTGTTCAATATGGCATTTTCAAAAAAAATTGTCAGTGGTCAGCAATAATGCCAAAAGGCATATCATAAACATCCATTATCTTCTATAACAAAGACTATCAAAAAAATTTATGTATAGATTTTAAATGTCATTGGTTTACTTTTTTTAGAATACGTTTTAGAAAATAATGAAATTCTACGCCAGAAATTAAAAAAAAAAGCTTTGCCAACACCAAGATATATGGAGTTTCCCTCTGCTGATGGCAGCGAAAGTAAGTCTTTTATTCAATTGATCCTTTTCTAATTCAATGAAAGTGTAATTAATCCAGTCTGGGTTAGGCTCAGACATTTTTCCCCATATATTTGGATTTACTCTTACCCTTTGAAGTGATTGTTCAAAACATGGGTCCCAGGGCATAACCTGTTGATTTTGATCCAAAGTGATTACATAAAAAAATCAAAAAAACAAAACAAAACAAAACAAAACACAAACACAAACACTACATGTGAAACTTTATGAGAAATGAGATGACTAAAATATTTCTTTTGTCACTTTTCTGTTCTTTTGGAATAACATACCACCTGTTTCTTCTGCTTTTGGTGTATATGTTTTACAGAGACATTACAAAATGAAGCAAACTGCTTTCGAAGTATTATTTTATAAAACTGATTGAATAATTATTATTTCACTTACACTGAGATGCCATAAGAAGAAAAAATAATAATTTTGTAAGCTTTTAGATTTAAATAATTACCAGGTACTTGTAGTTCAGTTTTTCATTCTATTCAATCAAACATTTAATTCTGGAGTTTGTCTGAAATTTTTAGTTTAGTTTATGTAATTTTTAATTGTTATTATTATTATTTTTAATTTAAATATTTTTTTCTATTTTCAGTGTTATATGGTAAACTTCTTTTGCCCCCAGCATACAAACAGAAGGAAATTATAACATATCCATTACTTCTTGAAGTGTAAGTATTTGTATAGAAGTTTATTGAAATGATTAGTAGAATTACAACTCAAAAGACTTCACTGGTGACTTACAGTCACTCAAAGTGTATGAGACTTCACTGGTGACTTGGAGTTACTCAAAGTGTATGAGACTTCACTGGTGACTTGGAGTTACTCAAAGTGTATGAGACATCACTGGTGACTTGGAGTTACTCAAAGTCTATGAGACTTCAATGGTGACTTGGAGTTACTCAAAGAGTAGGAGATTTATCTGGTGACTATGAGTTAAACTGTTACTTTGTGCACTTGACATGTTTATATAACAGAAACTATATTTATAATATTGTTTTAAGAATTAAAGCTGACAATTTAAGCTACTTCAAAACGTTTATTCATGCATACTCACTGTGAATAAAATGTTAAAAACCATAACTAAGTAATATAAGCACAGATTGAATACACATACATCACAGTTTACAGATATTGTTTTAGCACAGATTGAATACACATGCATCACAGTTTACAGATATTGTTTTAGCACAGATTGAATACACATACATCACAGTTTACAGATATTGTTTTAGCACAGATTGAATACACATGCATCACAGTTTACAGATATTGTTTTAGCACAGATTGAATACACATACATCACAGTTTACAGATATTGTTTTAGCACAGATTGAATACACATACATCACAGTTTACAGACATTGTTTTAGCACAGATTGACTACATATATATCACAGTTTACAAGTAATGTTTTAGCACAGATTGACTACACATACATCTCAGTTTACAGATATTGTTTTAGCACAGATTGAATACACATACATCACAGTTTACAGACATCGTTTAAGCACAGATTGAATACACATACATCACAGTTTACAGATACTATTTTAGCACAGATTGAATACACATACATCACAGTTTACAGATATTGTTTTAGCACAGATTAATACACATACATAACAGTTTACAGACATTGTTTTAGCACAGATTGAATACACATACATCTCAGTTTACAGATATTGTTTTAGCACAGATTGACTACATATACATCACAGTTTACAGGTAATGTTTTAGCACAGATTGAATACACATACATCACAGTTTACAGATATTGTTTTAGCACAGATTGAAAACACATACATCACAGTTTACAGATATTGTTTTAGCACAGATTGAATACACATACATCACAGTTTACAGATATTGTTTTAGCACAGATTGAATACACATACATCTCAGTTTACAGATATTGTTTTAGCACAGATTGAATACACATTCATCACAGTTTACAGACATTGTTGTAGCACAGATTGAATACACATACATCAAAGTTTACAGATATTGTTTTAGCACAGATTGAATACACATACATCACAGTTTACAGACATCGTTTAAGCACAGATTGAATACACATACATCACAGTTTACAGATACTATTTTAGCACAGATTGAATACACATACATCACAGTTTACAGATATTGTTTAAGCACAGATTGAATATACATACATCACAGTTTACAGTTACTGTTTTAGCACAGATTGAATACACATACATCACAGTTTACAGATATTATTTTAGCACAGATTGAATACACATACATCACAGTTTACAGATATTGTTTTAGCACAGATTGAATACACATACATCACAGTTTACAGATATTGTTTTAGCACAGATTGAATACACATACATCACAGTTTACAGATATTGTTTTAGCACAGATTGAATACATCACAGTTTACAGGTATTGTTTTAGCACAGATTGAATACACATACATCTCAGTTTACAGATATTGTTTTAGCACAGATTGAATACACATTCATCACAGTTTACAGACATTGTTGTAGCACAGATTGAATACACATACATCACAGTTTACAGATATTGTTTTAGCACAGATTGAATACACATACATCACAGTTTACAGATATTGTTTTAGCACAGATTGAATACACATACATCACAGTTTACAGATATTCTTTTAGCACAGATTGAATACACATACATCACAGTTTACAGACATTGTTTAAGCACAGATTTAATACACATACATCACAGTTTACAGACATTGTTTTAGCACAGATTGAATACACATACATCACAGTTTACAGATATTGTTTTAGCACAGATTGAAAACATCACAGTTTACAGATATTGTTTTAGCACAGATTGAATACACATACATCACAGTTTACAGATATTGTTTTAGCACAGATTGAATACACATACATCTCAGTTTACAGATATTGTTTTAGCACAGATTGACTACACATACATCACAGTTTACAGGTATTGTTTAAGCACAGATTGAATAGAAATACATCACAGTTTATAGATACTGTTTTAGCACAGGTTGAATACACTCACAGTTTACAGATATTGTTTAAGCACAGATTGAATACACATACATCACAGCTTACAGATACTGTTTTAGCACAGATTGAATACACATACATCACAGTTTACAGATATTCTTTTAGCACAGATTGAATACACATACATCACAGTTTACAGACATTGTTTAAGCACAGATTGAATACACATACATCACAGTTTACAGACATTGTTTTAGCACAGATTGAATACACATACATCACAGTTTACAGATATTGTTTTAGCACAGATTGAAAACATCACAGTTTACAGATATTGTTTTAGCACAGATTGAATACACATACATCACAGTTTACAGATATTGTTTTAGCACAGATTGAATACACATACATCTCAGTTTACAGATATTGTTTTAGCACAGATTGACTACACATACATCACAGTTTACAGGTATTGTTTAAGCACAGATTGAATAGAAATACATCACAGTTTATAGATACTGTTTTAGCACAGGTTGAATACACTCACAGTTTACAGATATTGTTTAAGCACAGATTGAATACACATACATCACAGCTTACAGATACTGTTTTAGCACAGATTGAATACACATACATCACAGTTTACAGACATCATTTAAGCACAGATTGAATACACATACATCACAGTTTACAGATACTGTTTTAGCACAGATTGAATACACTCACATCACAGTTTACAGATACTGTTTTAGCACAGATTGAATACACATACATCCCAGTTTACAGACATCTTTTAATCACAGATTGAATACACATTCATCCCAGTTTACAAATACTGTTTTAGCACAGATTCAATACACATACATCCCAGTTTACAGACATCCTTTAAGCACAGATTGAATACACATACATCACAGTTTACAGATACTGTTTTAGCACAGATTGAATACACATACATCACAGTTTACAGATACTATTTTAGCACAGATTGAATACACATACATCACAGTTTACAGATATTGTTTAAGCACAGATTGAATATACATACATCACAGTTTACAGTTACTGTTTTAGCACAGATTGAATACACATACATCACAGTTTACAGATATTATTTTAGCACAGATTGAATACACATACATCACAGTTTACAGATATTGTTTTAGCACAGATTGAATACACATACATCACAGTTTACAGATATTGTTTTAGCACAGATTGAATACACATACATCACAGTTTACAGATATTGTTTTAGCACAGATTGAATACATCACAGTTTACAAAATTTGTTTTAGCACAGATTGAATACACATACATCTCAGTTTACAGATATTGTTTTAGCACAGATTGAATACACATTCATCACAGTTTACAGACATTGTTGTAGCACAGATTGAATACACATACATCACAGTTTACAGATATTGTTTTAGCACAGATTGAATACACATACATCACAGTTTACAGATATTGTTTTAGCACAGATTGAATACACATACATCACAGTTTACAGATATTCTTTTAGCACAGATTGAATACACATACATCACAGTTTACAGACATTGTTTAAGCACAGATTGAATACACATACATCACAGTTTACAGACATTGTTTTAGCACAGATTGAATACACATACATCACAGTTTACAGATATTGTTTTAGCACAGATTGAAAACATCACAGTTTACAGATATTGTTTTAGCACAGATTGAATACACATACATCACAGTTTACAGATATTGTTTTAGCACAGATTGAATACACATACATCTCAGTTTACAGATATTGTTTTAGCACAGATTGACTACACATACATCACAGTTTACAGGTATTGTTTAAGCACAGATTGAATAGAAATACATCACAGTTTACAGATACTGTTTTAGCACAGGTTGAATACACTCACAGTTTACAGATATTGTTTAAGCACAGATTGAATACACATACATCACAGCTTACAGATACTGTTTTAGCACAGATTGAATACACATACATCACAGTTTACAGACATCATTTAAGCACAGATTGAATACACATACATCACAGTTTACAGATACTGTTTTAGCACAGATTGAATACACTCACATCACAGTTTACAGATACTGTTTTAGCACAGATTGAATACACATACATCCCAGTTTACAGACATCTTTTAATCACAGATTGAATACACATTCATCCCAGTTTACAAATACTGTTTTAGCACAGATTCAATACACATACATCCCAGTTTACAGACATCCTTTAAGCACAGATTGAATACACATACATCACAGTTTACAGATACTGTTTTAGCACAGATTGAATACACATACATCCCAGTTTACAGATACTGTTTTAGCACAGATTGAATACACATACATCACAGTTTACAGATACTGTTTTAGCACAGATTGAATACACATACATCACAGTTTACAGATACTGTTTTAGCACAGATTGAATACACATACATCTCAGTTTAAGGATACTGTTTTAGCACAGATTGAATACACATACATCACGGTTTATAGATATTGTTTAAACACAGATTGAATACACATACATCACATTTTACAGATACTGTTTTAGCACAGATTGAATACACATACATCACAGTTTACAGATATTGTTTTAGCACAGGTTGAATACACATACATCACAGGTTACAGATATTGTTTTAGCACAGATTGAATACACATACATCACAGTTTACAGATACTGTTTTAGCACAGATTGAATACACATACATCACAGTTTACAGATACTGTTTTAGCACAGATTGAATACACATACATCACAGGTTACAGATATTGTTTTAGCACAGATTGAATACACATACATCACATTTTACAGATACTGTTTTAGCACAGATTGAATACACATACATCACAGTTTACAGATACTGTTTTAGCACAGATTGAATACACATACATCACAGGTTACAGATATTGTTTTAGCACAGATTGAATACACATACATCACAGTTTACAGATACTGTTTTAGCACAGATTGAATACACATACATCACAGTTTACAGATACTGTTTTAGCACAGATTGAATACACATACATCTCAGTTTACAGATACTGTTTTAGCACAGATTGAATACACATACATCACGGTTTATAGATATTATTTAAACACAGATTGAATACACATACATAACAGTTTACAGATACTGTTTTAGCACAGATTGAATACACATACATCCAAGTTTACAGATACTGTTTTAGCACAGATTGAATACACATACATCACAGTTTATAGATATTGTTTAAACACAGATTGAATACACATACATCACATTTTACAGATACTGTTTTAGCACAGATTGAATACACATACATCACAGTTTACAGATATTGTTTTAGCACAGATTGAAAACACATACATCACAGTTTACAGATATTGTTTTAGCACAGATTGAAAACACATACATCACAGTTTTCAGATATTGTTTTAGCACAGATTGAATACACATACATCACAGTTTACAGATATTGTTTTAGCACAGATTGAATACACATACATCTCAGTTTACAGATATTCTTTTAGCACAGATTGACTACATATACATCACAGTTTACAGGTAATGTTTTAGCACAGATTGACTACACATACATCACAGTTTACAGATACTGTTTCAGCACAGGTTGAATACACATACATCACAGTTTACAGATACTGTTTTAGCACAGATTGAATACACATACATCACAGTTTACAGATATTGTTTTAGCACAGATTGAATACACATACATCACAGTTTACAGATATTGTTTTAGCACAGATTGAATACACATACATCACAGTTTACAGACATTGTTTAGGCACAGATTGAATTCACATACATCACAGTTTACAGGTATTGTTTTAGCACAGATTGAATACACATACATCACAGTTTACAGATATTGTTTTAGCACAGATTGACTACATATACATCACAGTTTACAGGTAATGTTTTAGCACAGATTGACTACACATACATCTCAGTTTACAGATATTGTTTTAGCACAGATTGACTAACATACATCACAGTTTATAGGTATTGTTTAAGCACAGATTGAATAGAAATACATCACAGTTTACAGATACTGTTTTAGCACAGGTTGAATACACTCACAGTTTACATATATTGTTTAAGCACAGATTGACTACACATACATCACAGTTTACAGATATTGTTTAAGCACAGATTGACTACACATACATCACAGTTTTCAGGTAATGTTTTAGCACAGATTGAATACACATACATCACAGTTTACAGATATTGTTTTAGCACAGATTGAATACACATACATCACAGTTTACAGATACTGTTTTAGCACAGATTGAATACACATACATCACTGTTTACAGACATCGTTTAAGCACAGATTAAATACACATACATCACAGTTTACAGATGCTGTTTTAGCACAGATTGAATACACTCACATCACAGTTTACAGATACTGTTTTAGCACAGATTGAATACACATACATCCCAGTTGACAGACATCGTTTAAACACAGATTGAATACACATACATTACAGTTTACAGATACTATTTTAGCACAGATTGAATACACTCACATCACATTTTACAGATACTGTTTTAGCACAGATTGAATACACTCACATCACAGTTTACAGACATTGTTTAAGCACAGATTGAATACACATACATCACAGCTTACAGATACTGTTTTAGCACAGATTGAATACACATACATCACAGTTTACAGACATCGTTTAAGCACAGATTGAATACACATACATCACAGTTTACAGATACTGTTTTAGCACAGATTGAATACACTCACATCACAGTTTACAGTTACTGTTTTAGCACAGATTGAATACACATACATCCCAGTTTACAGACATCGTTTAAACACAGATTGAATACACATTCATCCCAGTTTACAGATACTGTTTTAGCACAGATTAAATACACATACATCCCAGTTTACGGATACTATTTAGCACAGATTCAATACACATACATCCCAGTTTACAGACATCGTTTAAGCACAGATTGAATACACATACATCACAGTTTACAGATACTGTTTTAGCACAGATTGAATACACATACATCCCAGTTTACAGATACTGTTTAGCACAGATTGAATACACATATATCACGGTTTACAGATATTGTTTTAGCTCAGATTGAATACACATACATCAGAGTTTACAGATACTGTTTTAGCACAGATTGAATACACATACATCACAGTTTACAGACATTATTTAAGCACAGATTGAATACACATACATCACAGTTTACAGATATTGTTTTAGCACAGATTGAATACACATACATCTCAGTTTACAGATATTGTTTTAGCACAGATTGACTGCACATACATCATAGTTTACAGGTAATGTTTAAGCACAGATTGAATACACATACATCACAGTTTACAGATACTGTTTTAGCACAGATTGAATACACATACATCACAGTTTACAGATACTGTTTTAGCACAGGTTGAATACACATACATCACAGTTTACAGATACTGTTTTAGCACAGATTGAATACACATACATCACAGTTTACAGATACTGTTTTAGCACAGATTGAATACACATACATCACAGTTTACAGATATTGTTTTAGCACAGATTGAATACACATACATCACTGTTTACAGATATTGTTTTAGCACAGATTGAATACACATACATCACAGTTTACAGATATTGTTTTAGCACAGATTGAATACATCACAGTTTACAGATACTGTTTTAGCACAGATTGAATACACATACATCACAGTTTACAGATATTGTTTTAGCACAGATTGAATACATCACAGTTTACAGATATTGTTTTAGCACAGATTGACTACACATACATCTCAGTTTACAGATATTGTTTTAGCTCAGATTGACTACACATACATCACAGTTTACAGGTAATGTTTTAGCACAGATTGAATACACATACATCTCAGTTTACAGATACTGTTTTAGCACAGATTGAATACACATACATCACAGTTTACAGACATCGTTTAAGCACAGATTGAATACACATACATCACAGTTTACAGATATTGTTTTAGCACAGATTGAATACACTCACATCACAGTTTACAGATACTGTTTTAGCACAGATTGAATACACTCACATCACATTTTACAGATACTGTTTTAGCACAGATTGAATACACATACATCACAGTTTACAGATACTGTTTGAGCACAGATTGACTACACATACATCTCAGTTTACAGATACATTTTTAGCACAGATTGAATACACATACATCACAGTTTACAGATACTGTTTTAGCACAGATTGAATACACATTCATCCCAGTTTACAGATATTGTTTAAGCACAGATTGAATACACATACATCACAGTTTACAGATACTGTTTTAGCACAGATTGAATACACATACATCCCAGTTTACAGACATGGTTAAAACACAGATTGAATACACATACATCACAGTTTACAGATACTGTTTTAGCACAGATTGAATACACATACATCCCAGTTTACAGATACTGTTTTAGCACAGATTGAATACACATACATCACAGTTTACAGATATTGTTTTAGCACAGATTGAATACACATACATCACAGTTTACAGATACTGTTTTAGCACAGATTGAATACACATACATCCCAGTTTACAGACAACGTTAAAACACAGATTGAATACACATACATCACAGTTTACAGATACTGTTTTAGCACAGATTGAATACACATACATCCCAGTTTACAGATACTGTTTTAGCACAGATTGAATACACTCACATCAAAGTTTACAGATACTGTTTTAGCACAGATTGAATACACATACATCACAGTTTACAGATACTGTTTTAGCACAGATTGAATACAC
The DNA here is from genome assembly GCA_029721355.1 of Tegillarca granosa. Classification (NCBI taxonomy): domain Eukaryota; kingdom Metazoa; phylum Mollusca; class Bivalvia; order Arcoida; family Arcidae; genus Tegillarca; species Tegillarca granosa. The sequence continues at coordinate 285,135 of CM056597.1, read as the reverse complement.
ATACATCACAGTTTACAGATACTGTTCTAGCACAGATTGAATACACATACATCACAGTTTACAGATACTGTTTTAGCACAGATTGAATACACATACATCCCAGTTTACAGACAACGTTAAAACACAGATTGAATACACATACATCACAGTTTACAGATACTGTTTTAGCACAGATTGAATACACATACATCCCAGTTTACAGATACTGTTCTAGCACAGATTGAATACACATACATCACAGTTTACAGATACTGTTTTAGCACAGATTGAATACACATACATCACGGTTTACAGATATTGTTTTAGCTCAGATTGAATACACATACATCACAGTTTACAGACATTGTTTAAGCACAGATTGAATACACATACATCACAGTTTACAGATACTGTTTTAGCACAGATTAAATACACATACATCACGGTAAACAGATACTGTTTTAGCACAGATTGAATACACATACATCACAGTTTACAGACATTGTTTAAGCACAGATTGAATACACATACATCCCAGTTTACAGATACTGTTTTAGCACAGATTGAATACACATACATCACGGTTTACAGATACTGTTTTAGCACAGATTGAATACACATACATCCCAGTTTACAGACATGGTTTAAACACAGATTGAATACACATTCATCCCAGTTTACAGATATTGTTTAGGCACAGATTGAATACACATACATCACAGTTTACAGATACTGTTTTAGCACAGATTGAATACACATACATCACAGTTTACAGACATTGTCTAAGCACAGATTGAATACACATACATCACAGTTTACAGATACTGTTTTAGCACAGATTAAATACACATACATCACAGTTTACAGATACTGTTTTAGCACTGATTGAATACACATACATCCCAGTTTACAGATACTGTTTTAGCACAGATTGAATACACATACATCACAGTTTACAGATACTGTTTTAGCACAGATTGAATACACATACATCACGGTTTACAGATTTTGTTTTAGCTCAGATTGAATACACATACATCACAGTTTACAGATACTGTTTTAGCACAGATTGAATACACACACATCACAGTTTACAGACATTGTTTAAGCACAGATTGAATACACATACATCACAGTTTTAGCAAAGATTGAATACACATACATCACAGTTTACAGATACTGTTTTAGCACAGATTGAATACATATGGATCACAGTTTACAGACATTGTTTAAGTACAGATTGAATACACATACATCACAGTTTACAGACATTGTTTAAGCACAGATTGAATACACACACATCACAGTTTACAGACATTGTTTAAGCACAGATTGAATACACATACATCACAATTTACAGATATTGTTTTAGCAAAGATTGAATACACATACATCACAGTTTACAGATACTGTTTTAGCACAGATTGAATACACACACATCACAGTTTACAGACATTGTTTAAGCATGATTGAATACACATACATCACAGTTTACAGATACTGTTTTAGCACAGATTGAATACACATACATCACAGTTTACAGATATTGTTTTAGCAAAGTTTGAATACACATACATCACAGTTTACAGATACTGTTTTAGCACAGATTGAATACATATGGATCACAGTTAATAGATTTTACAGGTCATGTTATTTCCTGTCCAGTTTTATTAGTTTATAGTTTATTTGAGATTTATTTATTTTTTGTACTGTCAAAAATATTTCAACAATTTTAAAAAGTTGAACTTGTTAACTTTGATAAACAGTTAGCAAATTAGAAGTCTCAGGTAGTCTACTCTTCCAAATTGTACAGAATTGGATGTGTCTCTAACTTACACTAAAACACATAAATTCAGTATTGAGTTTTATCAGAAGTTTACTAAGGAAACACTTTTAACACTTTATGTTTTTGCAGAAGAAGAATATCTGTATAGAAAATCATAAATGAGGTTTGTATAGACAACCATTCACTTCTGTTTTAATTAAAATATAGTTAGCCAATATTATCTGCTGATAAAAAACCAACAGATATAGAAACATGTTTTTTAAAATATTTTGATAGGTATGGGGGACCAGGAAGTCAAAAGGTATCAGAGAGATTTACTCTTGGATGGGAAACTTATCTATCAAGTGCACAGAATGTCATTATTGGTTATGTAGATGGGCGTGGCTCAGGATTCAGGGGACATAACTTTTTAAATAAGATGTATAAAAGCTTTGGAACAGTAGAAGTAGATGATACTATAGCAGCAGGGAAGTAAGTCAGTCGTGAATTGTGTACACATGGTGAATCTTGAGTTATTGGTCCTAGTTCAGTTTTTGACAACATGATGAGATCTGTAACTCTATTGTTGCTGTCAATGTTTTTGTGACAGTAAATTGTGCAAAACTTTCATAGAAAATCTGAATAACTTGAACTAAGTTCAGTATCTCTCAGTTACGTTCTAAGTCTTGTCTTAAATGAAATTCACGATGTGCATCTGCATTTACCGATTATAGAACATTTCTGCATACAGTAAAATTTGATGCTATAGGGAATTTACATATAGTAAAATAAGACAATTGGTGGATTTTGTTTTGCAAATGCAATGTAATTTGTCACTAAAAATTGTTATCTGTGTAAACATTGCTATTTGCAACATGCAAAATTACCATAGGAGCAGCATATAGTTTTCATTCTGCAGAAATATCTATGGTAATCACAGAATATGCATATAGCGATTTTCAGTTTCAACTAAAATCAAGTTAATGAAAAATACAGAATTTGATTCAACTCATCTGGAATTTTCTATGAATGTTTTGCATAATTCACTGTTACAAACACAGTGACTCTAACGGTAAGTTAAATTAGTTTGATTTCACTTGAATATGCTTGAACAGGGGATTTTATAACATTACTTAAGCCTAAAGATTTGAATTATTAACAATGTCTTTGTCTTTATGAAATAGAAAGTACTAGTTGACATGTCATAACTTTTCTCAAGATTAAGTTCACATTCTAGTGGGAAATTTCAATAGTTTGCTTGCTGAATGTTGAAGTTTTTTCTGGGAACCCTGGTTTCCTCTTCATTTTACACCTTATAACCTTGATATAAGTAAATAAATCTTAACTGACATAATTATTAGTCTTCAAAATTGTTATATGAGAGTTTTATAACATATTTTCACTCTTAGGTATTATTTCTTGATTTATTTTTTATATCAAATTAAATAATAATCATTATTTTCATCCCTGATCTTTTAAAGAAAGCATATAGTTGTTAAATTTGAAGTTTGTGTGATCTTAATATCAATTCCACTTCTTGTCCTAAATAATTCTCCAAAACTATTAATCACAATTTTATGAAACTTGGTGCAAAGTATCATTTTAAAGGACATGAGCATAATTATTAAATCAGTTTATTTTTTAAAATTTTTCTTGGAGTTTAAAATGGCCCTTTGAAATTTTCAATTCCACATTCTTGTCTGGAGTTAAAATCTTCAAAACTATTCAAAATATGACAAGTAAGAGATGTACATATTCCTAACAGATAATCATTTAATCAGTAATTTAAATTTAACAACAGTGTATTGTTATCCTGATTTATCAATCTTTCTTGTAGTTTACAGCTTTTTAGCTCACCTGAGCTGAAAGCTCAGATGAGCTATTGCAATGGTTCATTGTCCGTCGTCTGTCGTGTGTCGTCCGTCGTCCGTCTTGCATTAACTTTTAACATTTTAATCATCTCTTCTAAAACTACCAAACCAAATTTGATAAAACTTGTTGATTATGATGCCTTGGTGAATGCCTTTTAGATTTGCACAAATGAAGGAGTTATGTGCCCTTGGGGCTCCATAAGGGGGAAAATAGTGAAAAACTTTAAAAACTTCTCCTCTGAATCTACAAGAGATAAACCTTAGTTATTTCATCTATAACATCCTTAGGTCATCTTTTTTCAGATTTGCACAATTAGCCATGGGGCTCAAAATGGGGAAATTGTAAGGCACTGAGTGGGGAAATTGCTAAAAATTATATATCTGTCACTATATCTTGAAAACTATAAACTTTTTGTATAGGCATGTATATTTGAATATTCTAGGTATTGACATGACGATCATTTTGATTTATGGTACAAGGTCATATGTTCAAAGGTCAAGGTCACAGCTGCAGAAGAAGATTTAAATTGCTAATTATCTTGTAAACTATTAACTTTTTGTATAGGCATGTATATTAGAATATTGTAGGTATTGACATGACGATCATTTTGATATAAGGTACAAGGTCATATGTTGAAAGGTCAAGGTCACAGCTGCAAAAGGAGACTTAAGTTGCTTATTATCTTGAAAACTATTAACTTTTTGTATAGGCATGTATAATAGAATATTATAGGTATTGACATTACCATCATTTTGATATATGGTTCAAGGTTATATTTTCAAAGGTCAAGGAATATCAACATAGGAATACTAAAATTATTTATTATCTTGAAAGCTATTAATTTCATGCATAGGCATGTATATTAGAATAAATGTAGGTATTGACATGACAATCATATACAGTTCTAGGTCATATATGTTCAAAGGTCAAGGACATGGCTGCATAAGCATACTGAAATTGATTAATGATTTTGAAATTATTCATTGCACTAACAGTTACTTCATGCATATTATATAAGCTACTTATAAAGGAAATGCTGAGTGGATATATTTCTGATTTAATTTTGTGTGAGTTCTTAACTTGAGAAAACTTTTAAAGTTTTTGTACTAATTATATTGTCTATTGCTCTTTGCAAACAATATTGAACTTCAGGTGAGCGTTCAGGCCCATGAGCCTCTTGTTTTATATTGAGGTGGTCTGTTCTGTGGTATTGCAGAGGGTTGTTGATGTAGTGAGACTCTGAATCCATTTGAGTTAACATCTCAGCCAAGATTGATTCACTATATTGAGGTGGTCTGTTCTGTGGTATTGCAGAGGGCTGTTGATGTAGTGAGACTCTGAATCCATTTGAGTTAACATCTCAGCCAAGATTGATTCTTTTATATTGAAGTGATCTGCTTCTGTGGTATTGCAGAAGGCTGTTGATGTAGTGAGACTCTGAATCCATTTGAGTTAACATCTCAGCCAAGATTGATTCTTTTATATTGAAGTGATCTGTTCTGTGGTATTGCAGAGGGCTGTTGATGTAGTGAGACTCAGTAGCCATTCAAGTTAACATCTCAGCCAAGATTGATTCATTATATTGAGGTAGTCTTTTCTGTGGTATTGCAGAGGGTTGTTGATGTAGTGAGACTCTGAATCCATTTGAGTTAACATCTCAGCCAAGATTGATTCTTTTATATTGAAGTGATCTGTTCTCTGGTATTGCAGAGGGCTGTTGATGTAGTGAAGCTCAGTAGCCATTCAAGTTAATATCTCAGCCAAGATTGATTCATTATATTGAGGTGGTCTGTTCAGGGTATTGCAGAGGGTTGTTGATGTAGTGAGACTCTGAATCCATTTGAGTTAACATCTCAGCCAAGATTGATTCACTATATTGAGGTGGTCTGTTCTGTGGTATTGCAGAGGGCTGTTGATGTAGTGAGACTCTGAATCCATTTGAGTTAACATCTCAGCCAAGATTGATTCACTATATTGAGGTGGTCTGTTCTGTGGTATTGCAGAGGGCTGTTGATGTAGTGAGACTCTGAATCCATTTGAGTTAACATCTCAGCCAAGATTGATTCTTTTATATTGAAGTGATCTGTTCTGTGGTATTGCAGAAGGATGTTGATGTAGTGAGACTCTGAATCTATTTGAGTTAACATCTCAGCCAAGATTGATTCTTTTATATTGAAGTGATCTGTTCTGTGGTATTGCAGAGGGCTGTTGATGTAGTGAGACTCTGAATCCATTTGAGTTAACATCTCAGCCAAGATTGATTCATTATATTGAGGTGGTCTTTTCTGTGGTATTGCAGAGGGTTGTTGATGTAATGAGACTCAGTAGCCATTCAAGTTAACATCTCAGCCAAGATTGATTCCTTATATAGAGGTAGTCTTTTCTGTGGTATTGCACAGGGCTGTTGATGTAGTGAGACTCAGTATCCATTCAAGTTAACATCTCAGCCAAGATTGATTCACTATATTAAGGTGGTCTGTTCTGTGGTATTGCATAGGGCTGTTGATGTAGTGAGACTCTGTATCCATTTGAGTTATTATCTCAGCCAAGATTAGTTCATTATATTGAAGTGGTCTGTTCCGGGTATTGCAGAGGGCTGTTGATGCAGTGAGACTCTGAATCCATTTGAGTTAACATCAAAGCCAAGATTGATTCATTATATTGAGGTGGTCTGTTCTGTGGTATTGCAGAGGGCTGTTGATGTAGTGAGACTCAGAATCCATTTGAGTTAACATCTCAGCCAAGATTGATTCATTATATTGAGGTGGTCTGTTCTGTGGTATTGCAGAGGGCTGTTGATGTAATGAGACTCAGTAGCCATTCAAGTTAACATCTCAGCCATTAGATTGATTCATTATATTGAGGTGGTCTGTTCAGGGTATTGCAGAGGGTTGTGGATGTAGTGAGACTCAGTATCCATTTGAGTTAACATCTCAGCCAAGATTGATTCATTTTATTGAGGTAGTCTGTTCTGTGGTATTGCAGAGGGCTGTTGATGTAGTGAGACTCAGAATCCATTTGAGTTAATATCTCAGCCAAGATTGATTCATTATGTGGAGGTGGTCTGTTCTGTGGTATTGCAGAGGGTTGTTGATGTAGAGAGACTCTGTATCCATTTGAGTTAACATCTCAGCCAAGATTGGTTCGTTATATCGAGGTAGTCTGTGTCTGTGGTATTGCAGAGGGCTGTTGATGTAGTGAGACTCAGTATCCATTTGAGTTGACATCTCAGCCAAGATTGATTTATTATATTGAGGTAGTCTGTTCAGTGGTATTGCAGAGGGCTGTTGATGTAGTGAGACACTGAATCCATTTGGGTTAACATCTCAGCCAAGATTGATTCTTTTATATTGAGGTGGTCTGTTCTGTGGTATTGCAGAGAGCTGTTGATGTAGTGAGACTCAGTATCCTTCAAGTTAACATTGAATTGACTTGACTTTTAGCAAGCAGACTGATAAATTTTATCTTATTTAGATCTACCAAATTTAAACATAGTCTACCTGTAATCTATGAAGATGCTTTAGACTACTCATCAACCAAGCAATGATGGTGAAAAATATTTTAAATTTCTTGGATAAAAAGTTTTATTTTGTAAGTCATTTTAAAGAATATTAAAATTATACTTTTTTCTAATCCAAAATCCCCTTCTCAGTTATGATACAAATTCTTAAATCATTGTTCCATAATTATAATTATTATATTTTAATTTATACTTATAATTTGTTTTAGATATTACAATGAACTTCCATTTGTTGAGTCAAGTAAAAAAGCCATATTTGGTTGGGTAAGTTATAGTCATATATCTACTGAATTTTGAATTTTAATTTATGCATTATATAAGTGTATCACAGTATCATGATGTAATGACATATATGTGTACCATATTACCAAGTGATGAAACTACACATATGTATACCATATTACCAAGTTATGTATTTTCACATACATGTATGTGTGTTACATTGCCTTGTTATGTAACCACATTTGTATTACATTGCCATGTGATGTAACCACACATGTACCACATTGCCACATGGTGCAACAACACAAGTGATGTGCCACACATGCATACCACATTGGCATGTGTGTAACCACACATGTTTACCACATTGCCATGTGATGTAACCATACATGTGTAACACATTGGCATGTGAAGTAAACACACATGGGTACCACATTGCCTTATGATGTAACCACACATGTGTACCACATTGCCATGTAATGTAACTACACACCCGTACCACATTACCATGTGATGTAACCTCACATGTGTACTACATTGCCATGTGATGTAATCTACAGATCAACCATAATGCTGAAACACTGACATGTACATGATGTATGTATTAGTCTGATTAATGTTTTGACTTTTTCCCTTTACAATAAGACCTCAGTTGATTGCCAAAATTATTACCATGGCATTGTAAAAGGTTTTTGTCATAATTGTGGGAGTCTCAAAAAGTACAAAATTAAAGCATTAGACTTTGAATTTAGAAATAGCAATAAACAGATTGTCAAAGTTATTGAGACAAATTTTAACAAGATTTTACCACAAGTATACCCCAGTTTATAATAAGTGATTTTTATCACATTAAATTTTTTCTATTTAACAGCCAAAACAATAAAAGAGAAGTAACTAATATCATATTATAACATGTTAAATATCATATTACAGTCATACGGTGGATTTTTAACAGCATCAGTAATAGGAAGAGGAACACATACATTTGAGTGTGGCATCTCAGTGGCCCCAGTCACTGACTTCAGATATTATGGTGAGTTTTTGAAATATCACCAGTCCCAAAAGTTGCTAATTATTGTTTATCGCCATAAAGTCACATAGTAAATAACTGATTTTGCAACAAATTATTTAAATTTGCTTCCATTCTTAGAGCATAAAATTAAATTCTAACATGTCAGCAAAAAACTGTATAATGTCTCCTTATGTATTTTTAAGATGCAAAACTGGAAGTATAGTAAATTGTACTTATTTATTTATTTATTTATTTATGTATTTATATTTTTTAAATTATTTATTTATTTTTATTTATTTATTTATTTTTTTTTTGAAAAAGGTATATTCTACAAAGTTTGTGATCAGAAATGTCAGATAAATTTTGCCATCTTTATGGGTTAGACAAAACCAGGAAATTTAATGTCAGTAAAATTTTTAAATAGCCATGACCCCCCAATTTTTTTTTTTTATATAAAAAACATTAACATTTTCTCCTAATTTTTTTTCTATAATAACAAATTCACAAATTTTTATCCCCATAGATATTAATGATTCTGCAGTATATCAGAATATTATAGGCATTGATATAAAGATTATTTTGTGATAATGTGTAAGATGAGGTTCAGAGATAAGGACACAGCTGCATAAGAATACAAAACTTAAACTAAATTTAACAGTAATTGTCTTATTAGGATGCTGTACATGGAATATTTAAGGTACATCTCTTATATGTTCAAAGAAGAAGATATTTTAAGATGTTCACTATTTCCAATCCATATAATTTATAATACAAATCTTTAAGCTCTTTAAAATTTCAAGATTATCACTTAGTTTCATTATATTTGCCTGGTAGTTATAAAGGGGATGATTTAAATTTAAATTAAAAATTAAAAAGCTAGAGTTGCATTAGAACATCACAACAGAATGTTATAGTATGAAGATTAACAGTAATGAGAGTGACGTATGTTTAATTCATATGGATGACTAAAAACAGTAAAATATCATAAATAAAACAATTACAAACAAATCATTAAATACTGAAGAAATTTCGTCTTTATGTTCTTCGTGTGTGTGTGTGTGTGTGTGTGTGTGTGTGTGTGTGTTTGTGTGTTTCTATGTGAGTGTGTCTACGGTTACCTGTCACTATTAAAATCATTATAATTATTATTATGAAAAATTATTAATTATTTGTCATATATGTAATATTCTATAATTTTTTAAAGTATAATGATTTTCAAGATTGTATACATAAATTTTTTTTTTCCAGTTTGTTAAATATATGAATATTTTAATTTCAAAATATTTTTTACTTCAGTTTGTTGAATATATTGTTTGTGAAAATATTGATATTCAACTGGTTTAATATCTTGATGTTCCATATTGTACAAATAATTTTTATTCCTGTTTGTCAAATGTATTCATATCCCAAATTGAAAAATGATACAGTATACTAATTTTGCTGTTAAAGTGATTTTATTGGTAAATTCATAATGATTTTTGACTTTTTAGATTCCATTTATACAGAGAGATATATGGGAAAACCAGAAGACAATCCAGTTGGTTACAAGGTAAAGGGCACTGTTGTTATTTTACAAATGGAAAATAAAATAAGGCAATTCATTAATGTGTATTACATCCATTAAAGTTATATTGGGATGACCCAATTGAATATGTAATTCAAGGCTTTAAATTTAATTGCTAATAAGATATAAAACATATTTAATTTATTTCTTTTTAACAAAAACAAAACTTAGAGTAATATTGATTGATTCATGTACCAATCAACTTACCATAGTAACAAACATCAATAATTGATTGCTGCATTATCCTAACTGATGTCTCTTATATGGCAGACCTATCCACTAACCATAGTAACAAACATCAATAATTGACTGCTGCATTATCCTCACTGAAGTCTCAGATATGGCAGACCTATCCACTAACCATAGTAACAAACATCAATAATTGACTGCTACATTATCTTACTGATGTCTCAGATATGGCAGACCTTTCCACTAACCATAGTAACAAACATCAATAATTGACTGCTGCATTATCCTTACTGATGTCTCAGATATGGCAGACCTATCCACTAACCATAGTAACAAACATCAATAATTGATTGCTGCATTATCCTTACTGATGTCTCAGATATAGCAGACCTTTCCACTAACCATAGTAACAAACATCAATAATTGACTTGCTGCATTATCCTACTGATGTCTCAGATATGGCAGACCTATCCACTAACCATAGTAACAAACATCAATAATTGATTGCTGCATTATCCTTACTGATGTCTCATATATGGCAGACCTATCCACTAACCATAGTAACAAACATCAATAATTGATTGCTGCATTATCCTAACTGATGTCTCAGATATGGCAGACCTATCCACTAACCATAGTAACAAACATCAATAATTGACTGCTGCATTATCTTTACTGATGTCTCAGATATGGTAGACCTTTCCACTAACCATAGTAACAAACATCAATAATTGATTGCTGCATTATTCTTACTGATGTCTCATATATGGCAGACCTATCCACTAACCATAGTAACAAACATCAATAATTGATTGCTGCATTATCCTTACTGATGTCTCATATATGGCAGACCTATCCACCAACCATAGTAACAAACATCAAAAATTGACTGATGCATTATCTTCACTGATGTCTCAGATATGGTAGACCTTTCCACTAACCATAGTAACAAACATCAATAATTGACTGATGCATTATCCTTACTGATGTCTCAGATATGGCAGACCTATCCACTAACCATAGTAACAAACATCAATAATTGACTGCTGTATTATCCTTACTGATGTCTCATATATGGCAGACCTATCCACTGACCATAGTAACAAACATCAAGAATTGATTGCTGCATTATCCTTACTGATGTCTCATATATGGCAGACCTATCCACTGACCATAGTAACAAACATCAATAATTGACTGCTGCATTATCCTTACTGATGTCTCATATATGGCAGACCTATCCACTGACCATAGTAACAAACATCAATAATTGACTGCTGTATTATCCTTACTGATGTCTCATATATGGCAGACCTATCCACTGACCATAGTAACAAACATCAATAATTGACTGCTGCATTATCCTAACTGATGACTCAGATATGGCAGAACTATCCACTAACCATAGTAACAAACATCAATAATTGATTGCTGCATTATCCTAACTGATGTCTCAGATATGGCAGACCTATCCACTAACCATAGTAACAAACATCAATAATTGATTGCTGCATTATCCTAAATGATGTCTCAGATATGGCAGACCTATCCACTAACCATAGTAACAAACATCAATAATTGATTGCTGCATTATCCTAACTGATGTCTCATATATGACAGACCTATCCACTTACCATAGTAACAAACATCAATAATTGATTGCTGCATTATCCTAAATGATGACTCAGATATGGCAGACCTATCCACTTACCATAGTAACAAACATCAATAATTGACTGCTACATTATCCTTACTGATGTCTCAGTTTACATGATATGGCAGATCAATTGGCATGGCTAAATACATTTTTGTTTTTTGAGAAAAATCTAAAATTATTTTACATTTTTCAATGATAGAAGTTTTTACAAGATTGTATAAATGTTATTTTTTTTATTTCTTCAGTTGTTCATCACTCATATCTATGTTTTAAAGTACAGCTTTATTCTTTTTTCTTTGAAATGATATTTTGCCTTTTAAGACTAAAAATGCATGTCATATTTAAACTTTGAGTAATAATTCAGAAAAAAAATGTAATCAGAATAAAATAATGAAGAAATTCACATTTTGTGCCTAGAGATTGTAAATTAGATCTTAAATGGTGTATGTATTCATAAACTCAATATTTTTTTAATTTTTAGAGGACCAATGTGTCAGAAAATGCAGCAAATTTTCAACATTCCCGATTTATGTTGATACATGGTACAGGTGATGGTATGTAATATTTCATGACCAATGTAGTTATAATAATTGGCTTTCTGACAAATGAATTGGTGCTGTTTTTCAAACTTCAGATACCTTAGCTTTTTCTGGGAAATGTCAAAGTTTTTACTAAAAAAGATATTTACAATAAGTACAAATTAATGTATTTCTTTGATTTTAGTCAATGGTTTGTGGCAGTAGGTTACTGAATAGGATGCAATGCTAGCCTGACACTGTAAAAGCAATTTAAATATGTCATCATTGCTAGCTGGACATTGTAAATGCAATTTAAATATATCATCAAGACTTTCATTCTCTCTCTCTCACACACACACACACACACACACTCACCTCATACATAAACTTGCATTCTGTTACCTTATGAAGTTATGATCAATAAAATTTATGTTGTACTGAAGCAATAGTTTAAATTTTCTACAGTATCAAAAATAACATGCACCAAAGCAATCTTAATGTTTTAAAATTTTAATTTCCACATTCTGTGTTTATAAATGGTTTTAATAAATGTCTTATAAACAAATGTCTTAAAATTTGTAGCTTTTTTTTTAAATTTCAATATTCTTTAAAAATCTTAAATGATTTATATTTATATCTTACAAAGTAAATAGATTATTTATTATTATTTCTGTACAAATTAATTTATAGTTTATTATTTACAGATAATGTACATTTCCAAAATTCTGCTCAGCTGATGAAAGCATTGGTCAGTGCTGATGTTTATTTCAGATCACAGGTAAGTCAATGAGAAAAAAAAAAAGTTGTTAACACATATATATTTTCAGATGACTCATAATGTTAAAACTTTTAAAAAAAAAACTTAGTTAATCAGTTAAACATGTGAAATTCCACCAGGGAAGGGTTAGCACATCCTTTCTAGCTAGCTATATCTACCACATAAAAATGAAAATAACTGATTCACAAGTATGATAAACATGTAAGAAAATCAACTCAATTACAAGCTTTATTTTGTGACAAAAACCTGATAAAATTTGATAAAAAAGATTGTTTTGAAATCCTGTCTTCAAAAGGGGTAAAAGGATTTTGGCAATCATCACAATATTGTTGCAAGCACATGTATGATGTTGCTTTATCTAAAACTATCTTGGATATTTTTGACATCACATAATTCCATTTGTTAGTTTTTATAGTGTTTACTTTGCATTTTAACATGGACTGGTATGTTTGTGATTGAATGGGAAATTTTCATCCCAACCAATATTTTCAATGCATGACATTTCAACTATTTTCTTATTAAACTAATTTTAAAATATCACACTTTTCAATCAAGATTAAAGTGGACTGTTGTTGTTTAATGCCAGAGTCAAGATGTTTTACTGATATCAACTTGAAGGCATTTAGTTTTCTCATGGCAGAGAAAATTCCAATTACCTAAACATTTAGACTGTTAGCCTTAGCAAACTTTTCAACCAATCATCTAGACCTTCAGCTTTAGCAAACTTTTCAACCAATCAACGTTTTGGAATAAAAACTTCATAGAGTGTTTAAAGAACCTTAAATATGATTGGTAACATGATTTCTAACATTTAAGACCTCACTGCCATTGAGAACATTTTTTAAATGAGAGTTTTAAACCTTGGGTATTTTGTAAATTAAATATATATTAATTTGTATGAATATTGTTTTCTCTTTTAAGATATATCCAGATGAGCAACATAGTTTAAATGGTGGCAATACACGAAGACATTTATATGATTCAATGGATGACTTTTTAAAAGAGTGCTTCTTTGGACAATCCAAAAAATTTGATTTACGAAATAAAGAAGAACTCCAGAATAGTAAACAGGAACCAATCAATGAGAGTTGAAAAACAGTAACAATTTAAATGTAACAGGAACCAATCAAAGTGCTGAAAACATAAAAAAAATTATTAAACAGGAACCAATCATATGATAACTGAAAATAATCACAATTTCATGATCAATTTAAAAGGAATCAATCGAATGAAATTGCTGAAAACTAAAAAATCTTAAAACAGGAACCAATCAAATGAAAGCTGAGAGCATAGCAATCTGAATTAAACAGGGACCCATCAAATGATAGCTGAAAAAATGAATGATACGAGTTAAACAGGAACCAATTAAATGAAGATGAAAACTTAGTAATCTTGATCAGTTAGAAACAAATCAGAAACAAAACAGATCAAAGCTTAAAACTTCGATATCATGAAAACAAGAAACAAAATCAAAATCATTAAAGTGTTACAACACTCTTAAAATGTTTAGGATGAAAGGATCTTATCAGGCACTGAACTCCTAAATAGTAGTTATTGTGGTCTTAAAATGGCCATAGCTATTGCAGACAAACTGAATAAGTCTGATGTGAGTAGTTTGTCTGGAATAGCTGCTGCAGTTATTAAATCATAATTACCATATCTCAAAACTTGCAACTTATGTATATTGAAAATATAAATGTAATGTATTGTTTATGTTAAATAGAGGAAACAGATTAAATGTAAATATCAAATAATTAAATTCTAAAATGGTTAGTTTTCAATTAAATTTATTGGTTGCAATATAATCAGTGGGGATTGGTTAAAATATGATCAGTGGGGATTGGTTAAAATATTATCAGTATTGATTGGTGTTTTGATTGGTTGAAAAAAAATCAATATCAAATGGCTTCTAAAGTAGTTCTGCGGTTTGAAGTACAAATTCAAATGTTTGAATGAATACATACAAACATTTGTTGTCATGGTAACATTAAGTTTTGTTGTGGTAGTGCCACTTGTGGTAACTTGCACTTTTGTTGTGATGTATTTACAAAGTGTTTGGTCCCAAATAGTCTAACAAAAATGTTTGTTGTTCACCTTGAATAATTATGATATATAAGTTTACTAGGTTTCTGTTTCTAATAAACTTATAAAGAAATTGAAGTATCTCAACAAAGACTAAAGATGTTACTGATTGCATTTAAGATAAAATCAGAAATGTTGTGTAACCATTTTTGTCAAAGGATGTAATAACAATAATGTTACTGTTAAAGAAGTCACTGCAAGCACATATAATTTTATCATTATAATTGTAGCTGGTATCCAAGGTAAATTACTTTTTTTATTGAAATCCAGAGAAACTTTGTCTGGAGACACTCAAGCTTTATTACAAAAAGGTTAATCGGTGAGGAAAGCATGGTCTTGTCACAAAACAAAGGACATATAGTGACAAACTGTCCTTAAAATGCTAGAAATGTTGCAGTATCAATGTAAATGGAATCATGTCAAACACTGTTAAAGAAAAATTGATAAAAATTACCATTATACAGGTTGTACAGAAGTATTGATACACTGTTAGTATACAAATGGTGACAAGATATAGTTTGTTCCTTGACACTTTATTCCAAAACATTTTTTAAATTAATCATTTTCATGTGAATGTTCATATTGTTTGATAATTATTGATCAAACTACTAGATAATTAAGTTTTCAGTGTTATCTGAGTTATTTACAAATTGTTTATTGCTAAAAAATTTAATAAGTGTTCTCTTGTGGCAGTCTTTCAAATTACATAGTATAAACTGGTTATCTCTACATTATAAAATCATGCATTGCACATTTACAATGAAGAGCCTTTTAGTTTCAATGAAAATATTGTAGTCTGTTTCAGGTAATCACTCTGTTTTGTTTCTTAAAAAATGTCCATTTCAGGGGCAATCCAAAATTTATTGAAAGGGTGGTAAGAATTTTTATTATACAATATTGCAAGCATCGAAGGAGCAGGGGTATTTGGGTTGTTTAAGGCCCTCAGCAGGTTCTGGACAGAGCCTTGATGAGCGCCCAAGTAGCAAAGTGGCAAAGTCGCCTGCAAAAAAAAAAAAATCACATTGCTGGGGACATTTCTCTCTCTCTCTCTCTCTCTCTCTCTCTCTCTCTCTCTCTCTCTCTCTCTTTAAGGAGAGTTGCAACCCTCCCAACCCCCTTGATTCCACCAATGTATTTGAATACTATTTTTCTGTTAGTGATACAAGAGAAATGAGTTATGTGCTGCGTCAATTTTAAAACAAAATGTCATATTTACCAATCAAAGATTTTTTAAAAATCAATAAATGTTGAGGAGGTAACCATATAAATTAAATAAATGTTTCTTTAAAAGTAGCATTCTTTAAAATGTAATCAACGAATGTAGTTAGAATAATTTATTCACTTATATACTAGTATATATATACATTTATATACCTGAGAGTTAGACTGTGTGATGTAACCTATCAAACAATCATTTGCCTGATATTAATTTATGACTTATTGTTGTTTTTTACTTTGTTGGTGTAAACATTGATGGTTTTTATGCACATGTATGGGTATTAAATTTCATTTCACATTTATATCAATAACTTTACTAATCTAGTCAGCAGTAAATATATAAAATTAGTACAATTAAGATATTTTTACTTAGCAGTCCTAGGCTTTCTAACTACCTTCACCTTAATTTAACTGTATGGTATGTATCCATCTTTAAGGGACAAATAAATATGTATTCCATAGTCAGTTTGTATTCTTATTAAGGTTCTTTATTGCTAAATTATAATGAAGTAATGGGACATAAATGGACAGCTGACCTTCATGTAGTAAAGGGACATTAATGGACAGCTGACCTTAATGTAGTAAAGGGACATAAATGGACAGCTGACCATCACGTAGTAAAGGGACATAAATGGACAGCTGACCTTCACGTAGTAAAGGGACATAAATGGACAGCTGACCTTCATGTAGTAAAAGGAACATAAATGGACAGCTGACTTTCATGTAGTAAAGGGACATAAATGGACAGCTGACCTTCATGTAGTAAAAGGAACATAAATGGACAGCTGACCTTCATGTAGTAAAGGGACACAAATGGACAGCTGACCTTCACGTAGTAAAGGGACATAAATGGACAGCTGGGACATAAATGGACAACTGACCTTCACGTAGTAAAGGGACATAAATGGACAGCTGACCTTCATGTAGTAAAGGGAAATAAATGGACAGCTGACCTTCATGTAGTAAAGGGACATAAATGGACAGCTGACCTTCATGTAGTAAAGGGACATAAATGGACAGCTGACCTTCACGCAGTAAAGGGACATAAACTGGACAGATGACCTTCATGTAGTGAAGGGACATAAATGGACAGCTGACCTTCACGTAGTAAAGGGACATAAACGGACAGATGACCTTCATGTAGTAAAGGACATAAATGGCCATCTGACCTTCATGTAGTAAAGGGACATAAATGGACAGCTGACCTTCATGTAGAAACAGGAACATATATGGACAGCTGACCTTCATGTAGTAAAGGGACATAAATGGACAGCTGACCATCATGTAGTAAAGGGACAGGGACATCTGACCTTCACTTGGAGGACTGGCTTCTATTACAGATTTTTTTCTGTATATAATTATTATTTACATTCCATGTCTTGTGTCATAGTTAATATCACAATAACTATTAGGGTCTTTGTTGACTATACTATACATATTTGGTTACTTTTTAATTCTATGGGTTCTTCATGCATACCATGGAATCAGCATCGCTTAACAACTTTATGAATAATGTTTATGTCACAAATTTTTCAGTCATTTTTATTATTAATAAATGACTTTCATAGTTGAACAATAAACTATAAGATGTACTACATTATACAACAATGAACCCCCTTTATAAATTGATGTATGTAATGTTTGTCACAAATTCCAACTGATTACTATATAATTTAATAAATCTCTCATAAATGTCTAATTTTTTCTAAGTATTAGAGGTATTTGTCTGTGCAAGGTTAAAAATTGTACCAAAGCTAATTAGATTGGGGATCCAATTGAACTGATACAATTAGATTATTCAAATCTATTTCTATCCATGATTGGACAATTAATCTTCAGAATATTTTTGCTTAGTCTGTTTTTTCTGCATTTCATTCTTCCATTGTGCAAATCATTTAAAATGTTGAGTATAAAAAATTTGTATTTCATATGAATAATGCTAATTAATTTTTAAACTTATTTAATGTAAAGAAAGTTAAATCAGACTTAATAAAACAAAGGTAAATAATGCAGAATGTTTTCAGTGATGTGCATAAAATGTTTTAAAATATCTTAAATTTGCTCAAAATTTTTTTAGAAACTTCGTTGTTCTGATTTAATAAAATTTGTTTCTCACATTTTTGTGAATGTTGATTGGTTGATTTTTTTTTTTTTCTAACCTATTATTAGTAATTGTTTATTATTTATTTTTCTTGAATTATGATTATTTTGTGATCAAAGCTGTAAAATCAAATTCAGGCAGCTTATCTGTTGTATACTTTTGTGTCTATACTCTGATTTTTGTTATTAGTTGATTTTCTATAAAATATTGTGATGTATTAACTTAATTAAACCAGAATTTTATAATGTTGTTGAACTTTATCTAAGTTAGATTCTAGTTGCTATTAGATAAAAATATTTGTTTCTAAATAGATATAACATGTTTATCCTGTCTTAATAAAGACAAAGTTATTCTTTATGTCGTAAAAATTTAAAATTCATCTGAAATATTAAATAATTTTGGAATGTTAAATGCTTGGAAATGTTTAATGCTTGGAAATTCTTTCATAATGTTTTTATACGCCCGTCTACGACGGGACGTATTATGGTATGGCGCAGTCCGTCTGTCCGTCCGTCCATCCGTATGTCCACATGTCGTACACTAACTCAAGAATGCTTTGAGCAGTTTTAATAAAACTTTTGTGAAATGTTTGTATCTAAGGCAGAAAGCTCCCTTTCGTTTTTGAGATTCGTATCTTTTCTCGTTGCAGAGTTATTGGCCTTTAATTGTCAAATTTTTGGCATTTTTTTTTAGCGCTTTGAACAATTTGAATGAAACTTTTGGTGTCCATGGCAGAGAGCTCCCTTTTATTTTTAAGATTCCTTTTTTGGTCACTGTGCAGTTATGAGACTTTAGTTGTCATATTTAAGGCATTTTTTGCATGTTGTATAATAACTCAAAAATGCTTTGAACAATTTGAATGAAACTTTTGTGTTATATTGGTATCCATGGCAGAGAACTCCCTTTTATTTTTTAGATTCGTATGTTTTCTTGTTGTACAATTATTGGCCTTTAATTTTTAAATTTTAGGCATTTTTTTATGTTGTAACTCAAAAATGCTTTGAACTTTTTTATGAAACTTTTGTGTTATATTTGTCCTATAATCAAAAAGGTTTGTGAATAAACATTGAGAAATAAATTTGCTACTTTTGTTTTAAAAAAATATGTTTCAGCTAAATGTCAAGTTGTTTAAGACATTAAAAAAGAAGTTTAAATATCTGACGGGCGTATCATGCGCTCTAGGCGCAGCTGTTTATTAAACTTTTTCAGACTGGTAGCTCCTACTCATCAAGGTATACTTGTAGATTTTGATTCGTTTAGATTTAAATACCAATAAATTTTAATAACATTTGTAATGTTTTGTCAGTTCATGTCTGGCGAAAATATGCTTGTACATATTTAGCATAAAAAGTTATGGTGGGTATTCATTTGTAATGTAAATAATGATAAATAGCCTTTTTATATATAGATTCTAAATGTACATTGTGTTTGCCAACATACCACATGAAATCTATTAAAGCTTGTGTAAAATTACTTATTCCATAAACAATAACATATCTATATTTTTGCTGTTAAAACAACATTGGTGGGAATATTTGTAACAACGTTTCCAGTATCACTCTTTAGGAGCATATTTAACGTGGTATGCTGTCAAAAACCATCCCAGTAAATATTTCACAAGTATTAGATTATCACCCTGACTTCATATTTATTATACATTAACGTTTAATATTAGTCATAAATGATAATACACTGCCAATGAGTTACATTTGTTACAGAATTTTGTTTAGACGATGATTTCATTTTCCTTTCTAAAAGTTCTTCATATGTTTAATTTGTTATGTATTTTTAATCCTAAAGATTTTTTTTAATGTAATAAAACTGGCCTAGCGTGTAGTTTTCATTTTATAGTTTTACAAAAATGGTAAAACCTTTAAATCAAAATATCCACATCTTGATGACAAATCTGTTATTATTATTTTAAATATGTTTTTGTTTGATTACATAAAATGTATATTGGAAGGTTTGTGTTTGATAAAGCAATTGGTCTATACTTACCTGATTACTAACTAAACTGACCTGATTACTAACTACACTGACCTGATTACTAAACTGACCTGATTACTAACAAAACTGACCCGATTACTAACTAAACTGACCTGATTATTAACTACACTGACCTGATTACTAATACTGACCTTATTACTAACTACACTGACCTGATTACTAAACTTACCTGATTACTAACTAAACTGACCTGATTACTAATACTTAGCTGATTAATAACTAAACTGACCTGATTACAAACTTAACTGACCTGATTACTAATACTGACCTGATTTCTAACTAAACTGACCTAATTACTAACTAAACTGACCTGATAACTAATACTTACCTGTGCCTTTATGATTATACATAAATTCGTGGATACTTTTGGAAGAAATAGTCTAGATAATTGTTTATTTGAAAAACGGACTTCTGTTGACGAATGGTATAATCAATTACTTTAATATCACAGATTTACTGACTGGATAACAACAACTCCATAGTTGACAGAATCTTGTCTGGGAAAATTTGTCAGTAACCTTGCAGAACGTTAGTAGTTCTCTGCGACCACACCAGTTTCATCCATCATGTCTTAGCTAACTGCCTATGTAGGTGGAATACATTTACCTAGGTATAACTCCGGAACCACTTTAATCATATTGAGGTAGTGATTTTATTTTTGTTATTCTTTGTCATGTCTATTTCTGTATGAAATCACTGTTAATTCTTCTATGAAGTAATCAAAAACATAAAGTATTGAGATGATATATTTAAAACTAATTACGTTACCCTTTTGTTTTCTCTATTTTATTATTACAATCTTTCAATAAAGTTATAAATACATAAATGATTGAGTTATTTTGTTTATACATGTATTATAGTTTGCTTCCATGATGTTACAACAGGTAACTGTTATTTTTCTGTGTCCACACGGTAATTGGACATTTAGATATCGTTTTAAAGGTGGTAATTGTTAAACGGTTGAGTTTTGGTCCGACTCGAAGGGCTATTATTTAAAAAGAACTGTTTTGACCTTTTTAGTTGTAATAATAATAATAATAATGATAATTATAGTAATTGAATAATGTTTGTGAAAATGTACATCGTAAAACCACTATATTACGCGGCAGACATTTTCATAATGTTATCCATGATTAAAACACTTGTTATCTTTCATGTGTATGGCCAAGTTATTTTTTGTACTCTGACAAGGATGTAAAATCTGTCATGTCAGACGATAAATAGCTTTCCATATATCCCTGAATGGATACTTGAAAATCATATATTGCTTTTGTAATTTAAGAGCAAAAACATTATCTCTCCAGATGTTTTAACCAGGTTGAAATCCAAGACTTGATAAAGATATATCTGTTGATCTTTGTGAATGTCCTGTCCGTAGAAACTCAATTCATTGATTTCTTCTATTCTTTTTTGATAAAACATACATCTTAACCACTGGATCAATTCATCAAAATATAAATGCAGCGCAATTCCTTATTCTTGATAAATGATGCATGTTAAATACTCGTATTATGGATTCTATCCCAATGACAAATATTTTCTCTAGTAGAATGTATTATCTCGCGGCATCGTGTTTCTCCTTGAAGTAGGAAAACCAGATCCTTTCTATATCCATTTAGAATGTAGTGGCAAACCTTAAGGAATAAAAGTCAATCGGCGAAAGTCAATAAAGCGAAAAATCAAAATCTGAAAAAAAACATGTTTCATTATTTTACATTTTAAATAAAGACTGAAAAAGGTATAAATTGCAACGTCCTACGGCGGTCCTAAGAGCGCGACGCAAAAGCGAAATGTGGAATATTTTATTGTATAAGAATTCAAAGTTTCTCAAATTACAAAGGTAATGCCGGAAATATCCAAACAAGACAAGAAAAAACAAGACAAAAACACGTTTGGGTCACTTATTACTTTTTAAAAACTTTTAACACCGAGCTGAAGACCAATTGAGTTGAAAGAGTAGTCATGAAGAATCACCCATCAACCCCGATACTTGCTCATTTTCTACGGTTGATTTCGGTATAGGAATCAGGTCATATACACCCGAACCAGTAGATTTTCGGTCATTTCCGACAACACTTGTAACGTAGATTGTGTTAAGATGCTAATCATTTACATGTTTATATACAAACTTGTATCTTAGATAGGTTTAATAAATTAAGTGAAAAATGAGAGTCTGAGGAAGTTTGGATTTAGGTTTAAACGGTACAATGCGTGATGAAACAAAACAATAAGAATGTTACTTTTTAAGAATTTTTGAACACGTATTGACAGTCAAACGGTATAATACTAGGTGTGTTCAGAACATCGAATGAATTACATGCCTAATCCAAAATAAAATATAGGTTTGATAAGGTTATTAATTTGAAATTTTTATAAAAACTGCGATGATTTTAATATATGATAATTGGCTTAAAGTTTGCCAATAAGCACTGTTTTGAAAAAGAGAAAAGAACAAATGCTCACTGTAAAGGCCTAGACCTGTATCAGAATGCAGTCAAATCTGTTAATACTACTGGGATTTCCAATAAAAGGTCGTCATTAGCTTGTTATATGTCTGTCAGTACATAGATCATTTCATCATCGGTAATTTTGCTATAAAACTGAGATAAAAAGATTAAAACGCAAGGTTTAAAGAGTAAACAGGGGTAAATGGGAGTAAACAGGAAATTTAATAGATTAGTTAATGTATTTTACTTATGGTAAGTTCAATATATGCGGTTTGAAAAAATAAATAAAATAAAACAAAAATTATGACTCTAGAATGATTTAACGATTTAACGGCGAAAATGGGTATGCACATAAGCGATATTGTTCCATACACGTCAAACAGGCTATATTAAAAAACATTCAGCTCTTCAAACTGCATCTATTGAACTTCCTGTAGGCTAAATAAGTTACTTAACTTCGCTATAATTCCTCACATTTACTCCCGTTTATTACCTTTACTCCCGTTTATTCTTTATACCTATCTCTTCTTCGCTCGGGGCTTGAACCTTCAACGCTCCCATTATGTCTTGATAAAACAAATAAATAAACATAAAATCCCCCCTCCACTTTCATAAAATTCTTGTTCCGCCCCTGCACGTCATAATCGAACTGAACAGGTACAGTGTCATTTACAATTTTTAAACAATTCATCTTATAACAATTTTTGCTGAAGAACAGAGGTTGTGAAATGAAAATTCAGAATTAAAATTAAAATTTTAAAAAATCTGCAATTAAAAGTGTATTTAAAAACATTGTTTCAGCATCTTATTTCTGGATTTCCTTTGAAATTATGTCCCATCGATAAAACGTTCCATTTGAATAAAAAATTATTGCTGGAATGTTTGTATCTTAACTGATTTATAAAAATGTGTGTTCTTTAAAGAGTGTTCTCAGTAGATTAAAGTTTTGTTAATCACAATTTAAACAGCTTTTTAAAAAAATTGGAAATTAAGATTAACAGAATGACGACATTCTGCATATAAGATGATTTCAGCTTGGCACTGTGGTAGCCGAGTGGTTTAAAGGGTAGCCTTCAAACCTTACTCATCTTACTCCGTGTGTTCGATTCCTCTTATTTCATGGTGGTACTGTGGCGGCTCAGTGGTTTAAAAGGTAGCCTTCAAAACCTACTCATCTCACCACTGTTTGTTCGAATCCTCGTCAATGGCCTTTACTGGTTGACTCGGGTAAAATGATCTGAGATGTTTATCTGCCACATTGCTAGTACGATAAAAGGAAGTTTTATGTGTATTAGTACAATATAAATTAGACCCATTTGCACATAGTCACGCACATGACCTTGTGCATTAATTGATTATTGAGATTAAAACAATTTCTTGTCAAAAAAGCTTTTAAATTTTTTTGAGAAATCGAATTCCTTCCGTGACTCTGTTAAAAAGTGAGATAATCAAAATTTCGTCTTAACTTTGCGAGCTAACAGGCTTACAGCTTCCCAGTACTTTCAGTACTTTGATTAGATAAGGTTTTACGAACTAAAATGGGTTGAGAGATAAAAAAAATAAATAAATAAAACCCCTAAAACCACAGAACCATACAAAATCAAGAGTACATCTAAAATTGTTCTATAAAAGTTTTAGATATATCTCTCTTCTCTTTTTTATTTTTATTTGTTTTTTATGTCCATCGTTAACCAAATAAGCGACTCAAAATGAAATGTTCGGCAATGATTGACGAACCTTTCTCACCTTAAGCTTATAAAAAATATATAATTAAAACAAAGATTGAAGAAAAACACTTACAAGAATAACAAAAATAAATCATTTAATATCAAATGTTACCAACAAGTATTTAAATCTACCGTTTTAAATGCCTATATCACCCAAATGTGACAAGCGTGAAATGTTTTATGTAACTTTATTCCAAGTAACGTATCTACGTTAATGTATTGTTTAAGATTGGATAGTTCTATGTAGTTTGTGGTTAATTGTCTCATTTTCAAGTCTATAAATCATAATTTGCTTTTCTACGCACGTGCCATTCCCATGCTGGATAAAGGTTCACCACGGAGCTCTTGTGCTTCTTGAACGAGAGCACAGAAAGGACAAAATGCCACTATAATTAAGTCATTGCACATCGTCCCCTCAATATTTTGTTGTTCTCGTATTCTTCCTCGAATATTTACAGCAGCCACCAGATGGATGATTGGGAACATGTATGTCAAGGCTGAAACGAGAAAACAATACTTCTTTTATCTTTCAAAAAACAATAATCAATGTAATATTTAGTTTAACAAATTTTAAAGCGTCTTTTCAATCAATTAGATGCGACCACAAACACTTCCTTTCATATGGTACTTTAAGAAGTAAAAAGCTTGATGTCAGGACATCTGCAAATAATCAAAGTCCAGTAACTCTTCATGACGCGTTCAGTTTATATCGTTGGTAACATGAAATGGTTCAGTCACAGTTCATGACACGTTCAGTTAATGCCGTTTACTATATACAGGTGTCCAGACAACACTTCAAAACAGGTTCAGTAAACGACGTTTACTGCTTTGACACACACACACACACACACACACACACACACACACACACACACTTTTTGCTTTCGTTTTATGCGGTTTACTGTATAACTTTTTAGATGCGTAGACACAATCAGTAATTGTCAATAATTGTCGTTTGCTGCATGAAGACGACCACTTATTCATTACCAAATTATGAAAAAATACACCTAAAGCGGGCGAAATCCGATGTCCAAAATTTGTTTATATTTTTCGTTGTGACGTAGATTTTATTTTTAAAAAAAACCGTGCGATATATGCCCGTATACTCACCACAGCAACAACATCCTTCGCCAATAGCTTCAGCATTTTTACCAAAGGTGTAACATGGTATTAGATATGTAACTATACACAATCCTAAATTATCGAAACATCCTAAAAGCCCATGTTTCCACATTTTCTTTTTTATTATTTTAAACAAAATATATATTTAAAAAAAAAACTTCCGCATGTAAATATATTAGAGAGATATCATGTGATGATGTCGAAATCACGTGTTGTATCTTTATGTCACATGCTTTTTGGGTCACCGTTAATCCATATAAGTATTATGTCGACAGATTCTTTATACGTAAAGTTTATATTTGTTATGTGTAACTTCTCCCACGATGAAGTAGATAAATCAAACTTTATAATCAATATGCTAATAACAAAGGTCAGATGTTTAAGGAAACTTTTAGCGAGTTATTGCACTCTTCACTAATAGAAACTATATCATTTACACGTTTTCTGTAGGGTTGAACTTTAAATTAGTTTAAAAATAAGTGAATCGGGAAGTTAAACAAAGTTTTTTTGTTTTTTAAAAAAAAAAAAAAAAAAAAAATCATGAAGTGACGAAAAATATTTTTGTTGATATAGCTGTTGATATAGCTGTATACAATAAGAGATCTTGCAACAGATATAAATGTAACATATTTAGTCAACAATTTTCTGTACTTTGTTATGATGAAAAAGTTATACTTGTAATATCTCTCTCTCTCTCTCTCTCTCTCTCTCTCTTCTCTCTCTCTCTCTCTCTCTCTCTCTCTCTCTCTCTCTCTCTCTCTCTCTCTCTCTCTCTCTCTCTCTCTGAATGTATGTGTTTGAAATTTCATTGGTTACATTTTGATATTTAATCTACAGGAGTCGTGGTACGATTGTCCACGCAAACAATCTTTTAACAGATTTTATCAATTTAAAGTAAAGTTTCTTTTCAGATCTGATAAAGTGCATACTAGTAGGTAACAGAAACTAACAAAGTAGATTATAAAATTTACCCTTTAGAGATGTTTGTCTTGTTTCTATTGGTATAGATCGCTTGATCTTTTTGTATTAACTATACATTTAAAAATCAAATATATATATATAACTTCTCTGGATTTTCTCAATTTCATTAGACAATGCTGGTCTCGTGGTGACCTAATAAAGTCAACGAGTTATTTTCCTTAATGAGCGTGAATTGCTACAGCTTTTAGTAAAAAAAACGTCATACTTAAAAACGATATAAACGAAGAGATGTGATAAATATGAACAGAATATTTTATTTTAAGGAAAAATAATAGTATATTTCTTTTGGACGGAAATTGATGTCAAGTTAAATTGATCATCATTTTGTCATACAGAATGACTTGACTCCCAGATCAGCCGTCAGTCTTATGTTGCTATATAAATGCATATTTAAAATGAATCTTAAAAAAAAAAAATTCTTTGGACGTTTGGAAGATTTCATTATTACAGAGTGTGTGAATACCTTGCTTGTTTTAACGAAGTTAATTTTAACAAAAGTGTAACATGTTTGGTTGACGGAAAGTGTGTGTTAACCCAAAGTCGCAAATAAATTACTAATTTAAATTAAAACAATTTTACAATCAACCAACCAATTCATATGAATCAATATATTGTTTCTTACATTGATATGACATATCTACTAGTTTTGTTTATTTGCCAAGTGACCACGTAATACTAATTGGCAGCTTACAGATAGAAGATTATCAAAATCCGGCGTGAATAAAACTCAATATTACAAAGTCTAAACTAAGACTATTTTCCAGTTTGTATGTTAAACACAAAAAGTTTTACTGATCAGTGAAATAAGCTTCTCTTAGACAAGATATATTATACATCATACCAATACTTTGACAATATTTTCCTAAACACACAATTAATCTTTTATGGCGGTATCCCAAGAAATGTTCATCATGTAGATTTTTGTTAGTGTATGCATAGCTGCTGAAATACAGAGCGAACTCCGTGTTTTGACTTTATTTAAAGTTATACATATTAAGTAACACTCTATTGCCCGGATTCGGCCCCACTAAGCTACCTCGGTTAGAGTATTTATGTAAACTTGCTAACAGTCACACTGGCATGCCTCTGTCAGAATTTAAACAGAATGTGATCTTTATCGAGGTAGCAGCACAATTATTAGTCATGATGATGGTAAATGGACACCTGTTGTTGATAAACATGATTCTCCATTGTATATACAAGTACCAGACTTTGAGTCTGAAAATTGATATAGACAAATCACACAACACTTATCGACCCCACACCAGTAAATTTCCTGTATTCCTCAGATGAAAGTATAATCTCGCATTTAATCTGATTCATTTTTAACAACGCATTCATTTATGTTGTTCTTAAAGAGACTGAAGTGCAAACCACCCTACCAAGTACAGAGACTGTAAATCCAACCACCTTACCAATTATAGATAATGTAGATCCAACCACCCTCCCAATTACAGCTGTTGTAGATCCAACCACCCTCCCAATTACAGCTGCTATAGATCCAACGACCTACCAATTACAGCTACTGTAAATACAACCAACCTACAAATAACAGCTACCGTAGATCCAACCACCCTACCAATAACAGCCACTGTAGATCAAACCAACCAACCATTTAAAGCTACTGTAGATCCAACCACTCCACCAAATACAGCCACTGTAGAGCCAACAACCCTACTAATTACAGACACTGCCAATCCAACCACCCTACCAATAACAGCTACTGTAGATCCAACAACTCTACCAAATACAGCCACTGTAGATCCAACCACCCTACCATTTACAGCCACTGTAGATCCAACCACACTATCAATTACAGCTGCTGTAGATCCAAACACACTACCAATTACAGCCACTGTAGATCCAATCACCCTACCATTTACAGCCGCTGTAGATCCAACTACCCTACCAATAACAGCTACTGTAGATCCAACAACCCTACCAATAACAGCGTCTGTAGATCCAATCACCCTACCATTTACAGCCACTGTAAATCCAACCACCTTACAAATTACTAATACTGGAGCTAAAACCACCCTTCCGATTACAGCTACGGTAGATCAACTAACTCTACCAATTAAAGCTACTGTGGATCGAACCACCCTACCATCAACAGCCACTATAGATCCAACCACCCTACCATTTAAAGCTACTGTAGACCTAACCACCCTACCAATTACAGCCACTGTAGATCAAACCATCCAACCAATTAAAGCTACTATAGAACAAACCACCCTACCAACTAAAGCTACTCTGGATCCAACTACCCTACCAACTTAAGCTACTGTAGATCCAACAACCCTACCAATTACAGCCACTGTAGATCAAACCACCCTACAAATAACAGCTACCGTAGATCGAACGACTCTACCATTTACAGCCACTGTAGATCAAACCACCCTACCAATTTCAGTTACTGTAGATCGAACGACTCTACCATTTACAGCCACTATAGATCAAACCACCTAACCAATTACAGCTACTGTAGATCGAACGACTCTACCATTTACAGCCACTATTGATCAAACCACCCTACCAATTACAGCTACTGTAGATCGAACCATCCAACCAATTAAAGCTACTATAGAACAAACCACCCTACCAACTAAAGCTACTCTGGATCCAACTACCCTACCAACTTAAGCTACTGTAGATCCAACAACCTACCAATTACAGCCATTGTAGATCCAACCACCCTACCAATTACAGCTACTGTAGATCCAACCACACTATAAATTACAGCTGCTGTGGATTCAAACACACTACCAGTTACAGCTACTGTAGATCAAACCACCCTACCAATTACTGATACAGTTGATCCAACCACCCTACCAATTACAGCCACTGTAGACCAAACCAACCTACTAATTAAAGCTACTGTAGATCAAACCACCCTACCATTTACAGCCACTGTAGATCAAACCACCCTACCAATTACAGCTGCTGTAGATACAACCATCCTACCAATTACAACCACTATAGATCCAACCACACTATCAATTACAGCTGCTGTAGATACAACCACACTACCAATTGCAGCTTCTGTAGATCCAATCGACCTACCAATTACAGCCACTGTAGATCAAACCAACCAACCATTTACAGCTACTGTAGATCCCACCACCCACCAATTACAGCCACTGTAGATCAAACCAACCAACCATTTAAAGCTACTGTAGATCCAATCGCCCTACCAATTACAGCCACTGTAGATCAAACCAACCTACCATTTAAAGCTACTATAGATCCAACCATCCTACCAATTACAGCTGCTGTAGATACAACCACCCTACCAATTACAGCCACTGTAGATCCAACCACACTATCAATTACAGCTGCTGTAGATACAACCTCACTACCAATTGCAGCTACTGTAGATCCAATCGCCCTACCAATTACAGCCACTGTAGATCAAACCAACCTACCATTTAAAGCTACTGTAGATCCTAACCACCCACCAATTACAGCCACTCTAGATCAAACCAACCTACCATTTAAAGATACTGTAGATCCAATCGCCCTACCAATTACAGCCACTGTAGATCAAACCAACCTTTTTTGACGATATCTAATTATAAGCAGGCAATAGACGTGCATTTGAACAAAAAAATTATTTTAGCACCTAACAAAACCTTACACAAAGTAAACTTTTGAAATTTCGCATTTTTCACATAAAATGAGATGTCGATTATTACAGAATTATCAGCTTATCGCATAAAAAAAAGACAGTCATATTTTGTGATTTCAATGGACATGTACACGTAAGAACACATTTTTTCGACTCAATACTTCAACAGTTAAAAGGAATAATGGAAGAGAAACATCTATATTTAAAAAACATACGTGATAGTTTTGTTTTTGCCAGCATTTCAATCAAATTTCCGTTACCATGGCAACAAAAATTGCAAAAATCTGATCAAGACCGTGAAAGAGCATGATATTTTACTATTAATATATTTCATGTAAGATAAACAGAGGTGCAACCCAGTTTTATTCGTTTTGTTATAAAATGTATAATAGTAGAACTGTAAGTTACAGATTGTTTTAAAATTTTTATTCTATCACTTAAAATAAATAACTCTTAGTTTCAAAACTTGAAGCAATCTTGCATTTTGAAGAAACCGGAGATAACAAATACTGTAGTCTTTTCCCCAAACCCCCCCCCCCCCCCCCCCAACTGAATCAATTTGTATAATTATACCAAACGTCATTCTATTTTTTTAATTTCCTTGTAAGTCAATATTCGTTACCATGATAACAGAATCAGCGAATTTGGTTTAATTGTGGGAAAACCCATGTGCTTTCACTTGTGTAAAGCTAGCCCGCAATTCTCATCGAAAACGGCCAGCCCGCAATTCTATTTTTTTCCCATAGAAGATAATATTTCATTCCAATTATCAATCAAATAAACAATATTACATCAATACAAGGTTCAGAAGCAGAAAATACCTTTCTAAAAAGACCACCTGTATATTAAGACCACAAGACTAATTTATCAACGAAAGACGGAAAATTACGCCCCGAGCGTAAAACGCTTTTTCCCATCGAGGCCTTTCTGTCACAGATTCAACTATCCAAGTAGAAGATTTGGTGAAAATTGCAAGAACCCTAGAGGGGTAGAACAGTTCTAACAAGAGCTCAAAAGTCAGATACCCCCTCCCGAAGAATGAAATTTTGAATAAAGGTTCAGGTTGAAGTAGCGTATCTGGCGTCAGACGCTTTTCCCAATCTAGGCCTTTCTGTCATAGATTCAGCTGTCCAAGTAAAAGATTTGGTGAAAATTTCAAGAACCCTAGAGGGGTAGAACAGTTCTAACAAGAGCTCAGAAGGCAGATACCCCTATATTTAGAATTTTTATAGTTTATATGACATAGGGGACATAGATAACGCCTGTCTAAATTCTAATTTTCACATTAAGTTTGTGTAGAGGAGCCGTATGTAGTTTCCTTATAATATTTATTTCTTAATTCATATATGAATTAGATAACAAATGTGCAGTTTTCACAGAACAGGTAAACAACCCGTGTTTTAATCAGATCGACAGTAAGCATAAAGTAATTTACGGTATTAGTTAATTGTATACAGCGGTACTTGTTTTTAAAAGCTTAATAAATTGGATAGCATAGAAACCAGCCTTGGAAGATTTGAATCGGATGTGTCGGAACTTAAAGCACAGGTAACACATTTTGAAGCAAGTTTGTCATTTTTAAATGAAAAGTTCGAAGAAACTACGACAGCTACAACAACATTGAATAGCAAAATAAATGATATGGAGAGAAATTCTGAAATCTTGTTTGCGGAAACGCAGGACCTTAAACATGAATTTATGGGATTAAAAACAAACATAACAACTTGAAAAGATAAAAATGTTGAATTTCAACCTAGGAGCATGCAGGACAAGCAATCTCATTTTTTCAGGAATAAACGAGACTAATGGAGAGGATGCTGAAAACGTTCTAAACGACTTTTTGGATACAAAAATGGGAATATCAAATATTGGATTCCACTGGGTTCATCGAATCGTTAAAAAAATACCCGAAAAAAAAACAGACCAATCGTCGCAAAATTTGTGAATTTCAAAGATAGAAAAACCGTAAGAAAAACTGCTAAAGTGGCATTAAATGACAATGACTGTAGACAATATGGCGTGAATGAGCATTTCCACAAGGGGGTAAATGAAAAACGTCGGAAATTATATCCTTATTTCAAAACTGCTAAACAACAAAAGAAGAAAAAAGCAGTACTCCTTTATGACAAACTCTCCTCTTTATCGGATAACAATGATAGAACATGCATGGAAATAGATCAAGGACAAACAAGTGGACAACACAAGAATGATCATATACTTTCACCAAACGCGAAACCGTTTCAACCGAAAGGACGTACAATGAGAGACAACTCGAATACGCAAAATAACAGAATACGCACCATCGCTAGGAAAATCATGGGGGAGATCGTGAACTTTTTCAGTGACAATAGAAATTTAATAAATAACTCCGACTCTTCTCAGTCTGTACAGACTGATTATGAAAAACGTGAAGTTAAGGAAGATTTAAAAATATTATCATTAAATGTATGTGGTTTAAAACGACGAATTAATTATCCAGAATTGATACTTGTGACTTACTCTGTCTTACAGAAACAAAAACTGATGATAGTGATACTATTACTCATGATAATTTTTAATTCTATAGGAAAAACCGTTGTGATTTTACAAATTTTCGCTTGGGGGGGGGATTATTCGTGGATACAAGAAAACATTATCAGATTAATTATATGTAACGGCGATCATTTTTTAAAACAAAATACACCGTTATTTTGTTCAATATTTTAAATATTCATGTTCAATTTGTTGCCTATGTCAACTCGCTTATTCTTTTCAACTCTAACATACCTCATAAATGGTGTTTTATAGTACTATTTTTATTTATAAGTCTTTTTACTTATATCCAAGTCACATTTTTTTGTCCGCCATTTTGCTAATCCAGTCAAGGTCTGTACGCATCAGTCATTTTGATTGGTTGTAACGTTGGCTAAACGTGGTATTCATTGGTCAATGGTGTAATCACTTTCATTGGTTTTCTAGGTCTCGGGCGATATATTCACGGGTATAAAAGCAGGTGTTTTTCCGTGATCTGTCACTTGGGGAGACTACCAAGATTGATAAGGTTGGCACACGACCTGGTCATTCGCTTTCTGGTCTCGGGCAGTAAATTGCCTCTACCTTCTATTTATTCCTATTAAGATTTTTCAGTTCTAAAAAGGGGTAGTTACTTTTGATTTGGCTTGCTAGGATATATGAATTTTTTTTTTTTTTTTTTTTTTTTTTTTTTTTTTTTTTTTTTTTTGTAATTTAATATTTTTGCCTACTTGACCAGTTAGCTAAGGGCCAGGTATATCAATTTTAGCTGCTTCATCGTCAGTACTCTCTTTTAAATAATTTTTTTTGTTCCGGTAATATTTTCAATACTTACATTTCTTTAAGGTATTATTTACTTTTAAAAACCCCGGTTTTCCATACTTACTTTAATTGTAGGATTTTTTTTTAATAATCCAGTTTTATAGCTGTCCGTCCTTGCAGGAAGTATTTATTCATTTTTTTTTACTTCCGTTTTGCTATTTTTACCTCCCTCTACAACAGCTCATTTAATTCTTTTCATAATTACTTACCCTGTTGAATAGTTGCCTCGCCGTTACTATATTCCCTTGTTCTTGTCATTTTTATTTTAATACATTGTTAGGGTAAATTTATCTATCTTTAATTCTTGTGGATGTTTTGTAATGTTTAATGTAAGTTGATATTTTGGGATACTTTCCATATAATAAATTGTTATTTAAGTTGTTTTCAGTTGTCATAGTGTTTATTACAGTTGGGATTGGTTGTGCCATAACCTAGATACATTGAACCATCGCATTAACCTGGTTCCTGGGTGGATTTTATTTGAAATCCTTTACCAAGTTCCGCTTACATTTTTGGTCCCGCGAGGCGGATATCTTAGGCGAAAGCTTTGGCACATCTAATTTGTTTGTCTGATTGTTTAATTTTGAATTATGGCTTGCGGTGAGGATTTGACACTTGGATTATC
The DNA here is from genome assembly GCA_029721355.1 of Tegillarca granosa. Classification (NCBI taxonomy): domain Eukaryota; kingdom Metazoa; phylum Mollusca; class Bivalvia; order Arcoida; family Arcidae; genus Tegillarca; species Tegillarca granosa. Next base: position 250,788 of record CM056597.1, on the reverse strand, counting down.
TGACGATGTTCAATGTTCAGGTAGTACTCCTGGCATTGACAGTGAGAAGTTTCCATATTTAAGTAGGTTACTTCAATCTCATGATACCTCAGTTGTTCAAACTAGTACTCCTAAGCCTAGATTGTTTTCTAATGATGATAAGAATAAACTGTCTCAAACAGAATCAGAATCATTATTTTCGGGATTAAAGACAGATGATAACTGTTTGAACTCGTATAGGTCAAGGTTGAATACAGGTTTGCTTTCAAAGTCTTAGGGTGCGTCGGGAATTAGTAAGGTTAGGTCCAAGGTGTCATTTGAAGATGAGGCTTCAGGTACAAGGTTTTTATCAGACCTGTATCCCTATCAGTCTCAGTCAAGGTCAAGTAGGCATTCATTTAGTGATGATGATGTTACTTCTAAAAGGTCAGTTAGTATTGTAAGGCGAGAAAAGGAGCCAGATAAGTTTGATGGCACTTCAGTCATGTGGTGCGATTTTATTTTACAATTTGAAGATGTTGCTGAATGGAACAAATGGACTTATGCTGAAATGGGTCAGCAATTGTCAATGTCTTTAAAGGGAGATGCCTTAAGGTTGATTAGTGGACTTGATTCTTCTCGGCGTAGAGATTATAGTGAATTGAAGCGAATAATGTAACAAAGATACAATCCTAAGGAGAGAGGTTCCACTTACAAGTCTGAATTTAAGATCAGAAAAAGGCAAAAGAGTGAAAGTATTGAGGATTTTGGATTTAGTCTTAGGCGTTTGTCAAATTTTGCTTACCCACATTTTCCACCTAGTGTTCGTGATGAAATGGTTGTGAAATTCATAGCAAGTCTTGGCAATAAGGACATGGCAAAACAAATTCAGTGTAGGCATCCTATTACTCTAGAGGAAGCGATTTCTCTTGCAGTTGAGTTAGAGTCCTTTGATAAAAATTATGAGGTTGACTTGGTAAAGCCTAAAATTTATGATAACGTTCAAGTTGTTAGAACGGGGTTAAATGCTCCTTCCAGTGATCAAATTAAAAGAGAGAGGGAGTCTGCTGTTGCTAATGTTGAGAATCATACTCTTGTGCATACAATGTCAAAAGAGTTTGAGAAGCTCTGTAATGACATGAAGGTGAAAAGGCAGAAAATTCAGCAGATGTTCAATAACATTAGGTGTGAACGGGAACAATTACAGCACTTATATGGTAATAGGGTACAGAATAACACTTCAAATGATAGGCATAATTCTGGTCAGGGAAAATAGATAGGGCTGCACATTAGCCGATGATTCAGCCCGTTGTACTGAGAAGCAAATGTTAAATTTTGCTAGGTCTGAAATTACAATTAATCCAATTACTAAATCATGTCTTTTTGTTTATATTAATATAAATAGGGCATCGGTTAATGTTTTGATTGATACTGGATCATCAGTTAGTGTCATAACTAAGGATATTTTTGAAAGGTTTGGGGATTTGTCAGATTTACAAGAAGACCCAAGGGTTCTCAAAGGTGCTGATGGTGGTGTTTTAAAAACATTTGGAAAATCTGTTTTGGAGTTTGAAATTGATAATGTAAGGTTCCAACAGGAGTTTGTTGTAGGGGAATTAGATAATTTGTGCGGTATTTTAGGACTTGATTTTTTAGACGCTTATGGTGCTGATGTTTTAATTTCAAAACAAATACTTCACGTTTCTGGACATTCAATACCTTTGCATAGAGAGATTTTTGAACAGTGTGCTAGGGTTAAGATGTGTAGGAACATTACAATACCCCCTGAATCGAGTATCACAGTTAAGGGTTATGTAGACGGCAGTTTAGAATCCAATCAAGAAGTTTTACTTGAACCTGTAAATTCATTGGGGAACAAGGGTATAATGATTGCCCGGTCGTTAGTCAACCCCAGTCAATCAGAGTTTGCTTTATCTGTCATAAATGTTAGTAATAGGTATGTTAAGCTTAAAAGGGATACCCCTATTGCTAGCTTAGAGTCAGTTCATGCTGTGTACCCTGCTTTGTCTGATAGTGTAATAGCACCTACTAACTTATCTGATACGTCTACTCGAGTTGAGGTGCCCGAACATCTTAAGATGTTGTTAGAAAATACTTCCGAGGATCTTACATATGATCAAAGGCAAACAATAGCTCAACTTCTTAATGATTATCAAGATGTTTTTCTTGGTGTAGATGGGAAACTTGGCAGGACAGATTTGGTTAAGCATACTATAGATACTGGCGACTCTGATCCAATTAAACTGCCACCTCGTAGGGTTCTCATTGTTCAAAGGGAAGTGATTGAACCGTTTGGTTTATCGAACGCGCCTAGTTGCTTTGAGCGATTGATGGAATTGGTGCTCAGGGGACTTCAATGGGAGTTGTGCCTGTGTTATCTTGATGACGTCATTGTATTTGGTTCAACTTTTGACATTACCGTTGCAAATCTCAAACTCGTTTTTGAACGTTTTAGGCAGGCAAATTTAAAACTCAAACCAAAGAAATGCGTTCTTTTTCAAACTGAAGTATTGTTTCTGGGGCATGTTGTTTCCAAAGATAGCATTCGATGTGATCCGGGGAAGGTCGAATCTATTAAAACTTGGCCGATTCCCACGAATGTTCAAGAGGTTCGCAGTTTTCTAGGCACTGCGGGTTATTACAAGAAGTTTGTCCCAGATATTTCTACTATTGCTAAACCACTTACTAGTTTAACTCGGAAAAATAAAAAGTTCGTTTGGTCCAAGGATTGTCAATCATTATTTGAAAAGTTGAAATCTTTGTTAGTTTCATCTCCTATTTTGGCTTATCCCAAAGGGAACTCAAAGTTTCATTTTAGATACAGATGCTAGTCTTTCAGGAATAGGTGCAGTGTTGTCTCAAGAGCAAGATGGTGTTGAAAAAGTCATTGCATATTCTAGTAAAACGTTAAGTCAGTCTCAAAGTCGATATTGTGTAACTTATAGAGAGCTGCTAGCAGTTGTTACATTTGTAAAGCACTTTCGTCATTATTTATGGGGCAGGCCGTTCACTATCAGGACTGACCATGGGTCACTTACCTGGTTAAAGAATTTTAATAATCCTGAGGGTATGGTGGCTAGATGGATTGCTACTCTGGATACTTATGATTATATTATTCAACATAGAAGGGGAAATCAACATGGCAATGCTGATGGACTCTCAAGGAGACCATATTCCCATTGTAAGCGTCCCGATTGTTCAAGTTGTTCTAAGGTGCCTAGTAAACATTTGGATATTCAAGATTTAAGTAAGTCTGTTCCAAATGTTGCTCCTCTTATGGTTGAAAATCAGTTTTGTTCAGGTGCAGATTCGACAAGTTCATCTTCTGATTTTGAGGCTCAAAATGATCCTATAAACTCTAAGTCTGGTGAAAGTTTTAATTCAGGTTCTGATACAATGCCCAATTGGTTACTTATTTGGTCTCATACTCAATTATGTCAACTGCAAAGTAGTGACCCCAACATAAAAAAGTTGTTAGAACTGAAACATAATTTTGATGAGAAACCTCAGCGACATTATTTGTGTTGCACTAGTTCTGAAATTCGGTCTCTTTGGTCTGTATGGGGACATCTTGAAGTGAAGAATGATCTTCTATATTATAAATGGTTCTTGCCCCATGGATTTCATAGGTTGTTGCTAGTAGCCCCTCTAGAAATACGAAAGTCTATCATGTATGAACTACATAACAAACGCACATCTGGTCATCTAGGTAGGGATAAAACTTTGAATTCTATACGTAAGAGGTTCTTTTGGCCTGGAATGTCCTCTGATGTTTGTAGGTGGTGTAAACATTGTGACCTGTGTGCAAGGGCTAAGCATGGCCCCGGGAAAGGTCGTTCACCTCTACAGCAATCTTCAGTAAATGGTCCATTGGATAGGATAGGTATTGATATTGTTGGTCCCTGTCCTGTTACTGAAGAGGGTAATGAATACATCATTGTAATCTGTGACTACTTTACTAAATGGACTGAGTGCTTTCCGGTTCCTAATCACATGGCTTTAACTGTGGCCGATAAACTTGTAAATGAATTCATTTGTCGATTCGGTGCTCCAAAGCAAATGCATTCAGATCAGGGAGCAGAGTTTGAGTCCCAAATGTTTTCGATTTTGTGTGAAAAATTTGGCGTTGATAAAACTAGAACAACTCCATGTAGACCCCAGTCAGATGGCCTTGTTGAACGTTTCAATAGGACTCTCATTCAGATGTTATCAATTTTTGTAAATGAAAATCGTTCTGATTGGGATGATCATTTGCCATTTTTACTCATGGCTTACCGTTCAACGATTCACGATAGTACTAAATGCAGCCCTAATCTCTTAATGTTAGGTAGAGAAACTCTTTGTCCTTTGGATCTTAAAGTTGGGAATCCACCGGATTTATATCCAGAAAGCTGTCCAGTATTGTATGTAGAGTGGCTTAAGCACTCTATGAATAAAACCTTTGAATTTGCACACCAACATTTGGGTCAGTCATCTGTTCATCAGAAACGGTATTATGACCGTGGTCTTAAACCCCGTACTTTTGAAGTAGGAAGTTTTGTTTGGCGCTGGTACCCACCACTTGCAAACATTAAACTGGGTTTAGGTTGGACTGGGCCTTTTCGTGTTATTGAAAGGTTATCTCAGGTCACCTATAAAATACAGAAGGATCCTGATAGTCCTATACTGGTCATCCATGTAGATCATCTTAAGCCATATGAAGGTGCTAATGTTCCAAATGCCTGGATAGATAATGAGACCCAGGAAATGGAGCTTGATGATGAGACCGATGATCATCTTGTGGACTTGTCTAGTACTGACGATGAAGCACTCACCCCTCCCCAAGTCACGCCACCTAAAGCCACTTGTGCAGGTAGACGAGTAAAAAAACCCATTAAATATTCACCATCTCTTTAGGGTTTGGCTTTAATTCTTGGTAGATTGTACATATTGTTAATAGAATCATCTTAAAGTCTTTCGTAATTGTCCACTTTGTTTAAATATTAACTTTCTCTTTTATCACCTGGTCAATTTAACTAAATAAATAAAACAAAATTATCTTTCAGTCCTCAAAGAAAATGTCTTGCTCTCTCATATAACTGACATTATGTAGGATAATGATAATTTTTTTTGTGCTAATAATTGCACCGTGACTATGTGGAGGTGAAATTTGCCATTAATCATAGGTAACATGGTGTCAGTATGGCATAATCATTTGGTTATTATTGTAGCACTGAGGATGGTTGTGCCTGATCAACACAGCTATTCTTTCAGAGTTGCAATATACAGTATCGGGAGTGGAACTGCGACTGATCAACTCATTTCTATTACCTAGTCTGTCACCTAAATTTAAAATATAATGCAAAACAGTTAGTATTTGAGAGCAGGACAATTTTAACTAATTAATACAAACATATTATTTAAAATCCATTTATTATATATTTCTAGATGTCAAACAACATGGCAGATGTTTTGTTTATCGATGTTGATAAATATGAAATGATGTCATTAGACAACGACAAGAGAACATCCTTTCCAGAAGGTGGAATGGCGTGTGAGGTGGCAGCTTGCTCGAGAGAAGGGATCATAGCGACCCTGGCAAGCTACCACAAACACTGGAACAAGTTTCATGAGTCACTGACCCCATTCTTTGACTGTCCTTTATGTAAAAAAAGTTTCCTCCACAAGTGCGATGTAAGGCGCCACATTTCGAGAAAACATAAAACACAAGATGTGGAGTCGATAGTGGGCTCGATCAGAAGTGAGCTAAGGCCAAATCCTAGATACATTCCTCCGGGAAATGTTTTGCCAGCAAAGAAAGCGAGGTCAAAAGATGTCAGAGGCAGGGAAGCTGCAAAGAGAAAGAGGGAGGAGGAGATAGCCAATCTCCAACCCTTGTTCTCCCTTCCAGAATTTCCAGTTAGTCGGGACCAAGAGGTCAAGTTTTCATTTAATGAAGAGGGGGATACCGAATCCTGGAGTATTGGAAAAAAATACAAAAAAAAGCAACATTAAACAATTGTGTTAAGGAAGTGACTGTCTCATTTTTCGTTATGTATTTTATTTGAAGGATGTGATTGTTTTCCGTGATGATTGTGATTATTTAATTTTCTTTTTATTTTCAGACACAAATAGTGACATTTATTTATTAAATTTTGTTGTGAAAATTTGTGAACATTAGTGATTGTTTCAGTGATTTAGTGAACAATCAAATGTGGACATTTATTATTCTTTAATCATTAATTTATCTAATGACTTGTATTGAAATTTATTAATTGATAAAATATAGACTTGTCATGATTGATATATGTGTATGTATGTATGTATGTATGTATGTATGTATGTATGTAGTTTTGTTCATATTTAAAATAATTTTTGTCAAAAATTCAATAAGTAAATTTTCTCTTAAGGTGGGGGAAGCGTAACAGCGATCATTTTTTAAAACAAAATACACCGTTATTTTGTTCAATATTTTAAATATTCATGTTCAATTTGTTGCCTAAGTCAACTCGCTTATTCTTTTCAACTCTAACATACCTCATAAATGGTGTTTTATAGTACTATTTTGTCTATTAAGGTGTCTTTTTACTTATATCCAAGTCACATTTTTTTTGTCCGCCATTTTGCTAATCCAGTCAAGGTCTGTACGCATCAGTCATTTTGATTGGTTGTAACGTTGACTAAACGTGGTATTCATTGGTCAATGGTGTAATCACTTTCATTGGTTTTCTAGGTCTCGGGCGATATATTCACGGGTATAAAAGCAGGTGTTTTTCCGTGATCTGTCACTTGGGGAGACTACCAAGATTGATAAGGTTGGCACACGACCTGGTCATTCGCTTTCTGGTCTCGGGCAGTAAATTGCCTCTACCTTCTATTTATTCCTATTAAGATTTTTCAGTTTTAAAATAGGGGGTAGTTACTTTTGATTTGGCTTGCTAGGATATATGAATTTTTTTTTTTTTTTTTTTTTTTTTTTTTTGTAATTTAATATTTTTGCCTACTTGACCAGTTAGTTAAGGGCCAGGTATATCAATTTTTAGCTGCTTCATCGTCAGTATTCTCTTTTAAATAATTTTTTTTTGTTCCGGTAATATTTTCAATACTTACATTTCTTTAAGGTATTATTTACTTTTAAAAACCCCGGTTTTCCATACTTACTTTAATTGTAGGATTTTTTTTAATAATCCAGTTTTATAGCTGTCCGTCCTTGCAGGAAGTATTTATTCATTTTTTTTACTTCCGTTTTGCTATTTTTACCTCCCTCTACAACAGCTCATTTAATTCTTTTCATAATTACTTACCCTTTTGAATAGTTGCCTCGCCGTTACTATATTCCCTTGTTCTTGTCATTTTTATTTTAATACATTGTTAGGGTAAATTTATCTATCTTTAATTCTTGTGGATGTTTTGTAATGTTTAATGTAAGTTGATATTTTGGGATACTTTCCATATAATAAATTGTTATTTAAGTTGTTTTCAGTTGTCATAGTGATTATTACAGTTGGGATTGGTTGTGCCATAACCTAGATACATTAAACCATCGCATTAACCTGGTTCCTGGGTGGATTTTATTTGAAATCCTTTACCAAGTTCCGGTTACACCCCATAGCTAAAGACTGTAAGTATGTTCTTTGTTTTAAATTATTAGGTTGTGTGATGAATGTTAACGATGATTTTATTTTTGGCATTGTTTATATACCACCAGAAGGCACACTCTATACTTCAAATGACGCTATTAATGAAATAGAAAATAAATATTTAAGTCTCTCAAGTAAATATAGATATGTATACTTAACTGGCGATTTTAATTCAAGGGTGTCAGATTTTAATGATTATTTTGAAGTTAACGAACCAAATGAATTTGAATTAGCACTAGATGATTCGGATATTGACCAGTTCTCTGATATACAGAGACTGGATAATCTAAATTTACCAAGGTATAGATCTAATAAAGATCAAAAGAGGAACTCCTATGGCACAAAATTTTTGACTTTTTGTAAAACCAATAATATGTATATACTTAACGGTCGTATCGGTGAAGACAGTGGTGTTGGTAATCAAAGTAAAGAACACCGTCATAGATTATTTTGTCAGTAATATAGAATTTTTAACACTTGTAAATAAATTTCGAATTTTTGAGTTTAGTTAATTATACTCTGATGTACATAAACCTATGTTTTGTGAATTGAAGGCCAAGCCTATTGTATATGAAAAAGTAGAGGATGATCCACCCTGGAAGTAGAATCGATCCAACCTTGAGATGTTACCAAGGCCGGGGTGTTCCTTGAAAGTATTAACTATGAAACTGTACAAATTGTATATAATGATTTATGTGATATATATAAGAATACAAATGTTGCTGTTGATAAAATTAATATCAAACATTTTATTATCAGCTGCAAAAAATACACTTGGTACTTTTAATAAACATGTTTCAAAAAAGGTTAGTAATGTAAAGCATAAAGAATGGTTTAATATTGACTGTAAGGTAGCACGCAAGAATTGTAGAAAATCAAAACGTTTATATAAAAATACGGTAGTGAATTGTTTAAACAAAAGATGGTAGATGATGAAAAACATTATAAAAAGGTGATGAATAGGAGTATACAGGAGTGGAGAGATAATTTAAAAATCAAATTAAAAACGCTTAGGTCCACTGATCAAAAAGATGATTGGAAAATTTTAAACCAATCAAACAAAACTCCAAATAAATGTAATTTGTCTGTAACCGATTTTTTTAAATTCTTTAAGGGTTTAAACTCTGATGATAATGATACTGGTGTTGATCATATTGATTTTACTGATGAAATAAATATAAATAAATGCAATGGTGCTATTACAGAAGACGAAATTTTATCGTCTGTCAAATTGTTGAAAAATAATAAAGCACCTGGTTCTGATCATATTTTAAATGAATATATAATTAACAGTGTTTATGTTATGTTACCTTTATATGTGAAGTTAATTAATGTCGTGTTTGAAACGTGTATAATACCCGATTCTTGGTTAATAGGTAATATTTAGCTGATATATAAAAATAAAGGTGATGTTTATACGCCTGTCTATGCAGAATTTTGAATTTTTACAAAGAGAAATATTCAAAATTCTGCACATGTGCAGAATTTTGAATATTTCTCTTTGTAAAAATTCAAAAATCTGCACATGACACGTCTAAAAAATACCAACCTATCCTCCAAAAATTCCGCACTATATCGAATTAATAGACATGCACACATTTCTAACGCAATGTGCTTAATTTGGTGCGGGATTACCTCAGAAAATCTGCACATGACACGTCTAAAAACTACCAACCTATCCTCCAAAAATTCCGCACTATATCGAATTAATAGACATGCACACTTTTCTAACGCAATGTGCTTAATTTGGTGCGGGATTACCTCAGAAAATCTGCACATGACACGTCTAAAAACTACCAACCTATCCTCCAAAAATTCCGCACTATATCGAATTAATAGACATGCACACATTTCTAACGCCATGTGCTTAATTTGGTGCGGGATTACCTCAGGTTGCTGCGTATTTTATTCGGTAAATAGTGAACACCAGAGTTATAATCGCTAAAACGGACTGAAAACCTTTTAACGCGATTACGGGTTTCGTTTCTCTGTAATATATTAGAATCAGAATACAATGATAGTTAAAAAAACAAGATAAATCGTTCTCATGAAAAAATAATAATAATATAATAATAATAAACTTTATTCCGTAAGTTTTACAACTTATAGGATATATAAATAATAATAATGATGAAATACATGAGTACATACAGATAGGCAGTGGTACAATAATAATAATAATAATAATAATAACAATAATAATAATTACAATACAGTGGTACAATAATAATACCGAATGATTAATACGCAAGTAGAAAAATAGAACGGGACTGTAGAAATATACGGAGAGATGTCCAAGAGATAAATTAAATGGGACCTCATATAACAGCTCTTAACTTGAATGCATGAGACAAATATTTCCCTAAATTTGACAGATGTTTGACGTTGTTAACACGTAATAATTCTATAAATTTAAACATGGAAGGCCTACGCCAGTAGTATGGTTTGATAAACTTATTTCTAAGACATACATATTTTTGACATATTAATACAAAATGAAATTCATCTTCAACTTCATCAATACAAAAAGGACAACACCTGTTACTTCTTGATACATTATTCTTGACGGAGGTAAGATGGTTTCTGTTTAAGTCACCAATAATTATGATTTGTCCTTTAGACTGGAGATTTTCGATAATATTTTGAAGTTCATAAAAGATGTCACAATCATAGTATTTGTAGAAGTTCGATTTTGCCTGTGGAATATAAACACATATTATATATAAATCAACATTATTATCAAACATTGATTTATCTACACGTAATACAACAATAGTGTCAAATAGAACTTGTTCAACACTAATGAAATTAGAAAAAGCATTATTGTACATAACAAACATACCTCCACCTTGGGTATGCTTAGAACGAGTTAAGGGGAAACAATTACACTTATAGTCACTTATTTCAATATCACACTCCTTATCTAACCAACATTCTGAAATAAAAACCAAATCATATGTACATAAGTAATTTACAAATGAGTTATTTCTATTTTTTCATGGAAACCACCATTGACATTCCATGATAAGATTTTGAAGCAATCTGTAGCTAAGGCACCATGCTGAACACTCTCCTGTCCATCCTATGCAGGTGATCCTGTAGTACCACTAACACTGTTTTTTCTGCCTGTAGACTTGGTTTTTGACTTTTCGTTATGTATAATGTTATAGTCACTCTCTGTCACAAATGTAGTATCCATGTCCTCACTATTATCTGATCTCAATGCTGCGAATCTATCCTTTGTTTCCACTTTACCTCCATTGTGTGATTCTCGTCCTCTGATTGCTTTGTAACACCATCAATTTTTAAATCTAAAGAAGCTATTCTACTGTCTATGGAGTCCAATTTACCAGCTTTAGTATCTAATGACATTACTCTCTCGGTTAGAGATTCAATTTTGCCTAATAAATCATTCGCCCATGGAGGGGGCATGTCTGTTGAATAGGCGAGGCCGGGGGAGGTGCATACACATTCGTCATTTGTCCTTGTGGCGAGTGTTGGAATTGGTTTAAATTAGCATTAGGGTACATACTGACATTTGGATATTGCACCATTCCCATGTAATGCATATTTAAATGTTCATTGACATTGTTAGTATTGTTTGTCATTGTGTTGTTCGGTACACTTGCATTGTTTACATTGTCACTTGCCGCCATTTTCTGACTACCAACACCTAATATACAAATACATTTACTAGACACATACAGTAAGGAAATTTTTATTGACATGACATTGAAATAAAAGCTGGTTTTTATGGAATTGTTTCTAAGAGACATTTTTTATATTAATCTATTACAACATACATAAACTAAACAAATAAAAGTAATCGCAAAATAATGTTCTAAGCATGTCATATATTATGTTATGTTATATTATGTTATATTATATTATATTATATTATATTATATTATATTATTATATTATATTATATTATATTATATTATATTATATTATATTATATTATATTATATTATTATAATATCATATCATATCATATCATATCATATCATATTATATTATATTTTTATTGGTTATATATATATATATATATATATATATATATATATATATATATATATATATATATTTGTAACTTATAAATAGACAAAGTACACCTTTTACCCACACTTTCATGCAGGTTGTGATTACACACATACTTATATGTTTTTATACAAAAACTACCCCATTCGTTTTTAAAAATGCTAATTTGACAATTCTTTTTATATGTGTATTCTTCAATTTTCATGCAAATATAAGATTTCTTTTTGACTCCAGCAACAGACAGGAGCCTATTTTGTAATTTTTGTTTATAAATATGCCTTTAACATAACAGAATAATAATAAGATTTAGAGCATACCTTTGTTTACAACAATGACCAAAAAGGATGTCGAGTAAACTAAAATCAATAAGCTGTAACATGTCATTTATCCATTTTGATATTTTTGTCCAAAAAAGGGAGACAAAACTATTCTCCCAAAAAATATGTGGGATTGTATCTGGGAATTCATGACAAAAATCACATTGATTATCCTGTTTTAGCCCTATTTTACAAAGATATGTATTTGTAGTAAAAATTCTATGTACAATTCGATACTGAAACCATACTAATGTAGTATCTTTAACAGGTTTAACTGTATAGAAATTACACGTCTTCCACCAGCTTTCATCAAACTGTGTATCAAGGGTAGATTCCCATTTATTTTCACTTTTGGGTTGTATATATAATTTCTGAATAAAAATATCATAAAAATCTCTACTGCCTTTCTTGTTTTTTATCAATACTTTAACAAATTTTGGAGAAGGAGAAGCATTCTTATCATATTTTGAGTGACAGATTTTATTATGCAACCTAGCAACTCAGATGCCTTCAGGCCTACAAAAAGTGTAAAAGGCGGATAAAAGTTAAATTTTTTGCAGAATACCTCATATGTAAGAAGTTTGCCAGTGTTGTCTAACATGTCACCAATATATATAATATTGTGGTTTAAAAAGGAGCGGTAAATACTGGTTTACAACCAACCAGTATATTGCTGTTATACCATAATGGCAAATACTCATAAGTATCTTCATCTATATTTAATCTGAAGTCATACAAGGATGAAAAAATTTCTACCCACAAAGGATTTTTTATAACATTTGATATATATATTTACTATATTCATTGCCAAATTTAACAAAACAAAATTCAGGCATTGTATCATATAGTAGCTGAACCCAAGATAATTCACACAAATGTCTTCGTACCCATGTTAATTTCAAACTTTTTATGATGGAAGCAATATGAATCATTCTTAAGCCTTGTAAAATCTTGTATAATGGTTTTTCTAGCAAACATATCTGTCTTGTTACTCCATATATAATTTAAAAATTTTTTTCAAGTTCTTGTAACATTCTAGGACAGGGTGCTGGTAGGCTAATAAACAGATGTGCAAGTTTAGATAACATGATAGTCTTTATCACTGTGGTTCTACCAATAGGTGTTAAATTTCTCTTTGACCATCTAAAATTAACCTCTTAATTTCATTTATTTAAATTGTATAATTTAAGTCAACCATTTGGGTCAAATTTAGTGAGAAAGCGATTCTTAAATAGTAATATGACTGCTTGACCATTCAAGTTTATAATCTGAACATAAAATCTCTGCTGAAAATTTCTTTGCACCTATCCACATGCGCCTAGTTTTTTATAATTGGGCTTTAATCCAGAATACTTGGAAAACTGGTAAATGAGAGACAAAATATTTCTGAGTGAATATTCTGAACCATCAAGCACAATTATAGTCATCGGCATATTGTGACAACTTATACTCTTTTCCTTTAATGCATATACCTTTTATCTCATTATTCAGCACAAATGATAAATAAATAGGGAGAAATGGGATCACCTTGACGGCATGCATCCACGACCAATTTTGAAAAACTCGGAAAAAAAAAACTTTGTGGATTGCACAATGCTTGGGATCTTTAACTAATATTTGAATGTATTGCTTAAAATATGTACCAAAGTTTAAAAAGTCCAATGCTTTAAAAAAATTTTCCAAGAAACAGAATCAAATGTCTTTTCAAAATCAATCGAAAGCAGGAGACCAGGAATATTATTTTCTTCAGTGAAGTGCATAAAGTCATATAACAATCTAGTGTTTTCGCCTATATATCACCAAGCAATAAAACCTTTTCGGTTTTCATGAATAATGTCATTCATATCTGATTTTATTCTTTTTGCTAGGGCACTTGATAGTACTTTGTAACTTACATTTGAGAGAGAAATGGGCCTCTAGTTTTTTTAAGAATTCCTTAGGTTCATTACTTTTAGAAATTAAAGTAATTATTCAAAGTTTTTGTAACTGAGATAATTCACCTATTTGGAAACTATATAATAAACTTCTATGTAAAAAATCACCCAGCTCAGACCAAAAAAATTATAAAAATTCTGCCGCAAACCCATCACTTTCTGGACTTTTATCATTTTTAGTATGCTTTAATGCCAATAATACTTCTTGTTTTGTTATACCTCTGTCCAGTTTTTGCCTATCAGTATCAGATAACTTAGGCCCCCTTAAATCTCCTAAAAGTTCGTTTAGATCCACATCTTTAAGATTTTCGTCTTTATTACTGTAAAGGTTTAAATAAAATGTTTTGATTTCCTGTAATATGTCTTTTTGATTTTTAAGAATCTCGCCATTTTCTTTTTTCAACTATCGACAAAATTTCGTTTTTCAAGATTACAAAAGTACTTAGTAGGTTTCTCACCATCTTCAATCCACTGTGAACGTGTTCTTATCAATAAACCCTCCATTTCAATTTTCCTTACTTCTTCAAGTTCAGACTTTAATTCACATAAAATATAATTTGAAAGACTATAATTTGTTTTATCTATAATTTCCAGTAATAATTTAATCTTATTTGTGATTGTAGTGTTTTTTTCCTTTATTTTCCGCTTTTTATAAGAACAGGGTATAGTCATTTGTCTAATTTTCATAAGTAAAACTTCAAACAAAATGATCATTGATAACAAATTGTAAATTTTCATTGGCCCAATCAATGATGTAATCTAATGACTAAACAGGAACTAAATATTCATTTTTTCACTTCTATTCAATCCAAACTTTATTCACTCTAAACCACCGGAGGTGGTACAAGAGGTGTATTTACACAATAAACAAAATTTGATGCCTGCATTACAAATATCTTCCAATACATTAATATTTATAACAAATATATATTTCATACCAAGAATTATACATATAAACATATAAAAAGTAAAGTCCAGTTTGTTGCAAATGGCATCAAGGCTACGTTGATTAATAAGCACAACAGAGTGACAAGTGGCTGGGTCACAGTCCCTGCCAACGAGTTTCTGCAATGTTCATCACCCAACGAAGTCTTTGTATTTATCAGAAGTCTTCAAGATAATTATATATATATATATATATATATATATATATATATATTATATATATATATATATATATATATATATATATATATATAGTACATTTATAACAGATACACATTTCGTACTATAAATAAACAGTAAACATATAATCATAAGTTGAATAATAAACACAACAGAGTGACAAGTGGCTGGGTCACAGTCCCTGCCAACGAGCCTCTGCAATGCTCACCATCCAACAAAGCCTTTGTACTTATCAGAAGCCTTCAAGATAATTATACATATAAATATATATAATATATATATATATATATATATATATATATATATATATATATATATATATATATGCAATACATTTATAACAGAGATACACATTTCGTACCATAAATAAACAGTAAACATATAATCCTAAGTTGAATAAAAAGCACAACAGAGTGACATGTGGCTGGGTCAGTCCCTGCCAACGAGTTTCTGCAATGCTCACCATCCAACGAGGCATTTGTATTTATCAGAAGTCACAATCATATACATACATACGAATACACATACATACCCATACACACACACACACACACATATATATATAGATATACATATATATATATATATATATATATATATATATATATATATATATATATATATATATATATATATATATATATATATAACAAGTACACATTATTTATCTAAAATTTATCACATTATTTATCATATGTATTTATTTATCTAAACATTTTAGACCTTCTCTTATGTATTTACTAAGATTAACAAGTGTCTCTATATCTTGTACGTCATGAATGATGGACAGTGGGCAGATTTTTGTCGGTGAAAAGGGTAAAATTGTTGTATTTGGTGATTTAAATAGTCGCACTGCTAGTTTGGATGATTTTATTTCAGCTGATGCGGTACATAACTCAGTCGACAAACACGTGTCATGTTTATTTACTTATGCTAATGACATTCCTTTACCTGGTCGCACCAATCCGGACAAAATTACTAATACATATGAATCGAAGCTTTTAAAATTATGCAAATCAACTGGTATTCGAATATTGAATGGAAGACATCCCAAAAAGATGGACAATGACTTTACGTACAACGGCTCGCGTGGATACAGTGTGATTGATTACGTTTTAACAACGCCGAACATGTTTGAATGTATACGCGACTTCATTGTGTCAAATTTCAATCAATACAGTGACCACGCCCCAGTGCACGCATGTATCGCTACCCGATTGGATAATCAATACAAACCAGCTAGTGACATTGACATTGACCGCAATCTTTATAAACCACGTGTCTCCATGAGATGGAAAGAAGAAAATAATCAGGAATACACGAATTCCTTATTACACCATATTGATGAACTTAATGATTTTATCAATAAAGCAGATTTTTCTGATCAATATAACACAGACATAAGTGTCAATAACTTTAATGAAATTTTAAAAAGTGCATTTAGACCATATTGTGATATATACAAGCCGAATTCAAGGGAACCGGGGTATAAATCTGATACACATAAACACATCACTGATGAACCATGGTTTAACAAACATTGCAAAAGTGCACATCACAAATACTTACATTCACTCTCGGAATTCAACAAAAATAAAAATAAATCAACCCACGAACAATTACTTAGGGACAAAAGGGAATATAAATTATTGGAAAATAAACTTAAGCGAACTTACTTGAAACAAGAAGGAAACATGCTATCCAGTCTACGTATACATAATCCGAAAAAGTTTTTCTCTATATTTTCACGACCAAAAATGCGGGCTAATCAAATTTCATTGGATGAATTCGAAAAACATTTCAGCGACCTTTTCAATAACAACACATCTACAGACCGTAAACATAGTGACCCAGGAATAGATTTTTTACCAGACTTCGAGGAACTGGATAACCCTATAACACCAGCAGAAATAGAACAATGTATTAAATCATTAAAGAGGGGGAAAAGCTGTGGGGAAGATGAAATTTTAAATGAATTTTTTATTGAATCTAAGTCCATTTTATTACCTTATTTAACTTTTATTTTTAACAATATATTTGATTCTGGTATATTTCCATCAGCATGGTCTTCAGTCGTAATCGTACCTATATTTAAAAAAGGTCAACAGAATGATTCCTAATAATTATCGGGGTATTAGTCTAATTAGTCATTTTTGTAAGCTTTTTACTAGTATTCTTAATAATCGCCTGCTAGCATGGGCAGATAATCATGATATACTGACGGATGCACAGTTTGGTTTCCGTCCAGGTTTGGGTACACGTGATGCAATTTTTGCACTTCACTCCATCAGTACTAATTCGTTGTTAAACAAAAATAGGTTGTACTGTTGCTTTATAGATTTTTGTCGTGCTTTTGATTCTATTAATAGACCATATTTATTTTATAAAATTTCGAAACTTGGTATCAAAGGCAAACTATTATCACTTATAAAATCAATGTATAACAATGTTAAATCTTGTGTTACTGTAGACGGTTTTTATTCACAACATTTTAGAAAATGCAAGGGGAGGTAATCTCTCCTATATTATTTTCATTGTATGTTAACGACTTTGAAGTTAATTTTTTAAAAAACACCGAATGTTGTTATGAACTACAGGATTTGTCCTTATTTTTGTTAATGTATGCAGACGATTTAGTTTAAATTTCCGAATCACAAGAGGGTCTACAAAACATGTTAAATGCTTTATATGAATATTCTGAAGAATGGGATTTGAACGTTAATCTAAGTAAAACTAAAATTGTTATATTTCGTAATGGTGGTGATGTTAAAGAGTATGAAAAATGGTTTTATTGTAATAGTGAAATAGAAATTGTTAATGAGTTTAATTATTTGGGTTTTCTTTTGAATTACAATGGTAAATTTCATGTAACACAACAACAGTTTGCATCACAAGGTAGAAAAGCAATGTATTCTCTTGAAAGTAAAACTAAAGATTTATTTTTAAATACTGAAACCATGTTATCATTATTTGACACTTATGTGTCCAGTGTATTACTATATTCTTGTGAAGTTTATGCAATGCATGAAGGGAAATTTTTAGAACAGGTTCATTTAGATTTTTGTAAAAATGTTTTAGGTGTGAAAAGCTCGACAACTAATGCTATGATTTATATTGAATTAGGCAGATTACCACTACAAGTTACTAGGAAAATTCGTATGTTTAAATATTGGTTTAATCTTCTAAATTCTTAAAATTGTATATTATTAAATTGTTATAATGTTTTACTAAGGTTGGGTTATAAGCACATTTCAAATAAATTTATATGGACAAATTTTATAAAGAAGGAGCTCGAGTCTCTTGGTCTTGGCCACATTTTGTATAATCAAAATATAATTAACGTAGATGTTGCTTTATGTGAGATTAGACAAAGGCTTGAAGATACTTGTAAACAACATTTATACTCCATGTTAGAAACCTCTACAAAGTCTTCAATATATAGATTTTTAATTGACAATTTTACTTTACAATATTATTTATGTAAGCCTATTCTAAGTCATTACAAAAAAATCTTGTCTAAATTCAGGTTATCTTCTCATTGTTTATCCATTGAAACAGGTCGTTATAATAACAAAAAACGAAATGAAAGATGTTGTATATTTTGTAACGGTGTTATTGAAGATGAATATCATTTTATTTTGGAGTGTAAAACATATACCAATATTAGCAAACAATTTATTAAACCATACTACTGGGTCAAACCAAGCATGTATAAACTTATACAGTTGCTCAGCATCAACAATGTCAAACAATTATGCAATCTAGCGAAATTTTTATACAATGCTTTAAATATTAGTAGTGTATAATGATGGTTCCCATACGACCTATGATGTTTGATATCGGATTTAACGTCACGGGTAGAGGGGAGTATCCCGGAAGTGAAGATACCGGAAGGGAATCTCTAGGTCTAAAAATAGATGAGGAATTCCGGGTAGGGTATCACTATACATATATTAAAGAAATCTTTAAATAACTCTGACATTAGAGGTCGTAGGGTCACGGATATGACGTCACAGATTTTGTATATTTCATATAAGGAAATACCCATCTAGCTTTACGAATCAGGACATGATTGTCATAATAATTGATTTTATGCAATCAAAACACGGATTTAGTATATTTAAAATAAGGAAATACCCATCACATCATATATCATATGTTTACGAATCAAGACAATAGAACATGACTGTCATAATAATTGATACTAGAATAGATTAAGAATGATTTTCTTCAATCAAAAGTTCTTAAAACATAAGATGACGGAAACAAAATGTTTTTGCGTCTTCTTTTAAGAAATACTTTACCCAATCAAATTTTCTTTAGATATTGGTTTTACACAATTTAAATATTACATCATCGCACGTAATGAGTGTTTAATCATGTTATTAACATAACATTGATGACATATTCTGAAACGGTTGTGATTGGTTAAAAATGACATAATCTACGCAAAATGGTATATATCCTCCGCGAAATTCTAAAATATTTATCAGTTTTCACTCAAATTTCTAAGGTGAAATTACGTTCATTTGTAACGATGGATATTTTTACACCCGAGGATTACATCAAGAAAGGGAAAAAGAAAATGAAAGTAGACGGTTTAAAGAATGCGAAAAAAACTTTACAGAAAGATTTTAAAGCATGTGAAAAGGAGTTAAAATCTGTAGGGGAACAAACATTTCAAAATGAACCTCAGCTATGTATGTTTCATCTCGGAGGAGAACTGTATGTCGTGGCCAAACCTTACAATGATCAGATGTTGATTCATGTCAGAGAATACGCTGTGGACTCTAAGAAATGTGTGAGATACCCAACCAAACGAGGTATAGCGTTGGATGTGGAAAAGTTTAAAAAAAATAGCCGAAATGGCTTACGACGACGTCAGCAGCCTTATTGAGGATTACAAAACGGGAAAAGAGGTAGACTACAAATATCACCTCGGAAGCAACGTGTATGTTAGTCTCAAGAGAGGCTGGCCCAACGTCCATATTAGGAAAGGTTTCTACCGGAAGATGAAACGGAACTGGTACTCACTCGCATAGGAATAACTCTCACTTTCGGCCAGTGGATGTTTATGAAGGGTGCTATGGATCTGGTAAAACAGTTATTAAAAGAAAAATGGGACAATGTTACATTTTGCGAACTCTCAGAAGACCACCAAAATCAGATGGGGTTCTTTAGCTGTTCTAGATGTAATCCAAATTATTTTATGAACTACTGATAATTTGCAATGATCGGATTGTTATTATGGATAGGGGTGCCTGTTATTATCATAGGCTGGAAAGTTTGTAATTATCTTTATGTTTAAATAAAATAATAAACCGAAACTTTCAATCGTTGTTATGTGTTCATACAATTATTCTAGATCTAGGATAAGAACAAAATCAGTTGAATATGTAAGAGGTTCGATTTCATACAAGATATGGTTGATTTTAGTTCGGGTTCGAATCCAATCTTTGAATAAAACCGAAACTTTCAATCGTTGTTATGTCTTCATACAATAATTCTAGATCTAGGATAAGAACAAAATCAGTTGAATGTGAAAGAGATTCGATTTCATACAAGATATGGTTGATTTTAGTTCGGGTTCGAATCCAAACTTTATGCAAGTCAAAATGATGTTTCTGGTGTACACGTCAATGGTTATTTTCGTTTATGAAAACGGTTTTAACATTCTTAAAAACAAAATTTACAATTTTTCCATAGCGTTTGTATGGAGGTCGATACCCATTTTTACACTTTCAAAAACCATTTTTACATTTCGAAAAAAAATTTTACACATCGAATTCACGTTTTTTACACATTTAAAAAACCGTTTTCAAATTCCAAAATAGCTGTCTTTACACCAGACAAAATCCCTGAAAAACAACAAACACGCATATGTATGTACAAATAAATTTATTCAAACTAAGCATCTACAAATGTTGTTATAAATCCTAACAGATGACATCGAGTGTCTAACCCATGGTGATCTGTGTCGTGTACACCGTGCATTAGAGACCTTAACCGCGAGAACCGTCTACCACCTACACGAAGGTACCGAGCAAAGATGTGTGTCCATGTACCTTACTTTTCTCTCCGTATAGGACCCGAAATATGGCCTTTCCAGGATAGTTCGTTCTCTAAACACCCCAACCCCCCCCTTCCCGATAAAAAATCTTTACAGAACTACATTTAAATACATACAGTTATATAAATATATGTTTAGTGTAAAAATTTCCGAATTTTATCACGGTTGTAGATAAAAGTAGTATTTCCACGATAACGTTTAGCTTGTTTTATAGTATTTCTAATCGACACAGCAATGTGACCTAAATAATCCCACTGTCTTAAACTGATTCATGTGTTTTCCAAATCGCAAGTCCCATGAACGTAAACTTTGGAGGCTATCATTCTTTTCGTCGCACAGCATGCTGTCTCTAGTTTCGTGACCGATATCCATGACTTCCTTTAAGCAAATAAAGTGAAACGTAAGCCTCACGGTTTTTATACCTCATGCATTTATTTTAAGAACATCATCAATGGCTTCAATATCCAAGGTAACATCACCTGATTTTTGACGAAAAGTTTGATTTTAGTTCGCTGTCCAACGTCTCGACTAATCAAGGTTTCTATGTCTTTACGAAAGGGTGTCAATTTCTTGACGTAATAGCGACTGAGCGGTAGGCTTCCCTTGAAGACATTGTAAATAACTTCACTCAGGACGCGTAGTTGTTCCTCGGACATGGTTTTTATCAAGGCGCTTCTCTGATGGGAATGTGTTGCATACATCAGACGTAAAAACGAGGCATGCGTTCTTATACTGTGATCCATAATGAATGACGTAAGATATAGTTTGACCACAGTATTTATAAACAATCAAAGTAACTGCTGATGAAATCGTAAACGTAACGATCGGGAGATTCATGCCTTGGCAACATTCCAACGATATCTGATAATCGGTGTCCACGACATTTCATTAATAAGTAAAATAAAACGTGATACCCACACGTTATGGATCGAATATTTTGCACTGCTTTAGTGTTATATATCCAGAAGTCGCTACTATCGCTTAAAAACCGTTCGAAGCGATCGTCATAATAGCTTGGACAACGTCCAAAACTATCGTAAAACTCAGCATAACGTGGACTTTGAAACCAAAAGGCAACCCAATGTCTACCAGGTAAATGGGACTCATCGGTGTTGCATATGTAAGTCGAAGGGTAAAAACTCACTTTAGACGGTAGTGTATCTGGTGAAAAAACGCCCTTGACCACGTCTGAGAAACATCCGTTTTCTCGTATGACACATACAAATTGATCCGTATTCATACTCGAGTGTATTTTACGTCTCTACTCTCATCGACTTCGATCAAAGCAGGAAACTCGGCATAAGCTATACAATTCAAGGTTTCTGTAGTGGCGGTGGCAAATTTGACTTCTAATCTGACATTTCCTTTTCGCACTAGATTTATATACTCTGCACCCAAGTCACAGGGAGACAAACAGAAAGCGTAGACGGCGAATCCTCTATTAAAGCTCTCTCTGGTGATCATCAGTCCGGCGTCTCTATTCCACTTTTCGGACACTTCAAACAAGTTAACGAAAGGCATCACATAATTTCTGTTATTTCCCGCGTCTATTTTCATGGGTCTAGTTGGTAGGCTTTCTCCATTTACATAGAGAGCTACTTCCTCTGCCAAGTTTAAAAAATTAAATGGATTTTTGGTATAATCACCATTCACGGCCGCCTGTTTGACGAAAACAAAATAAGCTTTAAACGGCATATTGTTGGTCCACACGTTCTGCCATATGAATGAACCAGATCCAGACGGTATGGTTTGCATTTTCACTTCCGTTCTCGTCAAGACATACTTAGCGGCATGATCCTTGAGAATTTCTGCATGATTGATGAGCACGCCACTGTCTACCTTAATCATGCAAGCCTTGAATGCCACATCTAAAATCACCAACTTGTAATCGGGGGTGCTATCTTTACTCATCAACATGAACGGAGCTCTGTTCCTGTAGAATTTCAAATGTAGATTAATGCCATTTAGCAAGTATTTGTTCAATCGAAAAACGTCTTCGTAAAGTGGTCCTTCCAAATCGAACTCTCGAGATTCTTGTGTAAATCCATATCTCAAAGATAAACCACCATTACTACCGTTGTATGGATCTAATTCGTCTAAATCTGGATCGTCTAAGTAAAACAGTTGCGACTGTAATTGCGAATCGGCCACGTCGTATCCGCTAGAAAGAATCTGTTTCAAATAGGCTTTCCAAGGGTAGTGGCCTGGTGTTGAGTGATACCAGCTTATTATTCATATATACATCGATTTGGCTCCAAATGGTCTGTAAAGGCATGTTTATGATCCCCGTTTCTTCTTGCGGAGCTAGAGCGCTTCCGTCCGCTTTTACGATCTTGCATTTCATGTATAATCGGCTTCTACGTAAATCAATATAAGAATTACCATCCCCAGGTACGGTTATCTCTATGGGCGCATCGTCTGAAGTAAACGCTGAGACGGGTCTGCATTCATTAAAACAAATCTTCTCCACGGCCACCTGGTTAGCAGGGGCAGTAAATAATGCTAAAGCAGAAGTTTGTCCAATAGTCTTAAGGTCATCGTTCAGAAAAGCCATTATTTCCTGGCTTTCTTGTTGAATATGTTAAATCCCGTAGTAGGTGTTGTCTCCTGGAACTGACAGATTTAGTGCTTTTCTTCTTATTTATAGGGACGTGAGGTCGATCTTTGCGGATGGCTTCCTTCAGTTCCGACTTGGCCCTCTCTACTTCGGCTGCCATGGGCGTGATTTGTTTTCCGACAATGATTTTTTCTTTCTCTTCTTCGTCGGTATTAGGATTGACCGGAATCTTGTAAAGACTGTCCGCGTACATACCAGCCACTCCCGATCCTCCCGTCTGGTTGGGCCTGTATTGTTCCGGTCGAAATTTGCCGTTTAACATGTTCTTGTAAAATTTTCTCCATATAACTGGATCCGACACGTAAATAGAGCCCGCCATAGTTTAGAAGATCACTCTCTTGATGCGTAGTGTTACGGTCACTTCTCCCGTAAGAAATGAAGCCAATTCGTCTTTGGGGGTCTTTATATAGATGTGCACGGACTGAAACTCCGCGTTTTTCAAATGTACATAGTAAGGTTGATAGTAAATCAAGTTTTCTTGTTTTCTCTGCAAGAAGATGCGCCTCAATAGAGGTGTTTCTCGTTGTCCCACGATGGAGTCGTCTACTAAATCACAACACACAAACAATTCCGATTCCAAAGATTTCTTGGCACCTTGAAAGGTAAATTCCAATAAGGCCACTTCCCAATTTCCCAAAAACTGTAAGGGTTTTGACAGATGGATTCTAAAATTGTACGGTTTGTTATCGGGATTAATGTCTTTGGAGTCTTTAGAATTAAGAACCATCCGCACGCTCATTTCGATCGATTATGACGATGTCGATGTATCATCAGCCCCTTTTATACTTCTGAAAGCATCCTCTCCGATCCAAGAATCATACTTTGGTCACCATCCTTTCCAACGGACCAAATATGCTTTGTTTACGGCTTTCCCGCGTGTTTTCAACACCTTTTCTATAAAATACACTTCCTGTTCGTAAGCTTTGTTTAGTTGGTTCTGATAAAACACCCCATCGATGATGTCATTAGCGTAATCTTTCAACTTGTATTGAGGTATGTCTTCTCTCACGAAACGTTCCGTCACTACGAATAGCTCTCTACTCCAACGTTCGTCGTATTCTTTTTGGAATGGTTTTTTCAAAAAGGATATTCTTACCACATCACCTACTTTGAATTTGTAAATTCTTCGATAGGACCTTCCTTTAGATTCTGATTTGACTTTCGGTTGGACTTTAGCTTTAGTTTTGTATATGGTTTTCCACAAGCTTACAGAATCTTTTGGTTTCACGCTAGCTGGAGTTCTCTTGATAGTGCGATGATACGTGTGATTGTAACTCTCCGTGATTTTATCAAGCACGTTCATCCAACGATGGGTCTGTTTCTTGGTCAAGTAATGTTGAATCCTAGATTTTATAGTTTTGAATGCTCTCTCGGCATACGAGGCTTTCACCACGTTTTGGGTCACGAAGTAATCGACGTTTTGTTCCTTGAGATAGCGTTTTAAGTATTTGTTATTGAATTCGCTTCCTTTATCGCTGCGTATACGAGTAGGTTTTCTCTTCTTAGTGAAAATCTTTACAAATGCACTGACCATTTCTTTCCCTTTGGTGGAGTGTAATGGAACAGTCCAGACGTATTTAGACACTGATGTCTATAGCTAACAAAAAATGTTTAAATCCATCGTTTTGTTTTTCGTAATATACCATGTTAGCCGTATCCACATCCCATTGATAATCGACGAAAGGAGCGATGACTCTTCTACGTTTGAATTTAGATCGCTCTTCCCTATGCACTGCATAATCTTCTTGTTTCAGCAACTAATTTTTTATTTTTTGTCTACCTAAAACAAACTTGCCTTCCTTTTTGACCGCTCTGTATAATTTATCTACTCCTGCATAAGCAGCTGGGTGTTCTGGGTCGTAATAAATACTAGCCAAATACTCTTCATACTTCATAATTGCAACCACTTAATTTTATTCTCTGTCAATGTATTTTTTCTTTTTCTGGTTTCTTTAATGGCTGTTCGCTTCACGGGTGCACCAGGAGGTGGTTGTAGTCCCGATCCGATTTGTTTATTGGAGGTTGCGAGTAAACTCAGTGGTGTGTTACTGTCGTGTATCACTTTGTTAAATAACTCCAGTCCTACGGGTTTAAAGTCTTTATACTCTTTCACACTGGCTTTTACCAAATCTACGATATTCGATCCAGGTATGATGTGCCCGTCCGCCGAAATTTCGCCGCGATCGTTCCACTTTAAATGTTTCCGTAAATGGTTGAGTAAGGCTCTGGCTTTGTTTCTAACGTTGTTTGGTATGGCTACTAAAATATCTTCAATGCTCAGTGTCTCTAAAATTTTCACCTCCGGTTCAGTTTTTGGAATGATGTTTTCGGATTGTATCTTTAACTTTTTCACGTTCTGTTGTGCATCCAAATACTTCACTTCTTGATCTGGTTTAAAAGACGTTAACCGTTGATATCTATCATAGGGTACTAAAACCATTTTTTGCATCTTGACACCTCGATATTTGAAGATCGAATGAAACCAGAACGTGTAACAAAGTCTTATTTATAGACAATGGTATCTTCTTCCGGGAAGATCAAAGTTCGCACTCTATATGTATCTTCAGTCATGTGCGAAAGGTCTAAGACCAAATACCCGTAAGGTTCGGATGTTGCATCTTTGTAAGCTTCCATGACGAAACGACTTTTTCCGAGAAAAGCTTGACGAGCCACACACTGTAATTGAGACACGTCCCTCGGATTCTTCATTAAAACTAAGATATGTGTATTTAAATTGATGGTACGTGAGTGTTTGCTTTTACAGTACAAATTTTGATTCAAATAAATTACGGTCAAATGTTGATGGTGGAATCCTTTCACGAACAATTGTTCCATCTCTGACGATGACGTCACAGCTTCCATCAGATCGTCCAATACTACTATGTTACAATGATTTGAGTTACTTAACTCCGCCAGATCTGATTCGTTTGGTAATCCCGGATGAAACGTCACGAACGGTAACTCTTTCTCCATCATTTCGAATAAAGGTTGATAAGCACCGTAACAATACAACACTCGATGTGGCTTTTCTGCAAACATCTTGTCCCTGTTTTTCAACAACCGAAACAACCACGTGGTCTTGCCACTACACGTAGCTCCAGACACGGAAATAGACGTGCAACTCGGGAATGGATACATCTCGAAATAACCATTTATTTCAATTCAGTGTTTATTTATAGCACTCCATTTAACTACTTAAGCCCTCGAACCACGACAAGGTAGGAGTGCATCTCGAGGGGGGATGGGTGTTGTGTTCCCTGGTGTTCGTTTACCGATGTTACGATGATTTTGAATTTGGTTCCTGGTAAATGGTTCCTGTTGGTAGAGTGGCAAACGGACACATGGTCATCAGAACGGTTCCTCTTCTTTATCTTTGGATGGTATAGGACAGACTACCAAATCCAAGGGACTCGTATTATACCGTCATCGTGTATTTTTTTCTTACAATAAAAGTAAGAAAATCCTCGCTTTTCTTGAGTGTATGTAAAGATGGTGTTTTTTCTGACTCGAAAACCTCTGTTAGTGACAGAAGTTGAAACCTCAGATTTAAGAACATTGCGAAAAATAGTCATGGGATCTTTCATATAACGCTTGTTGACACCCTTTGAGCTAAATTTGAATTCGTTTGCTTTTCTTTTGACCCTCTTCATTTCTTTTTTCTTCATTCCTTTGGCTTTTCTCAATAAATGAAAGGCCATCAAGCTAGTGCTAGATGTTTTCATGATCTTCGATTTTCTGACTATATATGTTTTTGAACATAACCCAATCATTTCATCCCTTTCGTACTCTAGCTTGAAAAGACCAGGTGTTCGTTTGTCGTGTTTCATGTGTTTAAGGCAACACGTTCGCGGGAACCAATGACACTGTGCATCTGCTTCAATATCATCATTGCAAAATCCTTTCAGACCTTTCTGATACTGTTCTCTCATTTCCGGTCTGATAACGTCATCAATAGAGGAACCAGATATAGCCAAATATGCCGAATCGGTGTCCATCTCTAAGTACTGGAAATCAGATCTATCTACATAAACATCCATAAAATCATAGTAAAACTGTAACATCCGTAATTTTGCGTATTGCAATATGAAGTAGCCAAGTTGTATTGGAAGATCTAATTTGATTTCACGTTTAGCCATTTCTAATTCATAGAACTGTTCTTCTAGGTCCAAACATTCTAGTTTTCGGAAACGAGGTTCGTTAACCTTTAAACAGGATTTACTTTCTCCTTGAATATACTTTATGTCCCGATGTTTCGTTTTGTCCATAATCAGAGAACCGTATGCTGAATTTCCAATCACTTTCATTGTATCGGCTATAATGGACGTACTTGGATCAGCATCTCCCTGTCGTCTGGCTTTACTGACTTCCTCTACAAAATTTGAAAAACAACGTTGGTGTTGAAACTCAACCAGTTGAGTGACGCGCATTCCATGTTTTAGATACCAGTTCAGTAACGGTGTGGCCAAGAGCATCTGTTTGCCTTTTATACCTCCAACCAATAAACGTCGTGGCGTCTTAGATAGGTTGTGTTTCTGGACGTGTTCCTGCATGTGTTTTCCGATCACCTCAAAAGGAACATCTGTTGTACAAAATAAAGGCGACATCTCTTGGAAATATTGATACGGTGATAGGAAGGGATGCTGATAATATGATGGCCATTCCTTCGGGACTTCTATGTCTACTTCTACCATGCCAAACAATTCTTCATTTACAACACCTCGTAAAATGTCCGACTCCATCACTTTCTTGCCCTTGTATTTAAAAAAAAATCCAGGACGAGTGGAGTCGATGAAATCGTATATTTTGGGATTAAGTCTGCAGTAAATTCTGAACTGACATTCCCACATTTCGACTACATGGACATCCCTTCTCTTCTAAATATGTTGTGATTTCTTTGGTTTTTTCGTATTTCGTCTCTTTGGTCTCATGCCATTTTATGTCATTTACCTTTCTGGTAACCATACATTGATGACCATGCCAAAAGCAACCATGAAATTGATAAACAATTGGTTTTTCTCCCTTCTTAAGTGGTGGCTGGAATCCGTCTACAGGGTATTTACAAACGCGTATTTCCGAACCATGATTTTGTTGATGTTGTATAGTAATACCCTTGGTCTTCATTAACCAGTTCATCAAATGAAAATCTGCCATGTTTCCATCTCTAATTTCGGGTTTGAAATCATTGGAAGCCAGACGACGGATGAACGGGCCTACTGGCATAGCTTGATCGATGGCCCACAGATATAAAGCATTGGCGTCAAATCCGACAATCTTCTGGCATAGTTTGTCCCCGCGAATACGCGTTTTTCCGTCGTGATGATGTCGAGTAAATATTATGTTCGGCCCACCTACAATATTCTGTTTGATAGTCTGGTACAAATCAGCATTGTTTTTATCGCACAGAGCAAAGCTAGCATTTTGCTTTTTTGCAGCTCTAAACAAGAGTTGACGTGCTATTCCTGGAACGATGATCGCTGATTTTAACACATCAATTTCTTTCTCAAAGTAAAACTGTTGAAACCTTTCCACTGCCTTCACGAAAGGACTCACGTCCAGATTGTTGTACCAGATTAAAAAATCTTGAAACTTTTCCATTTTTTGTTCTTTCCATATATTTTGGCAAAATACGTATTCCTCTTTTGAAATGTTAGTCTGTTTCAAATCGCTGTAAAAACATTTATGTGGTGGTAAAGTGGTATCTTCTAATTTTCTCACGTCATCAAACCACTGGTAAGGAAAAAACCCTTTCTGTTCTTTGATGCCGTATGCTTTCAAAAATCCGGCATAGGAACTTCCGGGAGCCAAAAATTGCGACATGTCCATGAACTTTAAATCTGGACATGAAATACAGGCGTATGAATTGTTCTTTTTCACGACGAAATTGTGATGTTCTTCATCGTGCATGTTCAAATGCTTTGCCAAATGTTTTTTAATTAAGTTTAGGTCATATTTGGCCGAATTGAATCCTAAAACAGACACTTGGGACATATAAGATTCCATCAACCCATACAGATTGTGTAAAATTTTATTGTCGCCATTTTCGCGTCGATTGGATTCTCCATCATCAGCTTTGTCGTCATCTGAACTCTCTGAGTCGCTTTTGTCCAACATATTTGTGGCTAAATTCCCCCTGTCGAAAATCAGTTTTTTGTTGATATCTTCCAATACCCATCCCCACTTTTCTTCCGATAAAGTTTTAACATTCCTGCTTATTTCCACCACGTATGCAACCATACTCTCTACTAATTTGTCCTGATTTTGCTCAACGATACAAAAGGCTCCTCAAAACCGTCAACGTTACTACATACGGAAACGCTAATCGGCACATGCTTTTGTGTCCAGGATAGAAATGGTGTTGGATGGTCATTGGTTTTCTGGAGCACCGATTCAAAATCATAACAAATAAACCATGGGAATGTTCTTTGGTCTGTCGATACATAAATATCAAAAGACTCTAGTTTTTCGAAAATTGAGTCTTGAGTCTTGTGAAATCCGCCGGGATACACAAATTTTGTTTTAGCGGTGCATGTTTTTTGGTGTCGTGAAAAGTTACCATGATGATGAAAATGTTTATCGCAGGTACTGCATGCAAATTTGTTGGCATACATGGAAAAATCTTTGATATAAGAGGCATGGTTCTGATACAGATTTATGTACAGACTGTTGTTGTGTCTATTGCGTGATTTGTAGACAGACCGTGTTGTCCCATCTTCCCTGAGAGAGTACACCTCCAAATCTACTTTAAATAACTTTTCAAAGTGGGGAAATTCTTCAAATGACACTCCCTGAAATGGTTCGTTATATTTTCCATGTTGCTTCCATTGTCGACAAAACTCTTGTGCGGGATAGTCGATACTTCTTATCGCGTACCCATGATGAAGAGCTAAACATCGAAAGAGACACAAGTTGTCTTTGTAGGTTTTTTGGTTGTTTTGATTTCTAACCAAAGGATAGAGACTGTGTTTCTTTAAGAGATATTCCGGCAAATATCCTTGTCCTAGGGGATAGTCGGTTCCTGCTATGTAGAAATGTACGTTGGTCACCAGGACAGGAATCCATTTAGTATCCGGACGATTCCTCAATAATTGGTCCAAGATATCCAGTCGGCGCAATCTCAGGTAAAGTTGTCTAAGGTTCGTACGTCTGGAAATGTATAACGGAGAATCAAACAATGTGTTGTTTCTATACGGCGTGAAATAACGGTATTGCTGCGTCTCCCTCTGTTGTAAGATCAAACCAAAACTAAGATTAAGTTTAAAGGCACGTTGTTCTTTGTCATAGATTTCATGAGAAAATCGATTGAGTAATGATACAGAGACATTGTTATCAACGGGAAAGTTATAAATAGACTGTATGGGTCCGAGTTGATCTTCCCCAAGTATCAAGGGTTCATTCACTTGATACACTTCTCTTAATCTCTCATCTATGCTACCGTCTTCACGTTCCCATGGAGGTTCGTTCCACGGAATCTGTTGCAATGCTCCTCCAATCTGATAATGTTCTTGCATGGCATGGATGTACAATTGATGACGATCAGAAAATCGGGATTCGCAGCGACGACATTGGTAGATAGATGGTTTAGTTTTTTTGTTCTTTGGACTTGGTAGTTGTTTTCTTGTTCTCTTTTTGGGAAATGATTTATCGTCAACATTACTGTGGCGTAATGTTCTCTTTAAAGAAGGTGAATTGTTGTGAACTTTTTCATGGCGTAAGAGTCCTCCGGCTGTTGAACAACGCTTACCACAAATGTTGCATGCGAACGATTTATATCCTGTTTCACATGTCTTTTCATGGCGGTTTTGATTTCCCATATAACTAAACTCTTTATTGCACTAAGAACATGCGTACTTTATTCCGGAATGTTTCGACCTAATATGGCGTAAAAGCGCTGTTTTGGTAGTATAAGTGTTGTTGCATTCATCACAAGCATGGAATTGTATGTTCGTAATATTACTTCGGTCCAAAACTTTCTGGCACGGAATGTGTGAAGTTCTCTCCTGATTCTATAAAAAAGTGGTACAATTAGTCACATTATAATATAAAGAGCATTATTTAAGTGTAACGATATAGTATGTCTAGATGTCCAACATAAAGATGAAATTAACATCATTCCGCGCTTGACATAATATCATTATGGGCACGTCTACTAAAATTGTTTAAAGACCTCAGTCGTATTATATAATTTCTGATGCCAGAAATTGTAGCAAAACAGAACACAAGTGAATCAAATAGATAGAAATTTTTGAAATCTACAAAAATAACAAAAATTCATACCGTTATGTCTTTGTTTAAAAGACTAGCAACTCTATGTGCCTCTTCGTGATCAAACAACTCTGGCAAATCCGTGAATTGGAGTCCGCAAAAATCACACTGCATTATATTAGTAGCCATCTATAGATAAACTATCATTTATAAGCTAGGTAAATAAAATAAATTTCAACCCATTAACAGTTGCTTTTATAGTGAATGTACGGACGTCATAGATGACGTGTACATTGAATCAAAGATATATTTTGTTCTTAAAATAGAAGGACTGTCATTTGCATACACCTTTTGGAATGTTTTGACAAATAGTTTTCCATTTCGTCAACATTTACAGGGTTCGACAAGTCCCTATATCCCAACAATGTATCTATCAGACTTATTCAAACTGGGATTCACATGTGATTATAATTTGTAGAGGTCCTTCATATGTCGTACGCATCACTGGATATCATACATCAAGCCCGACTGTTTCATGAGCATTGATCTGTCATCTTTCGTTAAATTAAACATTATAAACACTCAAAACAAACATAAATAATAATAAATTTATTAATGTTAGCAATGGCATATTAATATTTTTGATTTGTTAACTTAGGTGAGATAACATAGTGTTAAATTTTCAAAAAGAAAATATCAGCTTAAACTTTCTACTTGCATCTGACATGCACACAGCAATATTATCTATTAAAGTACATAACAATTATAAGATTTATCAACACAATACCTGTTTAAAAAAATAATAAGGGTAAATGTACACTCAAACTATATGATTAAAGTTAAAAATAGTTAGTTTGCGTTAATTTTCACTATTTAACTAATTAATTTCGGTGAGATGTAAATGCAAATTCATTGAAAAATAACTAATATAGCGATCATCATTGAACTATTCAATTCTTCGCCCTAAAAATGTCTCCAGTTGTCTTTTCACAAACAAGCGGGCTAAGTGTGAATAGTAACATACGCCCGCTTGGTCCCATTCACTAAACCACTGGGTGTTGAGATGTTCATGAATTGTGTCGTTATTTAATCCAGAAATTGGAATCATTTGTTGAATCAAGATGTAGCCATCGTACTTAATAAACCAATAGTTCCAATTTCGTTTGGCCCTGTTTTTCTGTTGACGCGTTAGTCTATATATAACTGGTGGCGGTGTGCTTGTACTCATCTGGATTCTAGTATATGGTCGTCCGACAGAAAGGACAGCAAGAAATGTGAGGCCAACAGTCAAAACATACATAATTCTTACAGTCGCACTTGTTTTTGTAAAACAGATCCTTATTTAATAAACACACACCACATTCCTCTACCCAGAGTTCCATGAAGTTTTCCTTATTGCATTCTGCAATCCTCTTCCATTCCATTCCATCATCTATTTGTACATCCATCTAAATATTGATATAGAAAGCTTTATTACAATAATGTAGTACACTGTATCGAGTAAATGTCAGTGATTTAAGATGTTAAAAAAATTGTTTTCTGTTACAATTCAGATTAGAAAAATATTTCAGCTACATAAAAAGGTAAGTGAAAACTTATATTTTACTGCACTTCCATTTGAAATTTCAGAAACATTTTGTAAATAATATTTATATATTGGAAACTGATAAATCATTTAAAATACTTTTAACCCACAAATGTTTTGTTTAATGCCATAATGTTTTATGCAAATAAATTGCCTTACCGAACCCCAAACGGTGTCAAGTTGTATTTTCTACCTTGATTTCCCTGATCATCTTATGTTGACATTTTTTATACATGAGGGAAATAAAATTCAGTTTTCTACCAATTGTAAAAACACTATTACATAGAATATTTTAAACAAGGATAATTATTTTATATTTAACACTTACCTATTATATATCAACACTAAATCATATCTTGTTAAGGAACAAACTCGGAATAAATCTACACTGTCCAAACTCTTCGATACGATTCAATATAAATGATTGTTGCTATTGTAATCTTATAATCTAATATTATTATTAACAAAACGCTGCTTAATTCAGAAATAAAATGCAAATTGACGTAGATGTCAAATTATATATAGGAAGTTATTAATATAAAAATATAAGTAGAACATTAATCATTCACCTTTTATGAGTTTTTTTAAGTGTATGGACTTGTTAATTGTCGTACTGTAAAATATATGGACTTAAACATTTCTTTGTAAAACACCTTAAATGTAAATATGGTCTTGTTACAAATCAAACACAATAGGGTTTATGACATGACGAAGCGTTTGTGCACTAGTTTGTGTGTAAACTTTTTCTTGAAATACGCTAAGCCAAATTGATCCAATTTCAGCGTGAAAGGTTTTTGGCAGATATTCAATTAAAAAGTGTTCCCGAATAATCGCTCGGAATTCAAGATGAACGCCATTGTTATAAATATTATAAATACATAAATATTTGTCGTAGACATATTTTGCAATCGATTTTGTTCAAGATTTCAAAACAGAAATAAGAAAGCGCACCATTAAACATACGTAATAGTATTGTTGGTTGAATTTTTGTTTTTCTAATTGTGCAAATAAAATGTTAAATATATTGATAGTTGACCGATACAGACCCTATTGGATCTCTTGTTTCTTATCTCCAGATGTCTAATAATAACAATGATGATAATACAGATAATGTCATCCTCTATGAATGCATAGATTGTTATGCATTGGTCGAGTATCAAAGGACAACCTCACCACTGTCCTGACACTGATGTTGAAGAGGATGAAGGTTTTGAGGACCATTATATATATAGTAAACATTTTCTCATTTGTATGCAAGTTTTCTTATGAAAATGATGTATTGTTTTTAATGTTTAAATTGTGTTCAAAATAAAACCAATATCTAAAGAAAATTTGATTGGGTAAAGTATTTCTTAAAAGAAGACGCAAAAACATTTTGTTTCCGTCATCTTATGTTTTAAGAACTTTTGATTGAAGAAAATCATTCTTAATCTATTCTAGTATCAATTATTATGACAGTCATGTTCTGTTGTCTTGATTCGTAAAGATATGATATATGATGTGATGGGTATTTCCTTATTTTAAATATACTAAATCCGTGTTTTGATTGCATAAAATCAATTATTATGACAATCATGTCCTGATTTGTAAAGCTAGATGGGTATTTCCTTATTTGAAATATACAAAATCTGTGACGTCATATCCGTGACCCTACGACCTCTAATGTCAGAGTTATTTAAAGATTTCTTTAATATATGTATAGTGATACCCTACCCGGAATTCCTCATCTATTTTTAGACCTAGAGATTCCCTTCCGGTATCTTCACTTCCGGGATACTCCCCTCTACCCGTGACGTTAAATCCGATATCAAACATCATAGGTCGTATGGGAGCCATCATTATACACTACTTATATTAGAAATAATGTTTAACTTTATATCATTATATTTATACTTTATATTTATTATCTCTCCTGGTAATGCTGTTTATTTATGTATACACATATTCTGCTCACTGAACATTGTTTATATTATGTAATTATATATATTGTAAATCCAAAAGGTTGTAATTAACTTACAGAATAAAGAAATTGAATTGAATTATATCTTGACTGTTAAATAAATATTGAAGATTCAGTATATTTGGTCTTTTCCAGAAACGTTCCCTTTTGTATTTTAACCATATATTTTTGAATTTTTGACATTGAAACAAAAAATGAAATTCGTCTCCCATTACATTTTGACAAAAAAGACAAAAACGTTCATTTCTAGGAGTTTTGTTCCATCTGCCGGTTTCTATAGGTAAGTTATAATTTGAAGTTCTGAACTTAAGCATACAAGACCTGTAGTATTCTGGTAGACAGGATAGATATTACTCAAAACCAAACTTAGTTTTTATGATTCTATATGTTAAGCCTTTACTTGAGTTATTTATATCATGTTCCCATTTCTGTATAAATTGGTCTTGTAATTTACGTTCAATAGTTTTAACCACCCATTTCTCATTTAACCCAGCCCCTTGTGTAATCCAAATATTACTATATATACCCCAACGAATCAAAAATTTCCTTGACATTTTTCGTCCAATTTATAGCATATCCGTTATGAAAAATATTTAAGAGTAATCTATAAAATATATTTGACAAATTTTGGATTATGAACAAGTTTTACCCAAAAAGAGGCAATTCTTTTTTTATCTTAATCATCATTGGAAATCTCCCAGTTTCTCCAAAAACCATGTAATTTGGAGTAGATTTTTGAAGTTTTAGAATTCTCTTTAAGAATTTTAAGTATAAACTTTCTAACATTGTAATAATTTCATATCCCCAGACTTCACAACCATAGGTTAATATAGGTTCAATCATGTGATCAAACAATTTTAATTGACATTCAATTGATAAGTCCAAATTATTGATTTTCTTGTAAACACAAAATAATGCTTTAGATGCTTGTTCCACTAAGCGTTTTCTTGCTTTAAAATATTTGCCGTTGGATATAAAAATGATTCCTAAATAACAATATTCATCTACATATTTTATGTTTATATCTCTAAACTTAATAATAGGTAATTTTTTCACCTTTTGTTTTGAGAAAACCATAATTTTGGTTTTTGAGATATTGACTTCCAAGTTCCATAGATCACAGTATTGTATAAATACATTAATAGCAATTTGCATTTCTGATTCATTTTCAGCAAAAATTATAGTATCGTCGGCATATAAAAGAAGGAAAACTTTAAGAAATACTCCCATATTTTGAGTAAACATATCCGTTATAGTAGGCAAACCTATATTGTTATTTTCAGATAAAAATGTTTCCAGGTCGTTTAAAAAGATTGCAAATAAAAATGGAGATAAATTTTCGCCTTGTCTCACTCCAACATTACATATAAAATAATTTGAAATATCTTCTCCAATTTTTACACAAGACTTAATCCCGTTGTACATATTTTTTATAACAGTAAAACATTTCCCATTTATTTGGCTTTTCTGCAATTTTTGCCATAAACCCCCTCTCCAAACAGTATCGAACGCTTTACGAAAATCTACAAAAGTACAGAATAATTTTTTATTTTGAGTAAACAATAACTCAATTAGACAATGAAGTATAAAAATATTATCCGTTGTTGAGTAAGATTTACGAAATCCTGACTGAAACATTGTAATTAAATTAACATTTTCAGCATAAGTTGTGAGTCGTTTGTTCAGTATCCAGGTGAATAATTTACCAAAGCAACTGAGTATTGTAACAGCTCTATAATTGTTAGGGTCGGTTGTTTCCCCTTTATTTTTATAAACTGGTTTTATAACACCTACTAGCACTTGTCTGGTACAACTCCAGTATCAATAATAACATTAAATAATTTAACAAAAATAGGTATCATAATATTAGACGTGGATTTAAAGTACTCATTTATTAGACCGTCTTCTCCAAAAGCCTTTTCATTTTTTAAACTCCTTATTGCTTCTAAAATTTCATTTTCTGTAATGGGGGAATTGATTTCTACATTTTCGGATGCCCCATTTGTCCTATTAGAAATCAGTTCGTCGTTTCCGTTATCATTTTCAGTGAACTCATTTAAATCTTTAAAGTGTTCAAAAAACACATTGATATCTACATGTTTAGAAGAATTTGTTTTTTGACCAGAACTTGTTTTTAATATCTTCCAAAAATCTTTAGGACATTTGGTACGTAAATTTTTCAACTTTATTTTTGTATTATATTTATGTTGAGCATAATGTTTTTTCAAAGTTTTTTTTATATACTTTACTGGCAACGTTTAAATTTTCCTTTGAATTATCTGTACGATTTTTCAAATAGATGCGCTTAGCATTTTTTCTCTTTTCAAGACAGTCTTTATTAAACCAAGGCTTACTATTATTTCGAAAATGTTGTGACCTTTTAAATCCAAACGATTTCCTAGCAGCAGAATTAAAAATATCTGTGATTCTATTTACAGTTGTGTTAATAACATCTCTTGCGTTAACAATCGTACATTTATCTTATAAATAATACAATTCTGTCACATCACTATTAGTTACATTATCAACAAACAAAGTAGATTTCTCTTGTGACCATTTCTTATGTACACTCGTTTCCTGCATTTTAGTTTTTTGATTATCACATTTATATTACAATCTAAACTTAAAACAATAGGCGAATGTTTATCGGATAATAAATTACAAAAATCTAAAACATAAAAATCACTTATATTTGCGAAAATATCCGGCGAGCAAACAGCATAATCAACTAAACTTACTCCTTGCGAAGTTACCTGTCCAATATATTTATCCATACCAACCCTCCCATTAACAATAAATAGGTTTGTATTCCA
Source organism: Tegillarca granosa (assembly GCA_029721355.1). Taxonomy (NCBI): domain Eukaryota; kingdom Metazoa; phylum Mollusca; class Bivalvia; order Arcoida; family Arcidae; genus Tegillarca; species Tegillarca granosa. Next base: position 212,526 of record CM056597.1, on the reverse strand, counting down.
ACCTATCCTCCAACAAATTCCGCACTATATCGACGTAATAGACATGCAGAAATTTAGAACACAATCTGCGAAAATTGGTGCGAGATTACCATAGGTTTCTACGTACTTTATTCGATAAATAGTGAACACCAGAGTTATAATCGCTATTTAAACGGACTGAAAATCTTTAAACGCCATTACGGATCGAATTTTGTGATTTAATTTCTTGGTTTTTGGTTTTTAAACAGCTTTTTATGTGTAGTAAAAAAAAAAATAATAACAAACAACTGTCTTTTAATATGCCGGACATATATGTTTGTTAAATGAAATATGAAAACCGGTATATTTTTACGATCTTCTTCAAAAGTTTCAGAAAACTAAAAATCTTGACTTTCGTATTCTCCCTAACGTGCTCGGGTATTACATGATTTTTCTCTAAATTAATCAATATTCCCTAACATAATTGCAATGATGATTTTCTCTTAAAAAATTGTGAAATAATTATCACAATAAAATCAAGATCGCGAGACCTGCCAAGTTACGCTGTGAATGTGAAACGTAGCATATAGAAAACTAACGGAATAAATGAAATAAGAAAAATAAATAAATAAATAAATAAATAAATAAATAAATAAATAAATAAATAAATACTGGCGTGGGGAGTCGAACCTTTTTCCCAAGTACCATAAATACAGATGACAGTGGGTCATGCTGCTCCTGTCATTCGCGATATATAAAAAATCCTTTATCTAGTGACAAGCATTTATATAAGCTCAAGATTGTATTCAACTTTTCGATCGTTGCCTCTGACATTATTACAACTGTAACGTCTTTGGCGGCTCTTCGACAATTGGAAGAAACTACAAAGAAAGAAGATGAAATGTCTAAGCACGTGGATTCCATTTTTCCATGCACCGAAAACTACCTTTTTTAGCGCAAAATGAAAGAGGTGTCAGGATATTCGGTATGTTATTACCAACTCTTGAGACAATCGACTTTATAGCAATCGTTCTAGAAATTTAAGAAATTTGAGATTACTACCTAAAACTACGCCATCGGCGAAAGGGGGGTGAGGGGTGGGGGCACGATTTCTTTTTGATCTCCGAGGCCTACAGCATTTTGTATTTCCTTCGGTTTAGGTGCATTTAGAACTTTAACTAGCAACAAGGTTTGAAAAATAATACATTTAGGTTTCGGTTGCATTAATTTCTTGCAATCAATACAATGTGAAACTTGCAAGGGAGAATCATGTAAATGAATTTGACAATATGTTACCCAAACTGTCTGTAAAATATAGGCTTAACTTCACTACTGAATATACAAGTAGTATGAATTTAATTGTGTTCAATTTTAAAGGTTAATCTTTTCATAACATATTGATATAATATGTTAGATGAAAATTGGAAATAAACAGCCAAAATTTGAAAATGACCATTGTCCTGTAAAAATTCAAATTTCTTATTTTTGGTTGAAATATGCTAATTTTCTGAAAATATCTTCTATTTATCATTTCGAGATGTTAAGAAACTTAAAAATCCATATGGATGTCCAAACTATGGCACCAGTGGAAAAATTGCTATTTTCAATGTTGCGGAATTGAAAGAAAAAAAGAGAATTTCTGTCATGAAAAACAGAAATTTTTGAAAATCTGCACCTAGAGCCTATCTTGCTCATGAAACAAGTTATAAATATGATATCGCAATATAATTAATTTTGAAATTTCATGGAAGTAAAGTATGTGATGAAGTTTGGTGAAAATTGGAAAGAAACGGCGAAAAATGAAAATGACCGTTGTCCTGTAAAAATTCAAATTTTTTATTTTTGGTTGAAATATGCTAATTTTCTGAAAATATCTTCTATTTATCATTTCGAGATGTTAAGAAACTTAAAAATCCATATAGATGTCCAAACTATGGCACCAGTGGAAAAATTGCTATTTTCAATGTTGCAGAATTGAAGGAAAAAAAGAGAATTTCTGTCATGGAAAACAGAAATTTTTGAAAATCTGCACCTAGAGCCTATCTTAGCTCATGAAACAAGTTATAAATATGATATCGCAATATAATTAATTTTGAAATTTCATGGAAGAAAACTATATGATGAAGTTTGGTGAAAATTGGAAAGAAACGGCGAAAAATGAAAATGACCGTTGTCCTGTAAAAATTCAAATTTCTTATTTTTGGTTGAAATATGCTAATTTTCTGAAAATATCTTCTATTTATCATTTCGAGATGTTAAGAAACTTAAAAATCCATATAGATGTCCAAACTATGGCACCAGTGGAAAAATTGCTATTTTCAATGTTGCGGAATTAAAGGAAAAAAGAGAATTTCTGTCATGGAAAAAAGAAATTTTTGAAATCTACACTTAGAGCCTTTCTAGCTCATGAAACAAATTATAAATATGATATCGCAATATAATTAATTTTGAAATTTCATGGAAGTAAACTATGTGATGAAGTTTGGTGAAAATTGAAAAGAAACAGCCAAAAATGAAAATGACCGTTGTCCTGTAAAAATTCAAATTTCTTATTTTTGGTTGAAATATCCTAATTTTCTGAAAATATCTTCTATTTATCATTTTGAGATGTTAAGAAACTTAAAAATCCATATGGATGTCCAAACTATGGCACCAGTGGAAAAATTGCTATTTTCAATGTTGCGGAATTGAAAGAAAAAAAGAGAATTTCTGTCATGAAAAACAGAAATTTTTGAAAATCTGCACCTAGAGCCTATCTTGCTCATGAAACAAGTTATAAATATGATATCGCAATATAATTAATTTTGAAATTTCATGGAAGTAAAGTATGTGATGAAGTTTGGTGAAAATTGGAAAGAAACGGCGAAAAATGAAAATGACCGTTGTCCTGTAAAAATTCAAATTTTTTATTTTTGGTTGAAATATGCTAATTTTCTGAAAATATCTTCTATTTATCATTTTGAGATGTTAAGAAACTTAAAAATCCATATAGATGTCCAAACTATGGCACCAGTGGAAAAATTGCTATTTTCAATGTTGCGGAATTGAAGGAAAAAAGAGAATTTCTGTCATGGAAAACAGAAATTTTTGAAAATCTGCACCTAGAGCCTTTCTAGCTCATGAAACAAGTTATAAATATGATATCGCAATATAATTAAACTTGAAATTTCATGGAAGTAAACTATGTGATGAAGTTTGGTGAAAATTGGAAAGAAACAGCCAAAAATGAAAATGACCGTTGTCCTGTAAAAATTCAAATTTCTTATTTTTGGTTGAAATATGCTAATTTTCTGAAAATATCTTCTATTTATCATTTCGAGATGTTAAGAAACTTAAAAATCCATATAGATGTCAAAACTATGGCACCAGTGGAAAAATTGCTATTTTCAATGTTGCGGAATTGAAGGAAAAAAGAGAATTTCTGTCATATCAATGTCCAAACTATGGCATTGGACAGAGTAATTGCCTTTTTTACTTAATGTGAAGAAAATGCTATCAGGGAATCATATGCTTGTCTGTAGGATACTGGTTGAGTGAGTTAGCACCTTAACAAAAAATCAGACCAATGCGAAATAGTATAATACAGACCAAATTACAAACTCACTCTCATGCAAACACAAGAGAATATTCCATAGAAATAATACTCAAATGTACTGTTACATTACACATTTTCACCAACCAATGTATTCTTACATAGTTCTATAAAACGATATCCGTATGCATTGGGTTTTTCATTATCTGCCGAGTATCTTTCTAAAGGAATACCTAAACTACGAAGTAATTGACAACCAAACAAAAAGCTACCAAAATAGAGTCCTTATGAATAAGTTCATTAACAAAATTATCAGGTTCGACAAAATCGCACAAATTCTTAGTTCTGGAATTCCAGTCTCCTAGGATACAAATGTTACAACAATGACTTGAAGCTTTCAGAATTTCTTCTACTTCAGAAAAACTTTCTATATTAGAGTACTTGGAATCAATAGGAGGTAAATAAATCGCCCCAAATATAATATCTTCATTATTATAGATTCTCCGAGCTTTAATTAATAAAATATAATCGCTTTTAGTTTCTATTATGCTGAAAAACTCCCAAATAAACTCTTTTATAAATATCGCAATACCCCCTGATTTTGAATTCTCTCTGTTTTTGGAATAAAAACGAAAACCTTCAATCTTGATTTCATCTAGTGCACAAAGTTTTGTTTCAGAGAAACAGATTATATCAAACTGGTTAACAAAATTGATAAATTCTGGAATGTGCAGTTTCGACTTAATGCCACAGATATTTAGAGAGCATATTTTTAATGATTTTCCCACGTTTCTAATAGGATAACTAGTGACAAAAAAATTAAAATCAGAATTGTTTTCACAATTATACAAGTCATTACCTGGACTAGCATTATATAAATCAATATCAACATAAATATTTGCATTAGCATGTCTATAACTTACATTAAATCTTTCCTTAACCTGTTTATCTGTTAGTCTGTTTGTCAGTCACATCAGATACGTGTGTATTAACCTGTTTGTCAGTTACGTCAGGTACTTGAGTATTAACCTGTTCATCAGTCACATCAGACACAAGTGTATTTTTCTGTTGGTCAGTCACATCAGACACAAGTGTATTTTCCTGTTTGTCAGTCATATCAGATACGTGTGTATTAACCTGTTTGTCAGTTACGTCAGGTACTTGAGTATTAACCTGTTCATCAGTCACATCAGACACAAGTGTATTTTTCTGTTGGTCAGTCACATCAGACACAAGTGTATTTTCCTGTTTGTCAGTCACATCAGATACATGTGTATTAACCTGTTTGTCAGTTACGTCAGGTACTTGAGTATTAACCTGTTCATCAGTCACATCGGACACAAGTGTATTTTTCTGTTCGTCAGTCACATCAGACACAAGTGTATTTTCCTGTTTGTCAGTCACATCAGATACATGTGTATTAACCTGTTTGTCAGTTACATCAGATACATGTGTATTAACCTGTTTGTCAGTTACATCAGATACGTGTGTATTAACCTGTTTGTCAGTCACATCAGATACGTGTGTAGTTTTCTGTTTGTCAGTTACATCAGATAAGTATGTATTTTCTTGTTTGTCAGTTACATCAGATACATGTGTATTAACCTGTTTGTCAGTTACATCAGATACGTGTGTATTAACCTGTTTGTCAGTTACATCAGATACGTGTGTAGTTTTCTGTTTGTCAGTTACATCAGATACATGTGTATTAACCTGTTTGTCAGTCACATCAGATACGTGTGTATTAACCTGTTTGTCAGTCACATCAGATACGTGTGTATTAACCTGTTTGTCAGTCACATCAGATACGTGTGTATTAACCTGTTCATCAGTCACATCGGACACAAGTGTAATTTTCTGTTCGTCAGTCACATCAGACACAAGTGTATTTTCCTGTTTGTCAGTCACATCAGATACATGTGTATTAACCTGTTTGTCAGTTACATCAGATACATGTGTATTAACCTGTTTGTCAGTTACATCAGATACGTGTGTATTAACCTGTTTGTCAGTCACATCAGATACGTGTGTAGTTTTCTGTTTGTCAGTTACATCAGATAAGTATGTATTTTCTTGTTTGTCAGTTACATCAGATACATGTGTATTAACCTGTTTGTCAGTTACATCAGATACGTGTGTATTAACCTGTTTGTCAGTTACATCAGATACGTGTGTAGTTTTCTGTTTGTCAGTTACATCAGATACATGTGTATTAACCTGTTTGTCAGTCACATCAGATACGTGTGTATTAACCTGTTTGTCAGTCACATCAGAAACGTGTGTATTAACCTGTCTGTCAGTCACATCAGATACGTGTGTATTAACCTGTTCATCAGTCACATCGGACACAAGTGTAATTTTCTGTTCGTCAGTCACATCAGACACAAGTGTATTTTTCTGTTTGTCAGTTACATCAGATACGTGTGTAGTTTTCTGTTTGTCAGTTACATCAGATACACGTGTATTAACCTGTTTGTCAGTTACGTCAGATACTTAATATTAACCTGTTCGTCAGTCACATCAGATACGTGTGTATTTTCCTGTTCGTCAGTCACATCAGATAAGTATGTATTTTCCTGTTTGTCAGTCACATCAGGTACATGTGTATTTTCCTGTTTGTCAGTCACATCAGATACGTTTGTATAAACCTGTTTGTCAGTTACGTCAGATACTTGAGTATTAACCTGTTCGTCAGTCACATCAGATATGTGTGTATTTTCTTGTTTGTCAGTCACATCAGATAAGTATGTATTTTCTTGTTTATCAGTCACATCAGGTACATGTGTATTAACCTGTTTGTCAGTCACATCAGATACGTGTGTATTAATCTGTTTGTCAGTCACATCAGATACTTGTGTATTAACCTGTTCGTCAGTCACATCAGATATGTGTGTATTTTCTTGTTTGTCAGTCACATCAGATACTTGTGTATTAACCTGTTCGTCAGTCACATCAGATATGTGTGTATTTTCTTGTTTGTCAGTCACATCAGATACTTGTGTATTAACCTGTTCGTCAGTCACATCAGATAAGTATGTATTTTCTTGTTTATCAGTCACATCAGGTACATGTGTATTAACCTGTTTGTCAGTCACATCAGATACGTGTGTATTAATCTGTTTGTCAGTCACATCAGATACATGTGTATTAACCTGTTTGTCAGTCACATCAGATACGTGTGTATTAACCTGTTCGTCAGTCACATCAGATATGTGTGTATTTTCTTGTTTGTCAGTCACATCAGATACATTTGTATTAACCTGTTTGTCAGTCACATCAGATACATGTGTATTTTCCTGTTCGTCAGTCACATCAGATACGTGTGTATTTTCCTGTTCGTCAGTCACATCAGATATGTGTGTATTTTCTTGTTTGTCAGTCACATCAGATACATGTGTATTTTCCTGTTCGTCAGTCACATCAGATATGTGTGTATTTTCTTGTTTGTCAGTCACATCAGATATGTGTGTATTTTCCTGTTCGTCAGTCACATCAGATATGTGTGTATTTTCTTGTTTGTCAGTCACATCAGATACTTGTGTATTAACCTGTTTGTCAGTCACATCAGATACATGTGTATTTACCTGTTTGTCAGTCACATCAGATACATGTGTATTTTCCTGTTTGTCAGTCACATCAGATACATGTGTATTTTCCTGTTTGTCAGTCACATCAGATACATGTGTATTTTCCTGTTTGTCAGTCACATCAGATACTTGTGTATTTACCTGTTTGTCAGTCACATCAGATACGTGTGTATTAATCTGTTTGTCAGTCACATCAGATACGTGTGTATTAATCTGTTTATCAGTCACATCAGATACGTGAGTATTTTCTTGTTTGTCAGTCACATCAGATAAGTATGTATTTTCTTGTTTATCAGTCACATCAGGTACATGTGTATTAATCTGTTTGTCAGTCACATCAGATACGTGTGTATTTACCTGTTTGTCAGTCACATCAGATACATTTGTATTAATCTGTTTGTCAGTCACATCAGATACATTTGTATTAATCTGTTTGTCAGTCACATCAGATACATTTGTATTAATCTGTTTATCAGTCACATCAGATACATGTGTATTTTCCTGTTTGTCAGTAACATCAGATACATGTGTATTTTCCTGTTTGTCAGTAACATCAGATACAAGTGTATTTTCCTGTTTGTCAGTCACATCAGATACATGTGTATTAATCTGTTTGTCAGTCACATCAGATAAGTGTGTATTAACCTGTTTGTCAGTCACATCAGATACATTTGTATTAATCTGTTTGTCAGTCACATCAGATACGTGAGTATTTTCTTGTTTGTCAGTTACATCAGATACTTGAGTATTAATCAGTTCGTCGGTCATATCAGATACTTGTAAATTAACCTGTTCATGATTATTTACTCTCTTTATTTTCTGAGTTTTATTTAATGTAGACTTAACGGATATTTTTTCTGAATTGTTTATAACATTCGTATGTTTTATATCAGTGGTTTTGTTTGAGTCAATATAGTAAATGTTATTATTCTTGCCACCTCCGGCTCCATCCTAGCTGTGGTCCTCTTCAACGATTTCTTTTGTCGTGTTAGCAGCAGTAGCCTCCGCGTATGTTCTGTCATCAACCAAGTTACTGCCGCTCTCACTTGAGTATACACGTTGGCGTTTAGATGCTCTTCTTATTGGCTGCTCATAATTACTTGATCTGAAACGGTCTTGTCTGTTCTGCCTATTATCGGGTACATAGGAAATGGTCCTATAACTTTCAACATTAGCTACTTCTCCAGGTCTTTCTTGTGCCAATTCCGGGTCCACATAAAGTTTCCCATTTATATAAAGTTTGTCAAATTTAAGAAATGCCCTGTTGTTCCAGTCTCTCGCTTTACGCGTTACGGGATATAGTTCCCTGCGTTTACTTTCTATTTCTTTCGGGAATTGTTCGCTTATTCTGAACCGAGTACTAGCCAGTTTACTTGAACTTTTCCGCACTAGCTCTCGATGTTTAAAGTGTGTGAACCGAGCAACGATTTGTCGTGGTCTGTCATCAAAACGTCTCCCAAATCGATGTACGTTTTCAAATTCAATTTCCTCTGTGATGTCTAAATTATTTTTTATAAAGTTTTTGACAAGTAATTCGGAATTTTCAGGATATGGTTCTTCAGTTATGCCAGAGAAAACTAGATTATGTCTCATTGTGCGCGATTGAAGTTGTAAAATTTTGTCTCGAAGCTCAGCATTTTCATAGTCTAAATCATCTGTATGTCTCCTCAGCTCAGCTAAATCAGAGCTTTCTTTTTGTAGCTTTTTGACCTGAATTTTTAGCCCCCGAACTTCCATATCACTAGTTGCAGTGACCTTTTTCGCTTCATTTACCTTTAGATCAATGTTCTGAACACTAGTCTCACAATGTTTTATTTTTTGAGCAACTAAGTGAACTGATGATTCTATTTCATCTACCCTTTGCGTTGCTTTAGATAAGCGACCATCGATGATGTCTAGCCGACCATCAATACTGTCTAGTCTGGTCAATTTTGCCTCAATATTCTGCAATCTATTCATCATTTCATGCATGCAATAACCTAGATCA